>CM077115.1:343055964-343477619 GCA_039619475.1 Icerya purchasi
ATCGTTAACTTAACATACGAAATAACCCCGAGCATCATGCTCGAACTTGTGTTGTACTTAGTTTAGTGCAGTGTTAGCGAGTAATAAGTGATATTTTCTATAATGAGTGATAAAGACAGGAAAAGACAAAAGATCATTAGCGCGTTTCTCTTTACAAAAAAACAAAAAACCGACAAATTTGCAGCTACATGAACAGAGATTGAATATTGATGGTGTCTCATGTGCATTCACGCTTGTGGCAACTACGTTAATGTCAACAGTTCCATCAGCAGCATTACCCTCTGCTAGTTACATGTTGCAGGAACGAGATATAGGTATGTATCATAATCTTCCTGTACTTCAACACTTTACGACGCAGACAAAGACACGAACAGCAAACATTAAATAAATAACCCCTACAATGAAGTAAAACAAATGATATGTGTCTGACTGTAATAATAGACACATTAAACTAATAATTTTTCCCCAATTTGAATGTCTAGGATACTTCAGTTTCTTATTATATCAAAGATTTATACCATTTCATAATTTCACGCATTTGCCCAATGAAATTACTAGTTCACTTTTTCATGTTACCAAAATAGACCTGCATTTCCGTTGCTCCAAGCTATAATGTCATCAGAATTCCTTGTAGGCTTGGTAATCCTCACTGATATTTTAGGAATCACGTTGTCCTTATCTCGGTCATTATAAGCCATTGAAATGCGTTATACTTTCTGCAGTTTAGCTTGTCAATACGACCCGACAGCAAGTTTACAGAGGCAACGTGAAACTAGCATGGACGCATTCCAAAAATATTTTAATGAGGCTGACAAACGAAATTGGCACACAGAAATCATGGTGCATAGCATCACCAGCCTTCAAATAAATCGGTCGAACCGTCAGATTTAATATGTTGAAGTGTATTACCGACAATGAGTCCTTTTCTGGATTATTTGTTTGAAATGTCATCTAGGTTCCCTAGTGCACCACCGATGCAAAGAATCAGACAGTTACAGAAGTTGTTGTCGTCCCATAACTTCAGTGACGAAGATAGAGAGGATGTTTTGTAAAGTGCTGATAAATATACAAAGGGGACCTTCCTTGTTTGTTAGCTTTGAAGGGAGAGCTAAAAATTTGGCAACAGGTGGGAGAAAATATCGCAAAGTCTCCAGCAGATGCCTACAAAAGAGCACAATGGTGCTGCCAAATATTAGAACTTTCTGTCAATTGTTGTGCACATTTTTTGTGACTACTAGCACTGCCGAGCGATCTTTCTCTTACGCCGATTAAAGACAAATCTTTGCAACAGGATATTTGGCGGGAACGAACTCGTATTTCATTTTCTTAACGAAACATTGGAAGATTACTTAGAATTCAAAAAATTACGTGTAGTCCCGCTTGTGGCTTAGGTATTGTAGCTAAAGATTTCGAACAAGGTTAAAAAAATGCGCACCCTGTATATTTCTTTACTTTGGAACGTCCGGGTTTCCAACACTTTAAAATCGGACCCTTAAGCGACGAAAGCTCGAAAGTTTCAAAAATAATATTTTTGTTTCCTGCAGCATGTGATGTATTACTGGAAAGATTTGCTATTTGTCGGGGAAAAAAACCATAAGTCCTTTCCTTAACGAAACTTTCGAAGTTGACGAAAAGTTAAAAAAAGCGCGGAAAATGACGCGTGTCCTTTTCTTTACGACGCGAATATTATAGTTAAAAATTTACGAACCAGGTTAAAGATATGTACATTTCCGTATATTTTTCTAATTTGGAGCATCCGGGTTTCCAAGGTGCGCGGAATATTTGAAATTTTTGAAAAAAAAAAAATTTTTTCTCGGGCATGTAATATATGGGTTGAGAGATCGCTATTTGTCGGGAACGAAACCGTATTTTATTTTCATAATTTCAAAAATCGCAAAAAATGCCGCTCCTCTTCCTCTTTGTAGCGGAAATATCGAATTCCTTTTTCTTTTTTTTTTTGAATTTAGTATTATGTAAATGTAAATTATAGTTATCGTTAACTTAACATACGAAATAACCCCGAGCATCATGCTCGAACTTGTGTTGTACTTAGTTTAGTGCAGTGTTAGCGAGTAATAAGTGATATTTTCTATAATGAGTGATAAAGACAGGAAAAGACAAAAGATCATTAGCGCGTTTCTCTTTACAAAAAAACAAAAAACCGACAAATTTGCAGATACATGAACAGAGATTGAATATTGATGGTGTCTCATGTGCATTCACGCTTGTGGCAACTACGTTAATGTCAACAGTTCCATCAGCAGCATTACCCTCTGCTAGTTACATGTTGCAGGAACGAGATATAGGTATGTATCATAATCTTCCTGTACTTCAACACTTTACGACGCATACAAAGACACGAACAGCAAACATTAAATAAATAACCCCTACAATGAAGTAAAACAAATGATATGTGTCTGACTGTAATAATAGACACATTAAACTAATAATTTTTCCCCAATTTGAATGTCTAGGATACTTCAGTTTCTTATTATATCAAAGATTTATACCATTTCATAATTTCACGCATTTGCCCAATGAAATTACTAGTTCACTTTTTCATGTTACCAAAATAGACCTGCATTTCCATTGCTCCAAGCTATAATGTCATCAAAATTCCTTGTAGGCTTGGTAATCCTCACTGATATTTTAGGAATCACGTTGTCCTTATCTCGGTCATTATAAGCCATTGAAATGCGTTATACTTTCTGCAGTTTAGCTTGTCAATACGACCCGACAGCAAGTTTACAGAGGCAACGTGAAACTAGCATGGACGCATTCCAAAAATATTTTAATGAGGCTGACAAACGAAATTGGCACACAGAAATCATGGTGCATAGCATCACCAGCCTTCAAATAAATCGGTCGAACCGTCAGATTTAATATGTTGAAGTGTATTACCGACAATGAGTCCTTTTCTGGATTATTTGTTTGAAATGTCATCTAGGTTCCCTAGCGCACCACCGATGCAAAGAATCAGACAGTTACAGAAGTTGTTGTCGTCCCATAACTTCAGTGACGAAGATAGAGAGGATGTTTTGTAAAGTGCTGATAAATATACAAAGGGGACCTTCCTTGTTTGTTAGCTTTGAAGGGAGAGCTAAAAATTTGGCAACAGGTGGGAGAAAATATCGCAAAGTCTCCAGCAGATGCCTACAAAAGAGCACAATGGTGCTGCCAAATATTAGAACTTTCTGTCGATTGTTGTGCACATTTCCTGTGACTACTAGCACTGCCGAGCGATCTTTCTCTTACGCCGATTAAAGACAAATCTTTGCAACAGGATATTTGGCGGGAACGAACTCGTATTTCATTTTCTTAACGAAACATTGGAAGATTACTTAGAATTCAAAAAATTACGTGTAGTCCCGCTTGTGGCTTAGGTATTGTAGCTAAAGATTTCGAACAAGGTTAAAAAAAATGCGCACCCTGTATATTTCTTTACTTTGGAACGTCCGGGTTTCCAACACTTTAAAATCGGACCCTTAAGCGACGAAAGCTCGAAAGTTTCAAAAATAATATTTTTGTTTCCTGCAGCATGTGATGTATTACTGGAAAGATTTGCTATTTGTCGGGGAAAAAAACCATAAGTCCTTTCCTTAACGAAACTTTCGAAGTTGACGAAAAGTTAAAAAAAGCGCGGAAAATGACGCGTGTCCTTTTCTTTACGACGCGAATATTATAGTTAAAAATTTACGAACCAGGTTAAAGATATGTACATTTCCGTATATTTTTCTAATTTGGAGCATCCGGGTTTCCAAGGTGCGCGGAATATTTGAAATTTTTGAAAAAAAAAAATTTTTTTCTCGGGCATGTAATATATGGGTTGAGAGATCGCTATTTGTCGGGAACGAAACCGTATTTTATTTTCATAATTTCAAAAATCGCAAAAAATGCCGCTCCTCTTCCTCTTTGTAGCGGAAATATCGAATTCCTTTTTCTTTTTTTTTTTGAATTTAGTATTATGTAAATGTAAATTATAGTTATCGTTAACTTAACATACGAAATAACCCCGAGCATCATGCTCGAACTTGTGTTGTACTTAGTTTAGTGCAGTGTTAGCGAGTAATAAGTGATATTTTCTATAATGAGTGATAAAGACAGGAAAAGACAAAAGATCATTAGCGCGTTTCTCTTTACAAAAAAACAAAAAACCGACAAATTTGCAGATACATGAACAGAGATTGAATATTGATGGTGTCTCATGTGCATTCACGCTTGCGGCAACTATGTTAATGTCAACAGTTCCATCAGCAGCATTACCCTCTGCTAGTTACATGTTGCAGGAACGAGATATAGGTATGTATCATAATCTTCCTGTACTTCAACACTTTACGACGCAGACAAAGACACGAACAGCAACCATTAAATAAATAACCCCTACAATGAAGTAAAACAAATGATATGTGTTTGACTGTAATAATAGACACATTAAACTAATAATTTTTCCCCAATTTGAATGTCTAGGATACTTCAGTTTCTTATTATATCAAAGATTTATACCATTTCATAATTTCACGCATTTGCTCAATGAAATTACTAGTTCACTTTTTCATGTTACCAAAATAGACCTGCATTTCCATTGCTCCAAGCTATAATGTCATCAGAATTCCTTGTAGGCTTGGTAATCCTCACTGATATTTTAGGAATCACGTTGTCCTTATCTCGGTCATTATAAGCCATTGAAATGCGTTATACTTTCTGAAGTTTAGCTTGTCAATACGGCCCGACAGCAAGTTTACAGAGGCAACGTGAAACTAGCATGGACGCATTCCAAAAATATTTTAATGAGGCTGACAAACGAAATTGGCACACAGAAATCATGGTGCATAGCATCACCAGCCTTCAAATAAATCGGTCGAACCGTCAGATTTAATATGTTGAAGTGTATTACCGACAATGAGTCCTTTTCTGGATTATTTGTTTGAAATGTCATCTAGGTTCCCTAGCGCACCACCGATGCAAAGAATCAGACAGTTACAGAAGTTGTTGTCGTCCCATAACTTCAGTGACGAAGATAGAGAGGATGTTTTGTAAAGTGCTGATAAATATACAAAGGGGACCTTCCTTGTTTGTTAGCTTTGAAGGGAGAGCTAAAAATTTGGCAACAGGTGGGAGAAAATATCGCAAAGTCTCCAGCAGATGCCTACAAAAGAGCACAATGGTGCTGCCAAATATTAGAACTTTCTGTCAATTGTTGTGCACATTTCCTGTGACTACTAGCACTGCCGAGCGATCTTTCTCTTACGCCGATTAAAGACAAATCTTTGCAACAGGATATTTCTCGGGAACGAACTCGTATTTCATTTTCTTAACGAAACATTGGAAGATTACTTAGAATTCAAAAAATTACGTGTAGTCCCGCTTGTGGCTTAGGTATTGTAGCTAAAGATTTCGAACAAGGTTAAAAAAAATGCGCACCCTGTATATTTCTTTACTTTGGAACGTCCGGGTTTCCAACACTTTAAAATCGGACCCTTAAGTGACGAAAGCTCGAAAGTTTCAAAAATAATATTTTTGTTTCCTGCAGCATGTGATGTATTACTGGAAAGATTTGCTATTTGTCGGGGAAAAAAACCATAAGTCCTTTCCTTAACGAAACTTTCGAAGTTGACGAAAAGTTAAAAAAAGCGCGGAAAATGACGCGTGTCCTTTTCTTTACGACGCGAATATTATAGTTAAAAATTTACGAACCAGGTTAAAGATATGTACATTTCCGTATATTTTTCTAATTTGGAGCATCCGGGTTTACAAGATGCGCGGAATATTTGAAATTTTTGAAAAAAAAAAAATTTTTTCTCGGGCATGTAATATATGGGTTGAGAGATCGCTATTTGTCGGGAACGAAACCGTATTTTATTTTCATAATTTCAAAAATCGCAAAAAATGCCGCTCCTCTTCCTCTTTGTAGCGGAAATATCGAATTCCTTTTTCTTTTTTTTTTTGAATTTAGTATTATGTAAATGTAAATTATAGTTATCGTTAACTTAACATACGAAATAACCCCGAGCATCATGCTCGAACTTGTGTTGTACTTAGTTTAGTGCAGTGTTAGCGAGTAATAAGTGATATTTTCTATAATGAGTGATAAAGACAGGAAAAGACAAAAGATCATTAGCGCGTTTCTCTTTACAAAAAAACAAAAAACCGACAAATTTGCAGATACATGAACAGAGATTGAATATTGATGGTGTCTCATGTGCATTCACGCTTGTGGCAACTACGTTAATGTCAACAGTTCCATCAGCAGCATTACCCTCTGCTAGTTACATGTTGCAGGAACGAGATATAGGTATGTATCATAATCTTCCTGTACTTCAACACTTTACGACGCAGACAAAGACACGAACAGCAAACATTAAATAAATAACCCCTACAATGAAGTAAAACAAATGATATGTGTCTGACTGTAATAATAGACACATTAAACTAATAATTTTTCCCCAATTTGAATGTCTAGGATACTTCAGTTTCTTATTATATCAAAGATTTATACCATTTCATAATTTCACGCATTTGCCCAATGAAATTACTAGTTCACTTTTTCATGTTACCAAAATAGACCTGCATTTCCGTTGCTCCAAGCTATAATGTCATCAGAATTCCTTGTAGGCTTGGTAATCCTCACTGATATTTTAGGAATCACGTTGTCCTTATCTCGGTCATTATAAGCCATTGAAATGCGTTATACTTTCTGCAGTTTAGCTTGTCAATACGACCCGACAGCAAGTTTACAGAGGCAACGTGAAACTAGCATGGACGCATTCCAAAAATATTTTAATGAGGCTGACAAACGAAATTGGCACACAGAAATCATGGTGCATAGCATCACCAGCCTTCAAATAAATCGGTCGAACCGTCAGATTTAATATGTTGAAGTGTATTACCGACAATGAGTCCTTTTCTGGATTATTTGTTTGAAATGTCATCTAGGTTCCCTAGCGCACCACCGATGCAAAGAATCAGACAGTTACAGAAGTTGTTGTCGTCCCATAACTTCAGTGATGAAGATAGAGAGGATATTTTGTAAAGTGCTGATAAATATACAAAGGGGACCTTCCTTGTTTGTTAGCTTTGAAGGGAGAGCTAAAAATTTGGCAACAGGTGGGAGAAAATATCGCAAAGTCTCCAGCAGATGCCTACAAAAGAGCACAATGGTGCTGCCAAATATTAGAACTTTCTGTCAATTGTTGTGCACATTTCCTGTGACTACTAGCACTGCCGAGCGATCTTTCTCTTACGCCGATTAAAGACAAATCTTTGCAACAGGATATTTGGCGGGAA
This sequence comes from Icerya purchasi, assembly GCA_039619475.1. Classification (NCBI taxonomy): domain Eukaryota; kingdom Metazoa; phylum Arthropoda; class Insecta; order Hemiptera; family Monophlebidae; genus Icerya; species Icerya purchasi. The sequence goes on from CM077115.1 coordinate 343,063,249, forward strand.
CGAACTCGTATTTCATTTTCTTAACGAAACATTGGAAGATTACTTAGAATTCAAAAAATTACGTGTAGTCCCGCTTGTGGCTTAGGTATTGTAGCTAAAGATTTCGAACAAGGTTAAAAAAAATGCGCACCCTGTATATTTCTTTACTTTGGAACGTCCGGGTTTCCAACACTTTAAAATCGGACCCTTAAGCGACGAAAGCTCGAAAGTTTCAAAAATAATATTTTTGTTTCCTGCAGCATGTGATGTATTACTGGAAAGATTTGCTATTTGTCGGGGAAAAAAACCATAAGTCCTTTCCTTAACGAAACTTTCGAAGTTGACGAAAAGTTAAAAAAAGCGCGGAAAATGACGCGTGTCCTTTTCTTTACGACGCGAATATTATAGTTAAAAATTTACGAACCAGGTTAAAGATATGTACATTTCCGTATATTTTTCTAATTTGGAGCATCCGGGTTTCCAAGGTGCGCGGAATATTTGAAATTTTTGAAAAAAAAAAAAATTTTTTCTCGGGCATGTAATATATGGGTTGAGAGATCGCTATTTGTCGGGAACGAAACCGTATTTTATTTTCATAATTTCAAAAATCGCAAAAAATGCCGCTCCTCTTCCTCTTTGTAGCGGAAATATCGAATTCCTTTTTCTTTTTTTTTTTGAATTTAGTATTATGTAAATGTAAATTATAGTTATCGTTAACTTAACATACGAAATAACCCCGAGCATCATGCTCGAACTTGTGTTGTACTTAGTTTAGTGCAGTGTTAGCGAGTAATAAGTGATATTTTCTATAATGAGTGATAAAGACAGGAAAAGACAAAAGATCATTAGCGCGTTTCTCTTTACAAAAAAACAAAAAACCGACAAATTTGCAGATACATGAACAGAGATTGAATATTGATGGTGTCTCATGTGCATTCACGCTTGCGGCAACTACGTTAATGTCAACAGTTCCATCAGCAGCATTACCCTCTGCTAGTTACATGATGCAGGAACGAGATATAGGTATGTATCATAATCTTCCTGTACTTCAACACTTTACGACGCAGACAAAGACACGAACAGCAACCATTAAATAAATAACCCCTACAATGAAGTAAAACAAATGATATGTGTCTGACTGTAATAATAGACACATTAAACTAATAATTTTTCCCCAATTTGAATGTCTAGGATACTTCAGTTTCTTATTATATCAAAGATTTATACCATTTCATAATTTCACGCATTTGCCCAATGAAATTACTAGTTCACTTTTTCATGTTACCAAAATAGACCTGCATTTCCGTTGCTCCAAGCTATAATGTCATCAGAATTCCTTGTAGGCTTGGTAATCCTCACTGATATTTTAGGAATCACGTTGTGCTTATCTCGGTCATTATAAGCCATTGAAATGTGTTATACTTTCTGCAGTTTAGCTTGTCAATACGACCCGACAGCAAGTTTACAGAGGCAACGTGAAACTAGCATGGACGCATTCCAAAAATATTTTAATGAGGCTGACAAACGAAATTGGCACACAGAAATCATGGTGCATAGCATCACCAGCCTTCAAATAAATCGGTCGAACCGTCAGATTTAATATGTTGAAGTGTATTACCGAATGTGAGTCCTTTTCTGGATTATTTGTTTGAAATGTCATCTAGGTTCCCTAGCGCACCACCGATGCAAAGAATCAGACAGTTACAGAAGTTGTTGTCGTCCCATAACTTCAGTGACGAAGATAGAGAGGATGTTTTGTAAAGTGCTGATAAATATACAAAGGGGACCTTCCTTGTTTGTTAGCTTTGAAGGGAGAGCTAAAAATTTGGCAACAGGTGGGAGAAAATATCGCAAAGTCTCCAGCAGATGCCTACAAAAGAGCACAATGGTGCTGCCAAATATTAGAACTTTCTGTCAATTGTTGTGCACATTTCCTGTGACTACTAGCACTGCCGAGCGATCTTTCTCTTACGCCGATTAAAGACAAATCTTTGCAACAGGATATTTGGCGGGAACGAACTCGTATTTCATTTTCTTAACGAAACATTGGAAGAGTACTTAGAATTCAAAAAATTATGTGTAGTCCCGCTTGTGGCTTAGGTATTGTAGCTAAAGATTTCGAACAAGGTTAAAAAAAATGCGCACCCTGTATATTTCTTTACTTTGGAACGTCCGGGTTTCCAACACTTTAAAATCGGACCCTTAAGCGACGAAAGCTCGAAAGTTTCAAAAATAATATTTTTGTTTCCTGCAGCATGTGATGTATTACTGGAAAGATTTGCTATTTGTCGGGGAAAAAAACCATAAGTCCTTTCCTTAACGAAACTTTCGAAGTTGACGAAAAGTTAAAAAAAGCGCGGAAAATGACGCGTGTCCTTTTCTTTACGACGCGAATATTATAGTTAAAAATTTACGAACCAGGTTAAAGATATGTACATTTCCGTATATTTTTCTAATTTGGAGCATCCGGGTTTCCAAGGTGCGCGGAATATTTGAAATTTTTGAAAAAAAAAAAATTTTTTCTCGGGCATGTAATATATGGGTTGAGAGATCGCTATTTGTCGGGAACGAAACCGTATTTTATTTTCATAATTTCAAAAATCGCAAAAAATGCCGCTCCTCTTCCTCTTTGTAGCGGAAATATCGAATTCCTTTTTCTTTTTTTTTTTTGAATTTAGTATTATGTAAATGTAAATTATAGTTATCGTTAACTTAACATACGAAATAACCCCGAGCATCATGCTCGAACTTGTGTTGTACTTAGTTTAGTGCAGTGTTAGCGAGTAATAAGTGATATTTTCTATAATGAGTGATAAAGACAGGAAAAGACAAAAGATCATTAGCGCGTTTCTCTTTACAAAAAAACAAAAAACCGACAAATTTGCAGATACATGAACAGAGATTGAATATTGATGGTGTCTCATGTGCATTCACGCTTGTGGCAACTACGTTAATGTCAACAGTTCCATCAGCAGCATTACCCTCTGCTAGTTACATGTTGCAGGAACGAGATATAGGTATGTATCATAATCTTCCTGTACTTCAACACTTTACGACGCAGACAAAGACACGAACAGCAAACATTAAATAAATAACCCCTACAATGAAGTAAAACAAATGATATGTGTCTGACTGTAATAATAGACACATTAAACTAATAATTTTTCCCCAATTTGAATGTCTAGGATACTTCAGTTTCTTATTATATCAAAGATTTATACCATTTCATAATTTCACGCATTTGCCCAATGAAATTACTAGTTCACTTTTTCATGTTACCAAAATAGACCTGCATTTCCGTTGCTCCAAGCTATAATGTCATCAGAATTCCTTGTAGGCTTGGTAATCCTCACTGATATTTTAGGAATCACGTTGTCCTTATCTCGGTCATTATAAGCCATTGAAATGCGTTATACTTTCTGCAGTTTAGCTTGTCAATACGACCCGACAGCAAGTTTACAGAGGCAACGTGAAACTAGCATGGACGCATTCCAAAAATATTTTAATGAGGCTGACAAACGAAATTGGCACACAGAAATCATGGTGCATAGCATCACCAGCCTTCAAATAAATCGGTCGAACCGTCAGATTTAATATGTTGAAGTGTATTACCGACAATGAGTCCTTTTCTGGATTATTTGTTTGAAATGTCATCTAGGTTCCCTAGCGCACCACCGATGCAAAGAATCAGACAGTTACAGAAGTTGTTGTCGTCCCATAACTTCAGTGATGAAGATAGAGAGGATGTTTTGTAAAGTGCTGATAAATATACAAAGGGGACCTTCCTTGTTTGTTAGCTTTGAAGGGAGAGCTAAAAATTTGGCAACAGGTGGGAGAAAATATCGCAAAGTCTCCAGCAGATGCCTACAAAAGAGCACAATGGTGCTGCCAAATATTAGAACTTTCTGTCAATTGTTGTGCACATTTCCTGTGACTACTAGCACTGCCGAGCGATCTTTCTCTTACGCCGATTAAAGACAAATCTTTGCAACAGGATATTTGGCGGGAACGAACTCGTATTTCATTTTCTTAACGAAACATTGGAAGATTACTTAGAATTCAAAAAATTATGTGTAGTCCCGCTTGTGGCTTAGGTATTGTAGCTAAAGATTTCGACCAAGGTTAAAAAAAATGCGCACCCTGTATATTTCTTTACTTTGGAACGTCCGGGTTTCCAACACTTTAAAATCGGACCCTTAAGCGACGAAAGCTCGAAAGTTTCAAAAATAATATTTTTGTTTCCTGCAGCATGTGATGTATTACTGGAAAGATTTGCTATTTGTCGGGGAAAAAAACCATAAGTCCTTTCCTTAACGAAACTTTCGAAGTTGACGAAAAGTTAAAAAAAGCGCGGAAAATGACGCGTGTCCTTTTCTTTACGACGCGAATATTATAGTTAAAAATTTACGAACCAGGTTAAAGATATGTACATTTCCGTATATTTTTCTAATTTGGAGCATCCGGGTTTCCAAGGTGCGCGGAATATTTGAAATTTTTGAAAAAAAAAAAAATTTTTTCTCGGGCATGTAATATATGGGTTGAGAGATCGCTATTTGTCGGGAACGAAACCGTATTTTATTTTCATAATTTCAAAAATCGCAAAAAATGCCGCTCCTCTTCCTCTTTGTAGCGGAAATATCGAATTCCTTTTTCTTTTTTTTTTTGAATTTAGTATTATGTAAATGTAAATTATAGTTATCGTTAACTTAACATACGAAATAACCCCGAGCATCATGCTCGAACTTGTGTTGTACTTAGTTTAGTGCAGTGTTAGCGAGTAATAAGTGATATTTTCTATAATGAGTGATAAAGACAGGAAAAGACAAAAGATCATTAGCGCGTTTCTCTTTACAAAAAAAACAAAAAACCGACAAATTTGCAGATACATGAACAGAGATTGAATATTGATGGTGTCTCATGTGCATTCACGCTTGTGGCAACTACGTTAATGTCAACAGTTCCATCAGCAGCATTACCCTCTGCTAGTTACATGTTGCAGGAACGAGATATAGGTATGTATCATAATCTTCCTGTACTTCAACACTTTACGACGCAGACAAAGACACGAACAGCAACCATTAAATAAATAACCCCTACAATGAAGTAAAACAAATGATATGTGTCTGACTGTAATAATAGACACATTAAACTAATAATTTTTCCCCAATTTGAATGTCTAGGATACTTCAGTTTCTTATTATATCAAAGATTTATACCATTTCATAATTTCACGCATTTGCCCAATGAAATTACTAGTTCACTTTTTCATGTTACCAAAATAGACCTGCATTTCCGTTGCTCCAAGCTATAATGTCATCAGAATTCCTTGTAGGCTTGGTAATCCTCACTGATATTTTAGGAATCACGTTGTCCTTATCTCGGTCATTATAAGCCATTGAAATGCGTTATACTTTCTGCAGTTTAGCTTGTCAATACGACCCGACAGCAAGTTTACAGAGGCAACGTGAAACTAGCATGGACGCATTCCAAAAATATTTTAATGAGGCTGACAAACGAAATTGGCACACAGAAATCATGGTGCATAGCATCACCAGCCTTCAAATAAATCGGTCGAACCGTCAGATTTAATATGTTGAAGTGTATTACCGACAATGAGTCCTTTTCTGGATTATTTGTTTGAAATGTCATCTAGGTTCCCTAGCGCACTACCGATGCAAAGAATCAGACAGTTACAGAAGTTGTTGTCGTCCCATAACTTCAGTGACGAAGATAAAGAGGATGTTTTGTAAAGTGCTGATAAATATACAAAGGGGACCTTCCTTGTTTGTTAGCTTTGAAGGGAGAGCTAAAAATTTGGCAACAGGTGGGAGAAAATATCGCAAAGTCTCCAGCAGATGCCTACAAAAGAGCACAATGGTGCTGCCAAATATTAGAACTTTCTGTCAATTGTTGTGCACATTTCCTGTGACTACTAGCACTGCCGAGCGATCTTTCTCTTACGCCGATTAAAGACAAATCTTTGCAACAGGATATTTGGCGGGAACGAACTCGTATTTCATTTTCTTAACGAAACATTGGAAGAGTACTTAGAATTCAAAAAATTATGTGTAGTCCCGCTTGTGGCTTAGGTATTGTAGCTAAAGATTTCGAACAAGGTTAAAAAAAATGCGCACCCTGTATATTTCTTTACTTTGGAACGTCCGGGTTTCCAACACTTTAAAATCGGACCCTTAAGCGACGAAAGCTCGAAAGTTTCAAAAATAATATTTTTGTTTCCTGCAGCATGTGATGTATTACTGGAAAGATTTGCTATTTGTCGGGGAAAAAAACCATAAGTCCTTTCCTTAACGAAACTTTCGAAGTTGACGAAAAGTTAAAAAAAGCGCGGAAAATGACGCGTGTCCTTTTCTTTACGACGCGAATATTATAGTTAAAAATTTACGAACCAGGTTAAAGATATGTACATTTCCGTATATTTTTCTAATTTGGAGCATCCGGGTTTCCAAGGTGCGCGGAATATTTGAAATTTTTGAAAAAAAAAAAATTTTTTCTCGGGCATGTAATATATGGGTTGAGAGATCGCTATTTGTCGGGAACGAAACCGTATTTTATTTTCATAATTTCAAAAATCGCAAAAAATGCCGCTCCTCTTCCTCTTTGTAGCGGAAATATCGAATTCCTTTTTCTTTTTTTTTTTTGAATTTAGTATTATGTAAATGTAAATTATAGTTATCGTTAACTTAACATACGAAATAACCCCGAGCATCATGCTCGAACTTGTGTTGTACTTAGTTTAGTGCAGTGTTAGCGAGTAATAAGTGATATTTTCTATAATGAGTGATAAAGACAGGAAAAGACAAAAGATCATTAGCGCGTTTCTCTTTACAAAAAAACAAAAAACCGACAAATTTGCAGATACATGAACAGAGATTGAATATTGATGGTGTCTCATGTGCATTCACGCTTGTGGCAACTACGTTAATGTCAACAGTTCCATCAGCAGCATTACCCTCTGCTAGTTACATGTTGCAGGAACGAGATATAGGTATGTATCATAATCTTCCTGTACTTCAACACTTTACGACGCAGACAAAGACACGAACAGCAAACATTAAATAAATAACCCCTACAATGAAGTAAAACAAATGATATGTGTCTGACTGTAATAATAGACACATTAAACTAATAATTTTTCCCCAATTTGAATGTCTAGGATACTTCAGTTTCTTATTATATCAAAGATTTATACCATTTCATAATTTCACGCATTTGCCCAATGAAATTACTAGTTCACTTTTTCATGTTACCAAAATAGACCTGCATTTCCGTTGCTCCAAGCTATAATGTCATCAGAATTCCTTGTAGGCTTGGTAATCCTCACTGATATTTTAGGAATCACGTTGTCCTTATCTCGGTCATTATAAGCCATTGAAATGCGTTATACTTTCTGCAGTTTAGCTTGTCAATACGACCCGACAGCAAGTTTACAGAGGCAACGTGAAACTAGCATGGACGCATTCCAAAAATATTTTAATGAGGCTGACAAACGAAATTGGCACACAGAAATCATGGTGCATAGCATCACCAGCCTTCAAATAAATCGGTCGAACCGTCAGATTTAATATGTTGAAGTGTATTACCGACAATGAGTCCTTTTCTGGATTATTTGTTTGAAATGTCATCTAGGTTCCCTAGCGCACCACCGATGCAAAGAATCAGACAGTTACAGAAGTTGTTGTCGTCCCATAACTTCAGTGATGAAGATAGAGAGGATGTTTTGTAAAGTGCTGATAAATATACAAAGGGGACCTTCCTTGTTTGTTAGCTTTGAAGGGAGAGCTAAAAATTTGGCAACAGGTGGGAGAAAATATCGCAAAGTCTCCAGCAGATGCCTACAAAAGAGCACAATGGTGCTGCCAAATATTAGAACTTTCTGTCAATTGTTGTGCACATTTCCTGTGACTACTAGCACTGCCGAGCGATCTTTCTCTTACGCCGATTAAAGACAAATCTTTGCAACAGGATATTTGGCGGGAACGAACTCGTATTTCATTTTCTTAACGAAACATTGGAAGATTACTTAGAATTCAAAAAATTATGTGTAGTCCCGCTTGTGGCTTAGGTATTGTAGCTAAAGATTTCGACCAAGGTTAAAAAAAATGCGCACCCTGTATATTTCTTTACTTTGGAACGTCCGGGTTTCCAACACTTTAAAATCGGACCCTTAAGCGACGAAAGCTCGAAAGTTTCAAAAATAATATTTTTGTTTCCTGCAGCATGTGATGTATTACTGGAAAGATTTGCTATTTGTCGGGGAAAAAAACCATAAGTCCTTTCCTTAACGAAACTTTCGAAGTTGACGAAAAGTTAAAAAAAGCGCGGAAAATGACGCGTGTCCTTTTCTTTACGACGCGAATATTATAGTTAAAAATTTACGAACCAGGTTAAAGATATGTACATTTCCGTATATTTTTCTAATTTGGAGCATCCGGGTTTCCAAGGTGCGCGGAATATTTGAAATTTTTGAAAAAAAAAAAAATTTTTTCTCGGGCATGTAATATATGGGTTGAGAGATCGCTATTTGTCGGGAACGAAACCGTATTTTATTTTCATAATTTCAAAAATCGCAAAAAATGCCGCTCCTCTTCCTCTTTGTAGCGGAAATATCGAATTCCTTTTTCTTTTTTTTTTTGAATTTAGTATTATGTAAATGTAAATTATAGTTATCGTTAACTTAACATACGAAATAACCCCGAGCATCATGCTCGAACTTGTGTTGTACTTAGTTTAGTGCAGTGTTAGCGAGTAATAAGTGATATTTTCTATAATGAGTGATAAAGACAGGAAAAGACAAAAGATCATTAGCGCGTTTCTCTTTACAAAAAAAACAAAAAACCGACAAATTTGCAGATACATGAACAGAGATTGAATATTGATGGTGTCTCATGTGCATTCACGCTTGTGGCAACTACGTTAATGTCAACAGTTCCATCAGCAGCATTACCCTCTGCTAGTTACATGTTGCAGGAACGAGATATAGGTATGTATCATAATCTTCCTGTACTTCAACACTTTACGACGCAGACAAAGACACGAACAGCAACCATTAAATAAATAACCCCTACAATGAAGTAAAACAAATGATATGTGTCTGACTGTAATAATAGACACATTAAACTAATAATTTTTCCCCAATTTGAATGTCTAGGATACTTCAGTTTCTTATTATATCAAAGATTTATACCATTTCATAATTTCACGCATTTGCCCAATGAAATTACTAGTTCACTTTTTCATGTTACCAAAATAGACCTGCATTTCCGTTGCTCCAAGCTATAATGTCATCAGAATTCCTTGTAGGCTTGGTAATCCTCACTGATATTTTAGGAATCACGTTGTCCTTATCTCGGTCATTATAAGCCATTGAAATGCGTTATACTTTCTGCAGTTTAGCTTGTCAATACGACCCGACAGCAAGTTTACAGAGGCAACGTGAAACTAGCATGGACGCATTCCAAAAATATTTTAATGAGGCTGACAAACGAAATTGGCACACAGAAATCATGGTGCATAGCATCACCAGCCTTCAAATAAATCGGTCGAACCGTCAGATTTAATATGTTGAAGTGTATTACCGACAATGAGTCCTTTTCTGGATTATTTGTTTGAAATGTCATCTAGGTTCCCTAGCGCACTACCGATGCAAAGAATCAGACAGTTACAGAAGTTGTTGTCGTCCCATAACTTCAGTGACGAAGATAAAGAGGATGTTTTGTAAAGTGCTGATAAATATACAAAGGGGACCTTCCTTGTTTGTTAGCTTTGAAGGGAGAGCTAAAAATTTGGCAACAGGTGGGAGAAAATATCGCAAAGTCTCCAGCAGATGCCTACAAAAGAGCACAATGGTGCTGCCAAATATTAGAACTTTCTGTCAATTGTTGTGCACATTTCCTGTGACTACTAGCACTGCCGAGCGATCTTTCTCTTACGCCGATTAAAGACAAATCTTTGCAACAGGATATTTGGCGGGAACGAACTCGTATTTCATTTTCTTAACGAAACATTGGAAGATTACTTAGAATTCAAAAAATTACGTGTAGTCCCGCTTGTGGCTTAGGTATTGTAGCTAAAGATTTCGACCAAGGTTAAAAAAAATGCGCACCCTGTATATTTCTTTACTTTGGAACGTCCGGGTTTCCAACACTTTAAAATCGGACCCTTAAGCGACGAAAGCTCGAAAGTTTCAAAAATAATATTTTTGTTTCCTGCAGCATGTGATGTATTACTGGAAAGATTTGCTATTTGTCGGGGAAAAAAACCATAAGTCCTTTCCTTAACGAAACTTTCGAAGTTGACGAAAAGTTAAAAAAAGCGCGGAAAATGACGCGTGTCCTTTTCTTTACGACGCGAATATTATAGTTAAAAATTTACGAACCAGGTTAAAGATATGTACATTTCCGTATATTTTTCTAATTTGGAGCATCCGGGTTTCCAAGGTGCGCGGAATATTTGAAATTTTTAAAAAAAAAATATTTTTTTCTCGGGCATGTAATATATGGGTTGAGAGATCGCTATTTGTCGGGAACGAAACCGTATTTTATTTTCATAATTTCAAAAATCGCAAAAAATGCCGCTCCTCTTCCTCTTTGTAGCGGAAATATCGAATTCCTTTTTCTTTTTTTTTTTGAATTTAGTATTATGTAAATGTAAATTATAGTTATCGTTAACTTAACATACGAAATAACCCCGAGCATCATGCTCGAACTTGTGTTGTACTTAGTTTAGTGCAGTGTTAGCGAGTAATAAGTGATATTTTCTATAATGAGTGATAAAGACAGGAAAAGACAAAAGATCATTAGCGCGTTTCTCTTTACAAAAAAACAAAAAACCGACAAATTTGCAGATACATGTACAGAGATTGAATATTGATGGTGTCTCATGTGCATTCACGCTTGCGGCAACTACGTTAATGTCAACAGTTCCATCAGCAGCATTACCCTCTGCTAGTTACATGTTGCAGGAACGAGATATAGGTATGTATCATAATCTTCCTGTACTTCAACACTTTACGACGCAGACAAAGACACGAACAGCAACCATTAAATAAATAACCCCTACAATGAAGTAAAACAAATGATATGTGTCTGACTGTAATAATAGACACATTAAACTAATAATTTTTCCCCAATTTGAATGTCTAGGATACTTCAGTTTCTTATTATATCAAAGATTTATACCATTTCATAATTTCACGCATTTGCCCAATGAAATTACTAGTTCACTTTTTCATGTTACCAAAATAGACCTGCATTTCCGTTGCTCCAAGCTATAATGTCATCAGAATTCCTTGTAGGCTTGGTAATCCTCACTGATATTTTAGGAATCACGTTGTCCTTATCTCGGTCATTATAAGCCATTGAAATGTGTTATACTTTCTGCAGTTTAGCTTGTCAATACGACCCGACAGCAAGTTTACAGAGGCAACGTGAAACTAGCATGGACGCATTCCAAAAATATTTTAATGAGGCTGACAAACGAAATTGGCACACAGAAATCATGGTGCATAGCATCAGCAGCCTTCAAATAAATCGGTCGAACCGTCAGATTTAATATGTTGAAGTGTATTACCGACAATGAGTCCTTTTCTGGATTATTTGTTTGAAATGTCATCTAGGTTCCCTAGCGCACTACCGATGCAAAGAATCAGACAGTTACAGAAGTTGTTGTCGTCCCATAACTTCAGTGACGAAGATAAAGAGGATGTTTTGTAAAGTGCTGATAAATATACAAAGGGGACCTTCCTTGTTTGTTAGCTTTGAAGGGAGAGCTAAAAATTTGGCAACAGGTGGGAGAAAATATCGCAAAGTCTCCAGCAGATGCCTACAAAAGAGCACAATGGTGCTGCCAAATATTAGAACTTTCTGTCAATTGTTGTGCACATTTCCTGTGACTACTAGCACTGCCGAGCGATCTTTCTCTTACGCCGATTAAAGACAAATCTTTGCAACAGGATATTTGGCGGGAACGAACTCGTATTTCATTTTCTTAACGAAACATTGGAAGATTACTTAGAATTCAAAAAATTACGTGTAGTCCCGCTTGTGGCTTAGGTATTGTAGCTAAAGATTTCGACCAAGGTTAAAAAAAATGCGCACCCTGTATATTTCTTTACTTTGGAACGTCCGGGTTTCCAACACTTTAAAATCGGACCCTTAAGCGACGAAAGCTCGAAAGTTTCAAAAATAATATTTTTGTTTCCTGCAGCATGTGATGTATTACTGGAAAGATTTGCTATTTGTCGGGGAAAAAAACCATAAGTCCTTTCCTTAACGAAACTTTCGAAGTTGACGAAAAGTTAAAAAAAGCGCGGAAAATGACGCGTGTCCTTTTCTTTACGACGCGAATATTATAGTTAAAAATTTACGAACCAGGTTAAAGATATGTACATTTCCGTATATTTTTCTAATTTGGAGCATCCGGGTTTCCAAGGTGCGCGGAATATTTGAAATTTTTAAAAAAAAAATATTTTTTTCTCGGGCATGTAATATATGGGTTGAGAGATCGCTATTTGTCGGGAACGAAACCGTATTTTATTTTCATAATTTCAAAAATCGCAAAAAATGCCGCTCCTCTTCCTCTTTGTAGCGGAAATATCGAATTCCTTTTTCTTTTTTTTTTTGAATTTAGTATTATGTAAATGTAAATTATAGTTATCGTTAACTTAACATACGAAATAACCCCGAGCATCATGCTCGAACTTGTGTTGTACTTAGTTTAGTGCAGTGTTAGCGAGTAATAAGTGATATTTTCTATAATGAGTGATAAAGACAGGAAAAGACAAAAGATCATTAGCGCGTTTCTCTTTACAAAAAAACAAAAAACCGACAAATTTGCAGATACATGTACAGAGATTGAATATTGATGGTGTCTCATGTGCATTCACGCTTGCGGCAACTACGTTAATGTCAACAGTTCCATCAGCAGCATTACCCTCTGCTAGTTACATGTTGCAGGAACGAGATATAGGTATGTATAATAATCTTCCTGTACTTCAACACTTTACGACGCAGACAAAGACACGAACAGCAACCATTAAATAAATAACCCCTACAATGAAGTAAAACAAATGATATGTGTCTGACTGTAATAATAGACACATTAAACTAATAATTTTTCCCCAATTTGAATGTCTAGGATACTTCAGTTTCTTATTATATCAAAGATTTATACCATTTCATAATTTCACGCATTTGCCCAATGAAATTACTAGTTCACTTTTTCATGTTACCAAAATAGACCTGCATTTCCGTTGCTCCAAGCTATAATGTCATCAGAATTCCTTGTAGGCTTGGTAATCCTCACTGATATTTTAGGAATCACGTTGTCCTTATCTCGGTCATTATAAGCCATTGAAATGCGTTATACTTTCTGCAGTTTAGCTTGTCAATACGACCCGACAGCAAGTTTACAGAGGCAACGTGAAACTAGCATGGACGCATTCCAAAAATATTTTAATGAGGCTGACAAACGAAATTGGCACACAGAAATCATGGTGCATAGCATCACCAGCCTTCAAATAAATCAGTCGAACCGTCAGATTTAATATGTTGAAGTGTATTACCGACAATGAGTCCTTTTCTGGATTATTTGTTTGAAATGTCATCTAGGTTCCCTAGCGCACTACCGATGCAAAGAATCAGACAGTTACAGAAGTTGTTGTCGTCCCATAACTTCAGTGACGAAGATAAAGAGGATGTTTTGTAAAGTGCTGATAAATATACAAAGGGGACCTTCCTTGTTTGTTAGCTTTGAAGGGAGAGCTAAAAATTTGGCAACAGGTGGGAGAAAATATCGCAAAGTCTCCAGCAGATGCCTACAAAAGAGCACAATGGTGCTGCCAAATATTAGAACTTTCTGTCAATTGTTGTGCACATTTCCTGTGACTACTAGCACTGCCGAGCGATCTTTCTCTTACGCCGATTAAAGACAAATCTTTGCAACAGGATATTTGGCGGGAACGAACTCGTATTTCATTTTCTTAACGAAACATTGGAAGATTACTTAGAATTCAAAAAATTACGTGTAGTCCCGCTTGTGGCTTAGGTATTGTAGCTAAAGATTTCGAACAAGGTTAAAAAAAATGCGCACCCTGTATATGTATTTCTTTACTTTGGAACGTCCGGGTTTCCAACACTTTAAAATCGGACCCTTAAGCGACGAAAGCTCGAAAGTTTCAAAAATAATATTTTTGTTTCCTGCAGCATGTGATGTATTACTGGAAAGATTTGCTATTTGTCGGGGAAAAAAACCATAAGTCCTTTCCTTAACAAAACTTTCGAAGTTGACGAAAAGTTAAAAAAAGCGCGGAAAATGACGCGTGTCCTTTTCTTTACGACGCGAGTTAAAAATTTACGAACCAGGTTAAAGATATGTACATTTCTGTATATTTTTCTAATTTGGAGCATCCGGGTTTCCAAGGTGCGCGGAATATTTGAAATTTTTGAAAAAAAAAAAAATTTTTTCTCGGGCATGTAATATATGGGTTGAGAGATCGCTATTTGTCGGGAACGAAACCGTATTTTATTTTCATAATTTCAAAAATCGCAAAAAATGCCGCTCCTCTTCCTCTTTGTAGCGGAAATATCGAATTCCTTTTTCTTTTTTTTTTTGAATTTAGTATTATGTAAATGTAAATTATAGTTATCGTTAACTTAACATACGAAATAACCCCGAGCATCATGCTCGAACTTGTGTTGTACTTAGTTTAGTGCAGTGTTAGCGAGTAATACGTGATATTTTCTATAATGAGTGATAAAGACAGGAAAAGACAAAAGATCATTAGCGCGTTTCTCTTTACAAAAAAACAAAAAACCGACAAATTTGCAGATACATGTACAGAGATTGAATATTGATGGTGTCTCATGTGCATTCACGCTTGCGGCAACTACGTTAATGTCAACAGTTCCATCAGCAGCATTACCCTCTGCTAGTTACATGATGCAGGAACGAGATATAGGTATGTATCATAATCTTCCTGTACTTCAACACTTTACGACGCAGCCAAAGACACGAACAGCAACCATTAAATAAATAACCCCTACAATGAAGTAAAACAAATGATATGTGTCTGACTGTAATAATAGACACATTAAACTAATAATTTTTCCCCAATTTGAATGTCTAGGATACTTCAGTTTCTTATTATATCAAAGATTTATACCATTTCATAATTTCACGCATTTGCCCAATGAAATTACTAGTTCACTTTTTCATGTTACCAAAATAGACCTGCATTTCCGTTGCTCCAAGCTATAATGTCATCAGAATTCCTTGTAGGCTTGGTAATCCTCACTGATATTTTAGGAATCACGTTGTCCTTATCTCGGTCATTATAAGCCATTGAAATGCGTTATACTTTCTGCAGTTTAGCTTGTCAATACGACCCGACAGCAAGTTTACAGAGGCAACGTGAAACTAGCATGGACGCATTCCAAAAATATTTTAATGAGGCTGACAAACGAAATTGGCACACAGAAATCATGGTGCATAGCATCACCAGCCTTCAAATAAATCGGTCGAACCGTCAGATTTAATATGTTGAAGTGTATTACCGACAATGAGTCCTTTTCTGGATTATTTGTTTGAAATGTCATCTAGGTTCCCTAGCGCACCACCGATGCAAAGAATCAGACAGTTACAGAAGTTGTTGTTGTCCCATAACTTCAGTGACGAAGATAGAGAGGATGTTTTGTAAAGTGCTGATAAATATACAAAGGGGACCTTCCTTGTTTGTTAGCTTTGAAGGGAGAGCTAAAAATTTGGCAACAGGTGGGAGAAAATATCGCAAAGTCTCCAGCAGATGCCTACAAAAGAGCACAATGGTGCTGCCAAATATTAGAACTTTCTGTCAATTGTTGTGCACATTTCCTGTGACTACTAGCACTGCCGAGCGATCTTTCTCTTACGCCGATTAAAGACAAATCTTTGCAACAGGATATTTGGCGGGAACGAACTCGTATTTCATTTTCTTAACGAAACATTGGAAGATTACTTAGAATTCAAAAAATTACGTGTAGTCCCGCTTGTGGCTTAGGTATTGTAGCTAAAGATTTCGAACAAGGTTAAAAAAATGCGCACCCTGTATATTTCTTTACTTTGGAACGTCCGGGTTTCCAACACTTTAAAATCGGACCCTTAAGCGACGAAAGCTCGAAAGTTTCAAAAATAATATTTTTGTTTCCTGCAGCATGTGATGTATTACTGGAAAGATTTGCTATTTGTCGGGGAAAAAAACCATAAGTCCTTTCCTTAACGAAACTTTCGAAGTTGACGAAAAGTTAAAAAAAGCGCGGAAAATGACGCGTGTCCTTTTCTTTACGACGCGAATATTATAGTTAAAAATTTACGAACCAGGTTAAAGATATGTACATTTCCGTATATTTTTCTAATTTGGAGCATCCGGGTTTCCAAGGTGCGCGGAATATTCGAAATTTTTGAAAAAAAAAAAATTTTTTCTCGGGCATGTAATATATGGGTTGAGAGATCGCTATTTGTCGGGAACGAAACCGTATTTTATTTTCATAATTTCAAAAATCGCAAAAAATGCCGCTCCTCTTCCTCTTTGTAGCGGAAATATCGAATTCCTTTTTCTTTTTTTTTTTGAATTTAGTATTATGTAAATGTAAATTATAGTTATCGTTAACTTAACATACGAAATAACCCCGAGCATCATGCTCGAACTTGTGTTGTACTTAGTTTAGTGCAGTGTTAGCGAGTAATAAGTGATATTTTCTATAATGAGTGATAAAGACAGGAAAAGACAAAAGATCATTAGCGCGTTTCTCTTTACAAAAAAACAAAAAACCGACAAATTTGCAGATACATGAACAGAGATTGAATATTGATGGTGTCTCATGTGCATTCACGCTTGCGGCAACTACGTTAATGTCAACAGTTCCATCAGCAGCATTACCCTCTGCTAGTTACATGTTGCAGGAACGAGATATAGGTATGTATCATAATCTTCCTGTACTTCAACACTTTACGACGCAGACAAAGACACGAACAGCAACCATTAAATAAATAACCCCTACAATGAAGTAAAACAAATGATATGTGTCTGACTGTAATAATAGACACATTAAACTAATAATTTTTCCCCAATTTGAATGTCTAGGATACTTCAGTTTCTTATTATATCAAAGATTTATACCATTTCATAATTTCACGCATTTGCCCAATGAAATTACTAGTTCACTTTTTCATGTTACCAAAATAGACCTGCATTTCCGTTGCTCCAAGCTATAATGTCATCAGAATTCCTTGTAGGCTTGGTAATCCTCACTGATATTTTAGGAATCACGTTGTCCTTATCTCGGTCATTATAAGCCATTGAAATGCGTTATACTTTCTGCAGTTTAGCTTGTCAATACGACCCGACAGCAAGTTTACAGAGGCAACGTGAAACTAGCATGGACGCATTCCAAAAATATTTTAATGAGGCTGACAAACGAAATTGGCACACAGAAATCATGGTGCATAGCATCACCAGCCTTCAAATAAATCGGTCGAACCGTCAGATTTAATATGTTGAAGTGTATTACCGACAATGAGTCC
Source organism: Icerya purchasi (assembly GCA_039619475.1). Lineage (NCBI taxonomy): Eukaryota > Metazoa > Arthropoda > Insecta > Hemiptera > Monophlebidae > Icerya > Icerya purchasi. The sequence goes on from CM077115.1 coordinate 343,080,805, forward strand.
TTTTCTGGATTATTTGTTTGAAATGTCATCTAGGTTCCCTAGCGCACCACCGATGCAAAGAATCAGACAGTTACAGAAGTTGTTGTCGTCCCATAACTTCAGTGACGAAGATAAAGAGGATGTTTTGTAAAGTGCTGATAAATATACAAAGGGGACCTTCCTTGTTTGTTAGCTTTGAAGGGAGAGCTAAAAATTTGGCAACAGGTGGGAGAAAATATCGCAAAGTCTCCAGCAGATGCCTACAAAAGAGCACAATGGTGCTGCCAAATATTAGAACTTTCTGTCAATTGTTGTGCACATTTCCTGTGACTACTAGCACTGCCGAGCGATCTTTCTCTTACGCCGATTAAAGACAAATCTTTGCAACAGGATATTTGGCGGGAACGAACTCGTATTTCATTTTCTTAACGAAACATTGGAAGATTACTTAGAATTCAAAAAATTACGTGTAGTCCCGCTTGTGGCTTAGGTATTGTAGCTAAAGATTTCGAACAAGGTTAAAAAAAATGCGCACCCTGTATATGTATTTCTTTACTTTGGAACGTCCGGGTTTCCAACACTTTAAAATCGGACCCTTAAGCGACGAAAGCTCGAAAGTTTCAAAAATAATATTTTTGTTTCCTGCAGCATGTGATGTATTACTGGAAAGATTTGCTATTTGTCGGGGAAAAAAACCATAAGTCCTTTCCTTAACGAAACTTTCGAAGTTGACGAAAAGTTAAAAAAAGCGCGGAAAATGACGCGAGTCCTTTTCTTTACGACGCGAGTTAAAAATTTACGAACCAGGTTAAAGATATGTACATTTCTGTATATTTTTCTAATTTGGAGCATCCAGGTTTCCAAGGTGCGCGGAATATTTGAAATTTTTGAAAAAAAAAAAAATTTTTTCTCGGGCATGTAATATATGGGTTGAGAGATCGCTATTTGTCGGGAACGAAACCGTATTTTATTTTCATAATTTCAAAAATCGCAAAAAATGCCGCTCCTCTTCCTCTTTGTAGCGGAAATATCGAATTCCTTTTTCTTTTTTTTTTTGAATTTAGTATTATGTAAATGTAAATTATAGTTATCGTTAACTTAACATACGAAATAACCCCGAGCATCATGCTCGAACTTGTGTTGTACTTAGTTTAGTGCAGTGTTAGCGAGTAATAAGTGATATTTTCTATAATGAGTGATAAAGACAGGAAAAGACAAAAGATCATTAGCGCGTTTCTCTTTACAAAAAAACAAAAAACCGACAAATTTGCAGATACATGAACAGAGATTGAATATTGATGGTGTCTCATGTGCATTCACGCTTGTGGCAACTACGTTAATGTCAACAGTTCCATCAGCAGCATTACCCTCTGCTAGTTACATGTTGCAGGAACGAGATATAGGTATGTATCATAATCTTCCTGTACTTCAACACTTTACTACGCAGACAAAGACACGAACAGCAACCATTAAATAAATAACCCCTACAATGAAGTAAAACAAATGATATGTGTCTGACTGTAATAATAGACACATTAAACTAATAATTTTTCCCCAATTTGAATGTCTAGGATACTTCAGTTTCTTATTATATCAAAGATTTATACCATTTCATAATTTCACGCATTTGCCCAATGAAATTACTAGTTCACTTTTTCATGTTACCAAAATAGACCTGCATTTCCGTTGCTCCAAGCTATAATGTCATCAGAATTCCTTGTAGGCTTGGTAATCCTCACTGATATTTTAGGAATCACGTTGTCCTTATCTCGGTCATTATAAGCCATTGAAATGCGTTATACTTTCTGCAGTTTAGCTTGTCAATACGACCCGACAGCAAGTTTACAGAGGCAACGTGAAACTAGCATGGACGCATTCCAAAAATATTTTAATGAGGCTGACAAACGAAATTGGCACACAGAAATCATGGTGCATAGCATCACCAGCCTTCAAATAAATCGGTCGAACCGTCAGATTTAATATGTTGAAGTGTATTACCGACAATGAGTCCTTTTCTGGATTATTTGTTTGAAATGTCATCTAGGTTCCCTAGCGCACCACCGATGCAAAGAATCAGACAGTTACAGAAGTTGTTGTCGTCCCATAACTTCAGTGACGAAGATAGAGAGGATGTTTTGTAAAGTGCTGATAAATATACAAAGGGGACCTTCCTTGTTTGTTAGCTTTGAAGGGAGAGCTAAAAATTTGGCAACAGGTGGGAGAAAATATCGCAAAGTCTCCAGCAGATGCCTACAAAAGAGCACAATGGTGCTGCCAAATATTAGAACTTTCTGTCAATTGTTGTGCACATTTCCTGTGACTACTAGCACTGCCGAGCGATCTTTCTCTTACGCCGATTAAAGACAAATCTTTGCAACAGGATATTTGGCGGGAACGAACTCGTATTTCATTTTCTTAACGAAACATTGGAAGATTACTTAGAATTCAAAAAATTACGTGTAGTCCCGCTTGTGGCTTAGGTATTGTAGCTAAAGATTTCGAACAAGGTTAAAAAAAATGCGCACCCTGTATATTTCTTTACTTTGGAACGTCCGGATTTCCAACACTTTAAAATCGGACCCTTAAGCGACGAAAGCTCGAAAGTTTCAAAAATAATATTTTTGTTTCCTGCAGCATGTGATGTATTACTGGAAAGATTTGCTATTTGTCGGGGAAAAAAACCATAAGTCCTTTCCTTAACGAAACTTTCGAAGTTGACGAAAAGTTAAAAAAAGCGCGGAAAATGACGCGAGTCCTTTTCTTTACGACGCGAGTTAAAAATTTACGAACCAGGTTAAAGATATGTACATTTCTGTATATTTTTCTAATTTGGAGCATCCGGGTTTCCAAGGTGCGCGGAATATTTGAAATTTTTGAAAAAAAAAAAAATTTTTTCTCGGGCATGTAATATATGGGTTGAGAGATCGCTATTTGTCGGGAACGAAACCGTATTTTATTTTCATAATTTCAAAAATCGCAAAAAATGCCGCTCCTCTTCCTCTTTGTAGCGGAAATATCGAATTCCTTTTTCTTTTTTTTTTTGAATTTAGTATTATGTAAATGTAAATTATAGTTATCGTTAACTTAACATACGAAATAACCCCGAGCATCATGCTCGAACTTGTGTTGTACTTAGTTTAGTGCAGTGTTAGCGAGTAATAAGTGATATTTTCTATAATGAGTGATAAAGACAGGAAAAGACAAAAGATCATTAGCGCGTTTCTCTTTACAAAAAAACAAAAAACCGACAAATTTGCAGATACATGAACAGAGATTGAATATTGATGGTGTCTCATGTGCATTCACGCTTGCGGCAACTACGTTAATGTCAACAGTTCCATCAGCAGCATTACCCTCTGCTAGTTACATGTTGCAGGAACGAGATATAGGTATGTATCATAATCTTCCTGTACTTCAACACTTTACGACGCAGACAAAGACACGAACAGCAACCATTAAATAAATAACCCCTACAATGAAGTAAAACAAATGATATGTGTCTGACTGTAATAATAGACACATTAAACTAATAATTTTTCCCCAATTTGAATGTCTAGGATACTTCAGTTTCTTATTATATCAAAGATTTATACCATTTCATAATTTCACGCATTTGCCCAATGAAATTACTAGTTCACTTTTTCATGTTACCAAAATAGACCTGCATTTCCGTTGCTCCAAGCTATAATGTCATCAGAATTCCTTGTAGGCTTGGTAATCCTCACTGATATTTTAGGAATCACGTTGTCCTTATCTCGGTCATTATAAGCCATTGAAATGCGTTATACTTTCTGCAGTTTAGCTTGTCAATACGACCCGACAGCAAGTTTACAGAGGCAACGTGAAACTAGCATGGACGCATTCCAAAAATATTTTAATGAGGCTGACAAACGAAATTGGCACACAGAAATCATGGTGCATAGCATCACCAGCCTTCAAATAAATCGGTCGAACCGTCAGATTTAATATGTTGAAGTGTATTACCGACAATGAGTCCTTTTCTGGATTATTTGTTTGAAATGTCATCTAGGTTCCCTAGCGCACCACCGATGCAAAGAATCAGACAGTTACAGAAGTTGTTGTCGTCCCATAACTTCAGTGACGAAGATAAAGAGGATGTTTTGTAAAGTGCTGATAAATATACAAAGGGGACCTTCCTTGTTTGTTAGCTTTGAAGGGAGAGCTAAAAATTTGGCAACAGGTGGGAGAAAATATCGCAAAGTCTCCAGCAGATGCCTACAAAAGAGCACAATGGTGCTGCCAAATATTAGAACTTTCTGTCAATTGTTGTGCACATTTCCTGTGACTACTAGCACTGCCGAGCGATCTTTCTCTTACGCCGATTAAAGACAAATCTTTGCAACAGGATATTTGGCGGGAACGAACTCGTATTTCATTTTCTTAACGAAACATTGGAAGATTACTTAGAATTCAAAAAATTACGTGTAGTCCCGCTTGTGGCTTAGGTATTGTAGCTAAAGATTTCGAACAAGGTTAAAAAAAATGCGCACCCTGTATATGTATTTCTTTACTTTGGAACGTCCGGGTTTCCAACACTTTAAAATCGGACCCTTAAGCGACGAAAGCTCGAAAGTTTCAAAAATAATATTTTTGTTTCCTGCAGCATGTGATGTATTACTGGAAAGATTTGCTATTTGTCGGGGAAAAAAACCATAAGTCCTTTCCTTAACGAAACTTTCGAAGTTGACGAAAAGTTAAAAAAAGCGCGGAAAATGACGCGAGTCCTTTTCTTTACGACGCGAGTTAAAAATTTACGAACCAGGTTAAAGATATGTACATTTCTGTATATTTTTCTAATTTGGAGCATCCGGGTTTCCAAGGTGCGCGGAATATTTGAAATTTTTGAAAAAAAAAAAATTTTTTCTCGGGCATGTAATATATGGGTTGAGAGATCGCTATTTGTCGGGAACGAAACCGTATTTTATTTTCATAATTTCAAAAATCGCAAAAAATGCCGCTCCTTTTCCTCTTTGTAGCGGAAATATCGAATTCCTTTTTCTTTTTTTTTTTGAATTTAGTATTATGTAAATGTAAATTATAGTTATCGTTAACTTAACATACGAAATAACCCCGAGCATCATGCTCGAACTTGTGTTGTACTTAGTTTAGTGCAGTGTTAGCGAGTAATAAGTGATATTTTCTATAATGAGTGATAAAGACAGGAAAAGACAAAAGATCATTAGCGCGTTTCTCTTTACAAAAAAACAAAAAACCGACAAATTTGCAGATACATGAACAGAGATTGAATATTGATGGTGTCTCATGTGCATTCACGCTTGCGGCAACTACGTTAATGTCAACAGTTCCATCAGCAGCATTACCCTCTGCTAGTTACATGTTGCAGGAACGAGATATAGGTATGTATCATAATCTTCCTGTACTTCAACACTTTACGACGCAGACAAAGACACGAACAGCAACCATTAAATAAATAACCCCTACAATGAAGTAAAACAAATGATATGTGTCTGACTGTAATAATAGACACATTAAACTAATAATTTTTCCCCAATTTGAATGTCTAGGATACTTCAGTTTCTTATTATATCAAAGATTTATACCATTTCATAATTTCACGCATTTGCCCAATGAAATTACTAGTTCACTTTTTCATGTTACCAAAATAGACCTGCATTTCCGTTGCTCCAAGCTATAATGTCATCAGAATTCCTTGTAGGCTTGGTAATCCTCACTGATATTTTAGGAATCACGTTGTCCTTATCTCGGTCATTATAAGCCATTGAAATGCGTTATACTTTCTGCAGTTTAGCTTGTCAATACGACCCGACAGCAAGTTTACAGAGGCAACGTGAAACTAGCATGGACGCATTCCAAAAATATTTTAATGAGGCTGACAAACGAAATTGGCACACAGAAATCATGGTGCATAGCATCACCAGCCTTCAAATAAATCGGTCGAACCGTCAGATTTAATATGTTGAAGTGTATTACCGACAATGAGTCCTTTTCTGGATTATTTGTTTGAAATGTCATCTAGGTTCCCTAGCGCACCACCGATGCAAAGAATCAGACAGTTACAGAAGTTGTTGTCGTCCCATAACTTCAGTGACGAAGATAAAGAGGATGTTTTGTAAAGTGCTGATAAATATACAAAGGGGACCTTCCTTGTTTGTTAGCTTTGAAGGGAGAGCTAAAAATTTGGCAACAGGTGGGAGAAAATATCGCAAAGTCTCCAGCAGATGCCTACAAAAGAGCACAATGGTGCTGCCAAATATTAGAACTTTCTGTCAATTGTTGTGCACATTTCCTGTGACTACTAGCACTGCCGAGCGATCTTTCTCTTACGCCGATTAAAGACAAATCTTTGCAACAGGATATTTGGCGGGAACGAACTCGTATTTCATTTTCTTAACGAAACATTGGAAGATTACTTAGAATTCAAAAAATTACGTGTAGTCCCGCTTGTGGCTTAGGTATTGTAGCTAAAGATTTCGAACAAGGTTAAAAAAAATGCGCACCCTGTATATGTATTTCTTTACTTTGGAACGTCCGGGTTTCCAACACTTTAAAATCGGACCCTTAAGCGACGAAAGCTCGAAAGTTTCAAAAATAATATTTTTGTTTCCTGCAGCATGTGATGTATTACTGGAAAGATTTGCTATTTGTCGGGGAAAAAAACCATAAGTCCTTTCCTTAACGAAACTTTCGAAGTTGACGAAAAGTTAAAAAAAGCGCGGAAAATGACGCGAGTCCTTTTCTTTACGACGCGAGTTAAAAATTTACGAACCAGGTTAAAGATATGTACATTTCTGTATATTTTTCTAATTTGGAGCATCCGGGTTTCCAAGGTGCGCGGAATATTTGAAATTTTTGAAAAAAAAAAAAATTTTTTCTCGGGCATGTAATATATGGGTTGAGAGATCGCTATTTGTCGGGAACGAAACCGTATTTTATTTTCATAATTTCAAAAATCGCAAAAAATGCCGCTCCTCTTCCTCTTTGTAGCGGAAATATCGAATTCCTTTTTCTTTTTTTTTTTGAATTTAGTATTATGTAAATGTAAATTATAGTTATCGTTAACTTAACATACGAAATAACCCCGAGCATCATGCTCGAACTTGTGTTGTACTTAGTTTAGTGCAGTGTTAGCGAGTAATAAGTGATATTTTCTATAATGAGTGATAAAGACAGGAAAAGACAAAAGATCATTAGCGCGTTTCTCTTTACAAAAAAACAAAAAACCGACAAATTTGCAGATACATGAACAGAGATTGAATATTGATGGTGTCTCATGTGCATTCACGCTTGCGGCAACTACGTTAATGTCAACAGTTCCATCAGCAGCATTACCCTCTGCTAGTTACATGTTGCAGGAACGAGATATAGGTATGTATCATAATCTTCCTGTACTTCAACACTTTACGACGCAGACAAAGACACGAACAGCAACCATTAAATAAATAACCCCTACAATGAAGTAAAACAAATGATATGTGTCTGACTGTAATAATAGACACATTAAACTAATAATTTTTCCCCAATTTGAATGTCTAGGATACTTCAGTTTCTTATTATATCAAAGATTTATACCATTTCATAATTTCACGCATTTGCCCAATGAAATTACTAGTTCACTTTTTCATGTTACCAAAATAGACCTGCATTTCCGTTGCTCCAAGCTATAATGTCATCAGAATTCCTTGTAGGCTTGGTAATCCTCACTGATATTTTAGGAATCACGTTGTCCTTATCTCGGTCATTATAAGCCATTGAAATGCGTTATACTTTCTGCAGTTTAGCTTGTCAATACGACCCGACAGCAAGTTTACAGAGGCAACGTGAAACTAGCATGGACGCATTCCAAAAATATTTTAATGAGGCTGACAAACGAAATTGGCACACAGAAATCATGGTGCATAGCATCACCAGCCTTCAAATAAATCGGTCGAACCGTCAGATTTAATATGTTGAAGTGTATTACCGACAATGAGTCCTTTTCTGGATTATTTGTTTGAAATGTCATCTAGGTTCCCTAGCGCACCACCGATGCAAAGAATCAGACAGTTACAGAAGTTGTTGTCGTCCCATAACTTCAGTGACGAAGATAAAGAGGATGTTTTGTAAAGTGCTGATAAATATACAAAGGGGACCTTCCTTGTTTGTTAGCTTTGAAGGGAGAGCTAAAAATTTGGCAACAGGTGGGAGAAAATATCGCAAAGTCTCCAGCAGATGCCTACAAAAGAGCACAATGGTGCTGCCAAATATTAGAACTTTCTGTCAATTGTTGTGCACATTTCCTGTGACTACTAGCACTGCCGAGCGATCTTTCTCTTACGCCGATTAAAGACAAATCTTTGCAACAGGATATTTGGCGGGAACGAACTCGTATTTCATTTTCTTAACGAAACATTGGAAGATTACTTAGAATTCAAAAAATTACGTGTAGTCCCGCTTGTGGCTTAGGTATTGTAGCTAAAGATTTCGAACAAGGTTAAAAAAAATGCGCACCCTGTATATGTATTTCTTTACTTTGGAACGTCCGGGTTTCCAACACTTTAAAATCGGACCCTTAAGCGACGAAAGCTCGAAAGTTTCAAAAATAATATTTTTGTTTCCTGCAGCATGTGATGTATTACTGGAAAGATTTGCTATTTGTCGGGGAAAAAAACCATAAGTCCTTTCCTTAACGAAACTTTCGAAGTTGACGAAAAGTTAAAAAAAGCGCGGAAAATGACGCGTGTCCTTTTCTTTACGACGCGAATATTATAGTTAAAAATTTACGAACCAGGTTAAAGATATGTACATTTCCATATATTTTTCTAATTTGGAGCATCCGGGTTTCCAAGGTGCGCGGAATATTCGAAATTTTTGAAAAAAAAAAAATTTTTTCTCGGGCATGTAATATATGGGTTGAGAGATCGCTATTTGTCGGGAACGAAACCGTATTTTATTTTCATAATTTCAAAAATCGCAAAAAATGCCGCTCCTCTTCCTCTTTGTAGCGGAAATATCGAATTCCTTTTTCTTTTTTTTTTTGAATTTAGTATTATGTAAATGTAAATTATAGTTATCGTTAACTTAACATACGAAATAACCCCGAGCATCATGCTCGAACTTGTGTTGTACTTAGTTTAGTGCAGTGTTAGCGAGTAATAAGTGATATTTTCTATAATGAGTGATAAAGACAGGAAAAGACAAAAGATCATTAGCGCGTTTCTCTTTACAAAAAAACAAAAAACCGACAAATTTGCAGATACATGAACAGAGATTGAATATTGATGGTGTCTCATGTGCATTCACGCTTGCGGCAACTACGTTAATGTCAACAGTTCCATCAGCAGCATTACCCTCTGCTAGTTACATGTTGCAGGAACGAGATATAGGTATGTATCATAATCTTCCTGTACTTCAACACTTTACGACGCAGACAAAGACACGAACAGCAACCATTAAATAAATAACCCCTACAATGAAGTAAAACAAATGATATGTGTCTGACTGTAATAATAGACACATTAAACTAATAATTTTTCCCCAATTTGAATGTCTAGGATACTTCAGTTTCTTATTATATCAAAGATTTATACCATTTCATAATTTCACGCATTTGCCCAATGAAATTACTAGTTCACTTTTTCATGTTACCAAAATAGACCTGCATTTCCGTTGCTCCAAGCTATAATGTCATCAGAATTCCTTGTAGGCTTGGTAATCCTCACTGATATTTTAGGAATCACGTTGTCCTTATCTCGGTCATTATAAGCCATTGAAATGCGTTATACTTTCTGCAGTTTAGCTTGTCAATACGACCCGACAGCAAGTTTACAGAGGCAACGTGAAACTAGCATGGACGCATTCCAAAAATATTTTAATGAGGCTGACAAACGAAATTGGCACACAGAAATCATGGTGCATAGCATCACCAGCCTTCAAATAAATCGGTCGAACCGTCAGATTTAATATGTTGAAGTGTATTACCGACAATGAGTCCTTTTCTGGATTATTTGTTTGAAATGTCATCTAGGTTCCCTAGCGCACCACCGATGCAAAGAATCAGACAGTTACAGAAGTTGTTGTCGTCCCATAACTTCAGTGACGAAGATAAAGAGGATGTTTTGTAAAGTGCTGATAAATATACAAAGGGGACCTTCCTTGTTTGTTAGCTTTGAAGGGAGAGCTAAAAATTTGGCAACAGGTGGGAGAAAATATCGCAAAGTCTCCAGCAGATGCCTACAAAAGAGCACAATGGTGCTGCCAAATATTAGAACTTTCTGTCAATTGTTGTGCACATTTCCTGTGACTACTAGCACTGCCGAGCGATCTTTCTCTTACGCCGATTAAAGACAAATCTTTGCAACAGGATATTTGGCGGGAACGAACTCGTATTTCATTTTCTTAACGAAACATTGGAAGATTACTTAGAATTCAAAAAATTACGTGTAGTCCCGCTTGTGGCTTAGGTATTGTAGCTAAAGATTTCGAACAAGGTTAAAAAAAATGCGCACCCTGTATATGTATTTCTTTACTTTGGAACGTCCGGGTTTCCAACACTTTAAAATCGGACCCTTAAGCGACGAAAGCTCGAAAGTTTCAAAAATAATATTTTTGTTTCCTGCAGCATGTGATGTATTACTGGAAAGATTTGCTATTTGTCGGGGAAAAAAACCATAAGTCCTTTCCTTAACGAAACTTTCGAAGTTGACGAAAAGTTAAAAAAAGCGCGGAAAATGACGCGAGTCCTTTTCTTTACGACGCGAGTTAAAAATTTACGAACCAGGTTAAAGATATGTACATTTCCGTATATTTTTCTAATTTGGAGCATCCGGGTTTCCAAGGTGCGCGGAATATTTGAAATTTTTGAAAAAAAAAAAATTTTTTTCTCGGGCATGTAATATATGGGTTGAGAGATCGCTATTTGTCGGGAACGAAACCGTATTTTATTTTCATAATTTCAAAAATCGCAAAAAATGCCGCTCCTCTTCCTCTTTGTAGCGGAAATATCGAATTCCTTTTTCTTTTTTTTTTTGAATTTAGTATTATGTAAATGTAAATTATAGTTATCGTTAACTTAACATACGAAATAACCCCGAGCATCATGCTCGAACTTGTGTTGTACTTAGTTTAGTGCAGTGTTAGCGAGTAATAAGTGATATTTTCTATAATGAGTGATAAAGACAGGAAAAGACAAAAGATCATTAGCGCGTTTCTCTTTACAAAAAAACAAAAAACCGACAAATTTGCAGATACATGAACAGAGATTGAATATTGATGGTGTCTCATGTGCATTCACGCTTGCGGCAACTACGTTAATGTCAACAGTTCCATCAGCAGCATTACCCTCTGCTAGTTACATGTTGCAGGAACGAGATATAGGTATGTATCATAATCTTCCTGTACTTCAACACTTTACGACGCAGACAAAGACACGAACAGCAACCATTAAATAAATAACCCCTACAATGAAGTAAAACAAATGATATGTGTCTGACTGTAATAATAGACACATTAAACTAATAATTTTTCCCCAATTTGAATGTCTAGGATACTTCAGTTTCTTATTATATCAAAGATTTATACCATTTCATAATTTCACGCATTTGCCCAATGAAATTACTAGTTCACTTTTTCATGTTACCAAAATAGACCTGCATTTCCGTTGCTCCAAGCTATAATGTCATCAGAATTCCTTGTAGGCTTGGTAATCCTCACTGATATTTTAGGAATCACGTTGTCCTTATCTCGGTCATTATAAGCCATTGAAATGCGTTATACTTTCTGCAGTTTAGCTTGTCAATACGACCCGACAGCAAGTTTACAGAGGCAACGTGAAACTAGCATGGACGCATTCCAAAAATATTTTAATGAGGCTGACAAACGAAATTGGCACACAGAAATCATGGTGCATAGCATCACCAGCCTTCAAATAAATCGGTCGAACCGTCAGATTTAATATGTTGAAGTGTATTACCGACAATGAGTCCTTTTCTGGATTATTTGTTTGAAATGTCATCTAGGTTCCCTAGCGCACCACCGATGCAAAGAATCAGACAGTTACAGAAGTTGTTGTCGTCCCATAACTTCAGTGACGAAGATAAAGAGGATGTTTTGTAAAGTGCTGATAAATATACAAAGGGGACCTTCCTTGTTTGTTAGCTTTGAAGGGAGAGCTAAAAATTTGGCAACAGGTGGGAGAAAATATCGCAAAGTCTCCAGCAGATGCCTACAAAAGAGCACAATGGTGCTGCCAAATATTAGAACTTTCTGTCAATTGTTGTGCACATTTCCTGTGACTACTAGCACTGCCGAGCGATCTTTCTCTTACGCCGATTAAAGACAAATCTTTGCAACAGGATATTTGGCGGGAACGAACTCGTATTTCATTTTCTTAACGAAACATTGGAAGATTACTTAGAATTCAAAAAATTACGTGTAGTCCCGCTTGTGGCTTAGGTATTGTAGCTAAAGATTTCGAACAAGGTTAAAAAAAATGCGCACCCTGTATATGTATTTCTTTACTTTGGAACGTCCGGGTTTCCAACACTTTAAAATCGGACCCTTAAGCGACGAAAGCTCGAAAGTTTCAAAAATAATATTTTTGTTTCCTGCAGCATGTGATGTATTACTGGAAAGATTTGCTATTTGTCGGGGAAAAAAACCATAAGTCCTTTCCTTAACGAAACTTTCGAAGTTGACGAAAAGTTAAAAAAAGCGCGGAAAATGACGCGAGTCCTTTTCTTTACGACGCGAGTTAAAAATTTACGAACCAGGTTAAAGATATGTACATTTCTGTATATTTTTCTAATTTGGAGCATCCGGGTTTCCAAGGTGCGCGGAATATTTGAAATTTTTGAAAAAAAAAAAAATTTTTTCTCGGGCATGTAATATATGGGTTGAGAGATCGCTATTTGTCGGGAACGAAACCGTATTTTATTTTCATAATTTCAAAAATCGCAAAAAATGCCGCTCCTCTTCCTCTTTGTAGCGGAAATATCGAATTCCTTTTTCTTTTTTTTTTTGAATTTAGTATTATGTAAATGTAAATTATAGTTATCGTTAACTTAACATACGAAATAACCCCGAGCATCATGCTCGAACTTGTGTTGTACTTAGTTTAGTGCAGTGTTAGCGAGTAATAAGTGATATTTTCTATAATGAGTGATAAAGACAGGAAAAGACAAAAGATCATTAGCGCGTTTCTCTTTACAAAAAAACAAAAAACCGACAAATTTGCAGATACATGAACAGAGATTGAATATTGATGGTGTCTCATGTGCATTCACGCTTGTGGCAACTACGTTAATGTCAACAGTTCCATCAGCAGCATTACCCTCTGCTAGTTACATGTTGCAGGAACGAGATATAGGTATGTATCATAATCTTCCTGTACTTCAACACTTTACTACGCAGACAAAGACACGAACAGCAACCATTAAATAAATAACCCCTACAATGAAGTAAAACAAATGATATGTGTCTGACTGTAATAATAGACACATTAAACTAATAATTTTTCCCCAATTTGAATGTCTAGGATACTTCAGTTTCTTATTATATCAAAGATTTATACCATTTCATAATTTCACGCATTTGCCCAATGAAATTACTAGTTCACTTTTTCATGTTACCAAAATAGACCTGCATTTCCGTTGCTCCAAGCTATAATGTCATCAGAATTCCTTGTAGGCTTGGTAATCCTCACTGATATTTTAGGAATCACGTTGTCCTTATCTCGGTCATTATAAGCCATTGAAATGCGTTATACTTTCTGCAGTTTAGCTTGTCAATACGACCCGACAGCAAGTTTACAGAGGCAACGTGAAACTAGCATGGACGCATTCCAAAAATATTTTAATGAGGCTGACAAACGAAATTGGCACACAGAAATCATGGTGCATAGCATCACCAGCCTTCAAATAAATCGGTCGAACCGTCAGATTTAATATGTTGAAGTGTATTACCGACAATGAGTCCTTTTCTGGATTATTTGTTTGAAATGTCATCTAGGTTCCCTAGCGCACCACCGATGCAAAGAATCAGACAGTTACAGAAGTTGTTGTCGTCCCATAACTTCAGTGACGAAGATAGAGAGGATGTTTTGTAAAGTGCTGATAAATATACAAAGGGGACCTTCCTTGTTTGTTAGCTTTGAAGGGAGAGCTAAAAATTTGGCAACAGGTGGGAGAAAATATCGCAAAGTCTCCAGCAGATGCCTACAAAAGAGCACAATGGTGCTGCCAAATATTAGAACTTTCTGTCAATTGTTGTGCACATTTCCTGTGACTACTAGCACTGCCGAGCGATCTTTCTCTTACGCCGATTAAAGACAAATCTTTGCAACAGGATATTTGGCGGGAACGAACTCGTATTTCATTTTCTTAACGAAACATTGGAAGATTACTTAGAATTCAAAAAATTACGTGTAGTCCCGCTTGTGGCTTAGGTATTGTAGCTAAAGATTTCGAACAAGGTTAAAAAAATGCGCACCCTGTATATTTCTTTACTTTGGAACGTCCGGGTTTCCAACACTTTAAAATCGGACCCTTAAGCGACGAAAGCTCGAAAGTTTCAAAAATAATATTTTTGTTTCCTGCAGCATGTGATGTATTACTGGAAAGATTTGCTATTTGTCGGGGAAAAAAACCATAAGTCCTTTCCTTAACGAAACTTTCGAAGTTGACGAAAAGTTAAAAAAAGCGCGGAAAATGACGCGTGTCCTTTTCTTTACGACGCGAATATTATAGTTAAAAATTTACGAACCAGGTTAAAGATATGTACATTTCCGTATATTTTTCTAATTTGGAGCATCCGGGTTTCCAAGGTGCGCGGAATATTCGAAATTTTTGAAAAAAAAAAAATTTTTTCTCGGGCATGTAATATATGGGTTGAGAGATCGCTATTTGTCGGGAACGAAACCGTATTTTATTTTCATAATTTCAAAAATCGCAAAAAATGCCGCTCCTCTTCCTCTTTGTAGCGGAAATATCGAATTCCTTTTTCTTTTTTTTTTTGAATTTAGTATTATGTAAATGTAAATTATAGTTATCGTTAACTTAACATACGAAATAACCCCGAGCATCATGCTCGAACTTGTGTTGTACTTAGTTTAGTGCAGTGTTAGCGAGTAATAAGTGATATTTTCTATAATGAGTGATAAAGACAGGAAAAGACAAAAGATCATTAGCGCGTTTCTCTTTACAAAAAAACAAAAAACCGACAAATTTGCAGATACATGAACAGAGATTGAATATTGATGGTGTCTCATGTGCATTCACGCTTGCGGCAACTACGTTAATGTCAACAGTTCCATCAGCAGCATTACCCTCTGCTAGTTACATGTTGCAGGAACGAGATATAGGTATGTATCATAATCTTCCTGTACTTCAACACTTTACGACGCAGACAAAGACACGAACAGCAACCATTAAATAAATAACCCCTACAATGAAGTAAAACAAATGATATGTGTCTGACTGTAATAATAGACACATTAAACTAATAATTTTTCCCCAATTTGAATGTCTAGGATACTTCAGTTTCTTATTATATCAAAGATTTATACCATTTCATAATTTCACGCATTTGCCCAATGAAATTACTAGTTCACTTTTTCATGTTACCAAAATAGACCTGCATTTCCGTTGCTCCAAGCTATAATGTCATCAGAATTCCTTGTAGGCTTGGTAATCCTCACTGATATTTTAGGAATCACGTTGTCCTTATCTCGGTCATTATAAGCCATTGAAATGCGTTATACTTTCTGCAGTTTAGCTTGTCAATACGACCCGACAGCAAGTTTACAGAGGCAACGTGAAACTAGCATGGACGCATTCCAAAAATATTTTAATGAGGCTGACAAACGAAATTGGCACACAGAAATCATGGTGCATAGCATCACCAGCCTTCAAATAAATCGGTCGAACCGTCAGATTTAATATGTTGAAGTGTATTACCGACAATGAGTCCTTTTCTGGATTATTTGTTTGAAATGTCATCTAGGTTCCCTAGCGCACCACCGATGCAAAGAATCAGACAGTTACAGAAGTTGTTGTCGTCCCATAACTTCAGTGACGAAGATAGAGAGGATGTTTTGTAAAGTGCTGATAAATATACAAAGGGGACCTTCCTTGTTTGTTAGCTTTGAAGGGAGAGCTAAAAATTTGGCAACAGGTGGGAGAAAATATCGCAAAGTCTCCAGCAGATGCCTACAAAAGAGCACAATGGTGCTGCCAAATATTAGAACTTTCTGTCAATTGTTGTGCACATTTCCTGTGACTACTAGCACTGCCGAGCGATCTTTCTCTTACGCCGATTAAAGACAAATCTTTGCAACAGGATATTTGGCGGGAACGAACTCGTATTTCATTTTCTTAACGAAACATTGGAAGATTACTTAGAATTCAAAAAATTACGTGTAGTCCCGCTTGTGGCTTAGGTATTGTAGCTAAAGATTTCGAACAAGGTTAAAAAAATGCGCACCCTGTATATTTCTTTACTTTGGAACGTCCGGGTTTCCAACACTTTAAAATCGGACCCTTAAGCGACGAAAGCTCGAAAGTTTCAAAAATAATATTTTTGTTTCCTGCAGCATGTGATGTATTACTGGAAAGATTTGCTATTTGTCGGGGAAAAAAACCATAAGTCCTTTCCTTAACGAAACTTTCGAAGTTGACGAAAAGTTAAAAAAAGCGCGGAAAATGACGCGTGTCCTTTTCTTTACGACGCGAATATTATAGTTAAAAATTTACGAACCAGGTTAAAGATATGTACATTTCCGTATATTTTTCTAATTTGGAGCATCCGGGTTTCCAAGGTGCGCGGAATATTCGAAATTTTTGAAAAAAAAAAAATTTTTTCTCGGGCATGTAATATATGGGTTGAGAGATCGCTATTTGTCGGGAACGAAACCGTATTTTATTTTCATAATTTCAAAAATCGCAAAAAATGCCGCTCCTCTTCCTCTTTGTAGCGGAAATATCGAATTCCTTTTTCTTTTTTTTTTTGAATTTAGTATTATGTAAATGTAAATTATAGTTATCGTTAACTTAACATACGAAATAACCCCGAGCATCATGCTCGAACTTGTGTTGTACTTAGTTTAGTGCAGTGTTAGCGAGTAATAAGTGATATTTTCTATAATGAGTGATAAAGACAGGAAAAGACAAAAGATCATTAGCGCGTTTCTCTTTACAAAAAAACAAAAAACCGACAAATTTGCAGATACATGAACAGAGATTGAATATTGATGGTGTCTCATGTGCATTCACGCTTGCGGCAACTACGTTAATGTCAACAGTTCCATCAGCAGCATTACCCTCTGCTAGTTACATGTTGCAGGAACGAGATATAGGTATGTATCATAATCTTCCTGTACTTCAACACTTTACGACGCAGACAAAGACACGAACAGCAACCATTAAATAAATAACCCCTACAATGAAGTAAAACAAATGATATGTGTCTGACTGTAATAATAGACACATTAAACTAATAATTTTTCCCCAATTTGAATGTCTAGGATACTTCAGTTTCTTATTATATCAAAGATTTATACCATTTCATAATTTCACGCATTTGCCCAATGAAATTACTAGTTCACTTTTTCATGTTACCAAAATAGACCTGCATTTCCGTTGCTCCAAGCTATAATGTCATCAGAATTCCTTGTAGGCTTGGTAATCCTCACTGATATTTTAGGAATCACGTTGTCCTTATCTCGGTCATTATAAGCCATTGAAATGCGTTATACTTTCTGCAGTTTAGCTTGTCAATACGACCCGACAGCAAGTTTACAGAGGCAACGTGAAACTAGCATGGACGCATTCCAAAAATATTTTAATGAGGCTGACAAACGAAATTGGCACACAGAAATCATGGTGCATAGCATCACCAGCCTTCAAATAAATCGGTCGAACCGTCAGATTTAATATGTTGAAGTGTATTACCGACAATGAGTCCTTTTCTGGATTATTTGTTTGAAATGTCATCTAGGTTCCCTAGCGCACCACCGATGCAAAGAATCAGACAGTTACAGAAGTTGTTGTCGTCCCATAACTTCAGTGACGAAGATAGAGAGGATGTTTTGTAAAGTGCTGATAAATATACAAAGGGGACCTTCCTTGTTTGTTAGCTTTGAAGGGAGAGCTAAAAATTTGGCAACAGGTGGGAGAAAATATCGCAAAGTCTCCAGCAGATGCCTACAAAAGAGCACAATGGTGCTGCCAAATATTAGAACTTTCTGTCAATTGTTGTGCACATTTCCTGTGACTACTAGCACTGCCGAGCGATCTTTCTCTTACGCCGATTAAAGACAAATCTTTGCAACAGGATATTTGGCGGGAACGAACTCGTATTTCATTTTCTTAACGAAACATTGGAAGATTACTTAGAATTCAAAAAATTACGTGTAGTCCCGCTTGTGGCTTAGGTATTGTAGCTAAAGATTTCGAACAAGGTTAAAAAAATGCGCACCCTGTATATTTCTTTACTTTGGAACGTCCGGGTTTCCAACACTTTAAAATCGGACCCTTAAGCGACGAAAGCTCGAAAGTTTCAAAAATAATATTTTTGTTTCCTGCAGCATGTGATGTATTACTGGAAAGATTTGCTATTTGTCGGGGAAAAAAACCATAAGTCCTTTCCTTAACGAAACTTTCGAAGTTGACGAAAAGTTAAAAAAAGCGCGGAAAATGACGCGTGTCCTTTTCTTTACGACGCGAATATTATAGTTAAAAATTTACGAACCAGGTTAAAGATATGTACATTTCCGTATATTTTTCTAATTTGGAGCATCCGGGTTTCCAAGGTGCGCGGAATATTCGAAATTTTTGAAAAAAAAAAAATTTTTTCTCGGGCATGTAATATATGGGTTGAGAGATCGCTATTTGTCGGGAACGAAACCGTATTTTATTTTCATAATTTCAAAAATCGCAAAAAATGCCGCTCCTCTTCCTCTTTGTAGCGGAAATATCGAATTCCTTTTTCTTTTTTTTTTTGAATTTAGTATTATGTAAATGTAAATTATAGTTATCGTTAACTTAACATACGAAATAACCCCGAGCATCATGCTCGAACTTGTGTTGTACTTAGTTTAGTGCAGTGTTAGCGAGTAATAAGTGATATTTTCTATAATGAGTGATAAAGACAGGAAAAGACAAAAGATCATTAGCGCGTTTCTCTTTACAAAAAAACAAAAAACCGACAAATTTGCAGATACATGAACAGAGATTGAATATTGATGGTGTCTCATGTGCATTCACGCTTGCGGCAACTACGTTAATGTCAACAGTTCCATCAGCAGCATTACCCTCTGCTAGTTACATGTTGCAGGAACGAGATATAGGTATGTATCATAATCTTCCTGTACTTCAACACTTTACGACGCAGACAAAGACACGAACAGCAACCATTAAATAAATAACCCCTACAATGAAGTAAAACAAATGATATGTGTCTGACTGTAATAATAGACACATTAAACTAATAATTTTTCCCCAATTTGAATGTCTAGGATACTTCAGTTTCTTATTATATCAAAGATTTATACCATTTCATAATTTCACGCATTTGCCCAATGAAATTACTAGTTCACTTTTTCATGTTACCAAAATAGACCTGCATTTCCGTTGCTCCAAGCTATAATGTCATCAGAATTCCTTGTAGGCTTGGTAATCCTCACTGATATTTTAGGAATCACGTTGTCCTTATCTCGGTCATTATAAGCCATTGAAATGCGTTATACTTTCTGCAGTTTAGCTTGTCAATACGACCCGACAGCAAGTTTACAGAGGCAACGTGAAACTAGCATGGACGCATTCCAAAAATATTTTAATGAGGCTGACAAACGAAATTGGCACACAGAAATCATGGTGCATAGCATCACCAGCCTTCAAATAAATCGGTCGAACCGTCAGATTTAATATGTTGAAGTGTATTACCGACAATGAGTCCTTTTCTGGATTATTTGTTTGAAATGTCATCTAGGTTCCCTAGCGCACCACCGATGCAAAGAATCAGACAGTTACAGAAGTTGTTGTCGTCCCATAACTTCAGTGACGAAGATAGAGAGGATGTTTTGTAAAGTGCTGATAAATATACAAAGGGGACCTTCCTTGTTTGTTAGCTTTGAAGGGAGAGCTAAAAATTTGGCAACAGGTGGGAGAAAATATCGCAAAGTCTCCAGCAGATGCCTACAAAAGAGCACAATGGTGCTGCCAAATATTAGAACTTTCTGTCAATTGTTGTGCACATTTCCTGTGACTACTAGCACTGCCGAGCGATCTTTCTCTTACGCCGATTAAAGACAAATCTTTGCAACAGGATATTTGGCGGGAACGAACTCGTATTTCATTTTCTTAACGAAACATTGGAAGATTACTTAGAATTCAAAAAATTACGTGTAGTCCCGCTTGTGGCTTAGGTATTGTAGCTAAAGATTTCGAACAAGGTTAAAAAAATGCGCACCCTGTATATTTCTTTACTTTGGAACGTCCGGGTTTCCAACACTTTAAAATCGGACCCTTAAGCGACGAAAGCTCGAAAGTTTCAAAAATAATATTTTTGTTTCCTGCAGCATGTGATGTATTACTGGAAAGATTTGCTATTTGTCGGGGAAAAAAACCATAAGTCCTTTCCTTAACGAAACTTTCGAAGTTGACGAAAAGTTAAAAAAAGCGCGGAAAATGACGCGTGTCCTTTTCTTTACGACGCGAATATTATAGTTAAAAATTTACGAACCAGGTTAAAGATATGTACATTTCTGTATATTTTTCTAATTTGGAGCATCCGGGTTTCCAAGGTGCGCGGAATATTTGAAATTTTTGAAAAAAAAAAAAATTTTTTCTCGGGCATGTAATATATGGGTTGAGAGATCGCTATTTGTCGGGAACGAAACCGTATTTTATTTTCATAATTTCAAAAATCGCAAAAAATGCCGCTCCTCTTCCTCTTTGTAGCGGAAATATCGAATTCCTTTTTCTTTTTTTTTTTGAATTTAGTATTATGTAAATGTAAATTATAGTTATCGTTAACTTAACATACGAAATAACCCCGAGCATCATGCTCGAACTTGTGTTGTACTTAGTTTAGTGCAGTGTTAGCGAGTAATAAGTGATATTTTCTATAATGAGTGATAAAGACAGGAAAAGACAAAAGATCATTAGCGCGTTTCTCTTTACAAAAAAACAAAAAACCGACAAATTTGCAGATACATGAACAGAGATTGAATATTGATGGTGTCTCATGTGCATTCACGCTTGTGGCAACTACGTTAATGTCAACAGTTCCATCAGCAGCATTACCCTCTGCTAGTTACATGTTGCAGGAACGAGATATAGGTATGTATCATAATCTTCCTGTACTTCAACACTTTACTACGCAGACAAAGACACGAACAGCAACCATTAAATAAATAACCCCTACAATGAAGTAAAACAAATGATATGTGTCTGACTGTAATAATAGACACATTAAACTAATAATTTTTCCCCAATTTGAATGTCTAGGATACTTCAGTTTCTTATTATATCAAAGATTTATACCATTTCATAATTTCACGCATTTGCCCAATGAAATTACTAGTTCACTTTTTCATGTTACCAAAATAGACCTGCATTTCCGTTGCTCCAAGCTATAATGTCATCAGAATTCCTTGTAGGCTTGGTAATCCTCACTGATATTTTAGGAATCACGTTGTCCTTATCTCGGTCATTATAAGCCATTGAAATGCGTTATACTTTCTGCAGTTTAGCTTGTCAATACGACCCGACAGCAAGTTTACAGAGGCAACGTGAAACTAGCATGGACGCATTCCAAAAATATTTTAATGAGGCTGACAAACGAAATTGGCACACAGAAATCATGGTGCATAGCATCACCAGCCTTCAAATAAATCGGTCGAACCGTCAGATTTAATATGTTGAAGTGTATTACCGACAATGAGTCCTTTTCTGGATTATTTGTTTGAAATGTCATCTAGGTTCCCTAGCGCACCACCGATGCAAAGAATCAGACAGTTACAGAAGTTGTTGTCGTCCCATAACTTCAGTGACGAAGATAGAGAGGATGTTTTGTAAAGTGCTGATAAATATACAAAGGGGACCTTCCTTGTTTGTTAGCTTTGAAGGGAGAGCTAAAAATTTGGCAACAGGTGGGAGAAAATATCGCAAAGTCTCCAGCAGATGCCTACAAAAGAGCACAATGGTGCTGCCAAATATTAGAACTTTCTGTCAATTGTTGTGCACATTTCCTGTGACTACTAGCACTGCCGAGCGATCTTTCTCTTACGCCGATTAAAGACAAATCTTTGCAACAGGATATTTGGCGGGAACGAACTCGTATTTCATTTTCTTAACGAAACATTGGAAGATTACTTAGAATTCAAAAAATTACGTGTAGTCCCGCTTGTGGCTTAGGTATTGTAGCTAAAGATTTCGAACAAGGTTAAAAAAATGCGCACCCTGTATATTTCTTTACTTTGGAACGTCCGGGTTTCCAACACTTTAAAATCGGACCCTTAAGCGACGAAAGCTCGAAAGTTTCAAAAATAATATTTTTGTTTCCTGCAGCATGTGATGTATTACTGGAAAGATTTGCTATTTGTCGGGGAAAAAAACCATAAGTCCTTTCCTTAACGAAACTTTCGAAGTTGACGAAAAGTTAAAAAAAGCGCGGAAAATGACGCGTGTCCTTTTCTTTACGACGCGAATATTATAGTTAAAAATTTACGAACCAGGTTAAAGATATGTACATTTCCGTATATTTTTCTAATTTGGAGCATCCGGGTTTCCAAGGTGCGCGGAATATTCGAAATTTTTGAAAAAAAAAAAATTTTTTCTCGGGCATGTAATATATGGGTTGAGAGATCGCTATTTGTCGGGAACGAAACCGTATTTTATTTTCATAATTTCAAAAATCGCAAAAAATGCCGCTCCTCTTCCTCTTTGTAGCGGAAATATCGAATTCCTTTTTCTTTTTTTTTTTGAATTTAGTATTATGTAAATGTAAATTATAGTTATCGTTAACTTAACATACGAAATAACCCCGAGCATCATGCTCGAACTTGTGTTGTACTTAGTTTAGTGCAGTGTTAGCGAGTAATAAGTGATATTTTCTATAATGAGTGATAAAGACAGGAAAAGACAAAAGATCATTAGCGCGTTTCTCTTTACAAAAAAACAAAAAACCGACAAATTTGCAGATACATGAACAGAGATTGAATATTGATGGTGTCTCATGTGCATTCACGCTTGCGGCAACTACGTTAATGTCAACAGTTCCATCAGCAGCATTACCCTCTGCTAGTTACATGTTGCAGGAACGAGATATAGGTATGTATCATAATCTTCCTGTACTTCAACACTTTACGACGCAGACAAAGACACGAACAGCAACCATTAAATAAATAACCCCTACAATGAAGTAAAACAAATGATATGTGTCTGACTGTAATAATAGACACATTAAACTAATAATTTTTCCCCAATTTGAATGTCTAGGATACTTCAGTTTCTTATTATATCAAAGATTTATACCATTTCATAATTTCACGCATTTGCCCAATGAAATTACTAGTTCACTTTTTCATGTTACCAAAATAGACCTGCATTTCCGTTGCTCCAAGCTATAATGTCATCAGAATTCCTTGTAGGCTTGGTAATCCTCACTGATATTTTAGGAATCACGTTGTCCTTATCTCGGTCATTATAAGCCATTGAAATGCGTTATACTTTCTGCAGTTTAGCTTGTCAATACGACCCGACAGCAAGTTTACAGAGGCAACGTGAAACTAGCATGGACGCATTCCAAAAATATTTTAATGAGGCTGACAAACGAAATTGGCACACAGAAATCATGGTGCATAGCATCACCAGCCTTCAAATAAATCGGTCGAACCGTCAGATTTAATATGTTGAAGTGTATTACCGACAATGAGTCCTTTTCTGGATTATTTGTTTGAAATGTCATCTAGGTTCCCTAGCGCACCACCGATGCAAAGAATCAGACAGTTACAGAAGTTGTTGTCGTCCCATAACTTCAGTGACGAAGATAGAGAGGATGTTTTGTAAAGTGCTGATAAATATACAAAGGGGACCTTCCTTGTTTGTTAGCTTTGAAGGGAGAGCTAAAAATTTGGCAACAGGTGGGAGAAAATATCGCAAAGTCTCCAGCAGATGCCTACAAAAGAGCACAATGGTGCTGCCAAATATTAGAACTTTCTGTCAATTGTTGTGCACATTTCCTGTGACTACTAGCACTGCCGAGCGATCTTTCTCTTACGCCGATTAAAGACAAATCTTTGCAACAGGATATTTGGCGGGAACGAACTCGTATTTCATTTTCTTAACGAAACATTGGAAGATTACTTAGAATTCAAAAAATTACGTGTAGTCCCGCTTGTGGCTTAGGTATTGTAGCTAAAGATTTCGAACAAGGTTAAAAAAATGCGCACCCTGTATATTTCTTTACTTTGGAACGTCCGGGTTTCCAACACTTTAAAATCGGACCCTTAAGCGACGAAAGCTCGAAAGTTTCAAAAATAATATTTTTGTTTCCTGCAGCATGTGATGTATTACTGGAAAGATTTGCTATTTGTCGGGGAAAAAAACCATAAGTCCTTTCCTTAACGAAACTTTCGAAGTTGACGAAAAGTTAAAAAAAGCGCGGAAAATGACGCGTGTCCTTTTCTTTACGACGCGAATATTATAGTTAAAAATTTACGAACCAGGTTAAAGATATGTACATTTCCGTATATTTTTCTAATTTGGAGCATCCGGGTTTCCAAGGTGCGCGGAATATTTGAAATTTTTGAAAAAAAAAAATTTTTTTCTCGGGCATGTAATATATGGGTTGAGAGATCGCTATTTGTCGGGAACGAAACCGTATTTTATTTTCATAATTTCAAAAATCGCAAAAAATGCCGCTCCTCTTCCTCTTTGTAGCGGAAATATCGAATTCCTTTTTCTTTTTTTTTTTGAATTTAGTATTATGTAAATGTAAATTATAGTTATCGTTAACTTAACATACGAAATAACCCCGAGCATCATGCTCGAACTTGTGTTGTACTTAGTTTAGTGCAGTGTTAGCGAGTAATAAGTGATATTTTCTATAATGAGTGATAAAGACAGGAAAAGACAAAAGATCATTAGCGCGTTTCTCTTTACAAAAAAACAAAAAACCGACAAATTTGCAGATACATGAACAGAGATTGAATATTGATGGTGTCTCATGTGCATTCACGCTTGCGGCAACTACGTTAATGTCAACAGTTCCATCAGCAGCATTACCCTCTGCTAGTTACATGTTGCAGGAACGAGATATAGGTATGTATCATAATCTTCCTGTACTTCAACACTTTACGACGCAGACAAAGACACGAACAGCAACCATTAAATAAATAACCCCTACAATGAAGTAAAACAAATGATATGTGTCTGACTGTAATAATAGACACATTAAACTAATAATTTTTCCCCAATTTGAATGTCTAGGATACTTCAGTTTCTTATTATATCAAAGATTTATACCATTTCATAATTTCACGCATTTGCCCAATGAAATTACTAGTTCACTTTTTCATGTTACCAAAATAGACCTGCATTTCCGTTGCTCCAAGCTATAATGTCATCAGAATTCCTTGTAGGCTTGGTAATCCTCACTGATATTTTAGGAATCACGTTGTCCTTATCTCGGTCATTATAAGCCATTGAAATGCGTTATACTTTCTGCAGTTTAGCTTGTCAATACGACCCGACAGCAAGTTTACAGAGGCAACGTGAAACTAGCATGGACGCATTCCAAAAATATTTTAATGAGGCTGACAAACGAAATTGGCACACAGAAATCATGGTGCATAGCATCACCAGCCTTCAAATAAATCGGTCGAACCGTCAGATTTAATATGTTGAAGTGTATTACCGACAATGAGTCCTTTTCTGGATTATTTGTTTGAAATGTCATCTAGGTTCCCTAGCGCACCACCGATGCAAAGAATCAGACAGTTACAGAAGTTGTTGTTGTCCCATAACTTCAGTGACGAAGATAGAGAGGATGTTTTGTAAAGTGCTGATAAATATACAAAGGGGACCTTCCTTGTTTGTTAGCTTTGAAGGGAGAGCTAAAAATTTGGCAACAGGTGGGAGAAAATATCGCAAAGTCTCCAGCAGATGCCTACAAAAGAGCACAATGGTGCTGCCAAATATTAGAACTTTCTGTCAATTGTTGTGCACATTTCCTGTGACTACTAGCACTGCCGAGCGATCTTTCTCTTACGCCGATTAAAGACAAATCTTTGCAACAGGATATTTGGCGGGAACGAACTCGTATTTCATTTTCTTAACGAAACATTGGAAGATTACTTAGAATTCAAAAAATTACGTGTAGTCCCGCTTGTGGCTTAGGTATTGTAGCTAAAGATTTCGAACAAGGTTAAAAAAATGCGCACCCTGTATATTTCTTTACTTTGGAACGTCCGGGTTTCCAACACTTTAAAATCGGACCCTTAAGCGACGAAAGCTCGAAAGTTTCAAAAATAATATTTTTGTTTCCTGCAGCATGTGATGTATTACTGGAAAGATTTGCTATTTGTCGGGGAAAAAAACCATAAGTCCTTTCCTTAACGAAACTTTCGAAGTTGACGAAAAGTTAAAAAAAGCGCGGAAAATGACGCGTGTCCTTTTCTTTACGACGCGAATATTATAGTTAAAAATTTACGAACCAGGTTAAAGATATGTACATTTCCGTATATTTTTCTAATTTGGAGCATCCGGGTTTCCAAGGTGCGCGGAATATTTGAAATTTTTGAAAAAAAAAAAATTTTTTCTCGGGCATGTAATATATGGGTTGAGAGATCGCTATTTGTCGGGAACGAAACCGTATTTTATTTTCATAATTTCAAAAATCGCAAAAAATGCCGCTCCTCTTCCTCTTTGTAGCGGAAATATCGAATTCCTTTTTCTTTTTTTTTTTGAATTTAGTATTATGTAAATGTAAATTATAGTTATCGTTAACTTAACATAAGAAATAACCCCGAGCATCATGCTCGAACTTGTGTTGTACTTAGTTTAGTGCAGTGTTAGCGAGTAATAAGTGATATTTTCTATAATGAGTGATAAAGACAGGAAAAGACAAAAGATCATTAGCGCGTTTCTCTTTACAAAAAAACAAAAAACCGACAAATTTGCAGATACATGAACAGAGATAGAATATTGATGGTGTCTCATGTGCATTCACGCTTGCGGCAACTACGTTAATGTCAACAGTTCCATCAGCAGCATTACCCTCTGCTAGTTACATGTTGCAGGAACGAGATATAGGTATGTATCATAATCTTCCTGTACTTCAACACTTTACGACGCAGACAAAGACACGAACAGCAACCATTAAATAAATAACCCCTACAATGAAGTAAAACAAATGATATGTGTCTGACTGTAATAATAGACACATTAAACTAATAATTTTTCCCCAATTTGAATGTCTAGGATACTTCAGTTTCTTATTATATCAAAGATTTATACCATTTCATAATTTCACGCATTTGCCCAATGAAATTACTAGTTCACTTTTTCATGTTACCAAAATAGACCTGCATTTCCGTTGCTCCAAGCTATAATGTCATCAGAATTCTTTGTAGGCTTGGTAATCCTCACTGATATTTTAGGAATCACGTTGTCCTTATCTCGGTCATTATAAGCCATTGAAATGCGTTATACTTTCTGCAGTTTAGCTTGTCAATACGACCCGACAGCAAGTTTACAGAGGCAACGTGAAACTAGCATGGACGCATTCCAAAAATATTTTAATGAGGCTGACAAACGAAATTGGTACACAGAAATCATGGTGCATAGCATCACCAGCCTTCAAATAAATCGGTCGAACCGTCAGATTTAATATGTTGAAGTGTATTACCGACAATGAGTCCTTTTCTGGATTATTTGTTTGAAATGTCATCTAGGTTCCCTAGCGCACCACCGATGCAAAGAATCAGACAGTTACAGAAGTTGTTGTCGTCCCATAACTTCAGTGACGAAGATAGAGAGGATGTTTTGTAAAGTGCTGATAAATATACAAAGGGGACCTTCCTTGTTTGTTAGCTTTGAAGGGAGAGCTAAAAATTTGGCAACAGGTGGGAGAAAATATCGCAAAGTCTCCAGCAGATGCCTACAAAAGAGCACAATGGTGCTGCCAAATATTAGAACTTTCTGTCAATTGTTGTGCACATTTCCTGTGACTACTAGCACTGCCGAGCGATCTTTCTCTTACGCCGATTAAAGACAAATCTTTGCAACAGGATATTTGGCGGGAACGAACTCGTATTTCATTTTCTTAACGAAACATTGGAAGATTACTTAGAATTCAAAAAATTACGTGTAGTCCCGCTTGTGGCTTAGGTATTGTAGCTAAAGATTTCGAACAAGGTTAAAAAAAATGCGCACCCTGTATATGTATTTCTTTACTTTGGAACGTCCGGGTTTCCAACACTTTAAAATCGGACCCTTAAGCGACGAAAGCTCGAAAGTTTCAAAAATAATATTTTTGTTTCCTGCAGCATGTGATGTATTACTGGAAAGATTTGCTATTTGTCGGGGAAAAAAACCATAAGTCCTTTCCTTAACGAAACTTTCGAAGTTGACGAAAAGTTAAAAAAAGCGCGGAAAATGACGCGTGTCCTTTTCTTTACGACGCGAATATTATAGTTAAAAATTTACGAACCAGGTTAAAGATATGTACATTTCCGTATATTTTTCTAATTTGGAGCATCCGGGTTTCCAAGGTGCGCGGAATATTTGAAATTTTTGAAAAAAAAAAAATTTTTTCTCGGGCATGTAATATATGGGTTGAGAGATCGCTATTTGTCGGGAACGAAACCGTATTTTATTTTCATAATTTCAAAAATCGCAAAAAATGCCGCTCCTCTTCCTCTTTGTAGCGGAAATATCGAATTCCTTTTTCTTTTTTTTTTTGAATTTAGTATTATGTAAATGTAAATTATAGTTATCGTTAACTTAACATACGAAATAACCCCGAGCATCATGCTCGAACTTGTGTTGTACTTAGTTTAGTGCAGTGTTAGCGAGTAATAAGTGATATTTTCTATAATGAGTGATAAAGACAGGAAAAGACAAAAGATCATTAGCGCGTTTCTCTTTACAAAAAAACAAAAAACCGACAAATTTGCAGATACATGAACAGAGATTGAATATTGATGGTGTCTCATGTGCATTCACGCTTGCGGCAACTACGTTAATGTCAACAGTTCCATCAGCAGCATTACCCTCTGCTAGTTACATGTTGCAGGAACGAGATATAGGTATGTATCATAATCTTCCTGTACTTCAACACTTTACGACGCAGACAAAGACACGAACAGCAACCATTAAATAAATAACCCCTACAATGAAGTAAAACAAATGATATGTGTCTGACTGTAATAATAGACACATTAAACTAATAATTTTTCCCCAATTTGAATGTCTAGGATACTTCAGTTTCTTATTATATCAAAGATTTATACCATTTCATAATTTCATGAATTTGCCCAATGAAATTACTAGTTCACTTTTTCATGTTACCAAAATAGACCTGCATTTCCGTTGCTCCAAGCTATAATGTCATCAGAATTCCTTGTAGGCTTGGTAATCCTCACTGATATTTTAGGAATCACGTTGTCCTTATCTCGGTCATTATAAGCCATTGAAATGCGTTATACTTTCTGCAGTTTAGCTTGTCAATACGACCCGACAGCAAGTTTACAGAGGCAACATGAAACTAGCATGGACGCATTCCAAAAATATTTTAATGAGGCTGACAAACGAAATTGGCACACAGAAATCATGGTGCATAGCATCACCAGCCTTCAAATAAATCGGTCGAACCGTCAGATTTAATATGTTGAAGTGTATTACCGACAATGAGTCCTTTTCTGGATTATTTGTTTGAAATGTCATCTAGGTTCCCTAGCGCACCACCGATGCAAAGAATCAGACAGTTACAGAAGTTGTTGTCGTCCCATAACTTCAGTGACGAAGATAGAGAGGATGTTTTGTAAAGTGCTGATAAATATACAAAGGGGACCTTCCTTGTTTGTTAGCTTTGAAGGGAGAGCTAAAAATTTGGCAACAGGTGGGAGAAAATATCGCAAAGTCTCCAGCAGATGCCTACAAAAGAGCACAATGGTGCTGCCAAATATTAGAACTTTCTGTCAATTGTTGTGCACGTTTCCTGTGACTACTAGCACTGCCGAGCGATCTTTCTCTTACGCCGATTAAAGACAAATCTTTGCAACAGGATATTTGGCGGGAACGAACTCGTATTTCATTTTCTTAACGAAACATTGGAAGATTACTTAGAATTCAAAAAATTACGTGTAGTCCCGCTTGTGGCTTAGGTATTGTAGCTAAAGATTTCGAACAAGGTTAAAAAAATGCGCACCCTGTATATTTCTTTACTTTGGAACGTCCGGGTTTCCAACACTTTAAAATCGGACCCTTAAGCGACGAAAGCTCGAAAGTTTCAAAAATAATATTTTTGTTTCCTGCAGCATGTGATGTATTACTGGAAAGATTTGCTATTTGTCGGGGAAAAAAACCATAAGTCCTTTCCTTAACGAAACTTTCGAAGTTGACGAAAAGTTAAAAAAAGCGCGGAAAATGACGCGTGTCCTTTTCTTTACGACGCGAATATTATAGTTAAAAATTTACGAACCAGGTTAAAGATATGTACATTTCCGTATATTTTTCTAATTTGGAGCATCCGGGTTTCCAAGGTGCGCGGAATATTTGAAATTTTTGAAAAAAAAAAAATTTTTTCTCGGGCATGTAATATATGGGTTGAGAGATCGCTATTTGTCGGGAACGAAACCGTATTTTATTTTCATAATTTCAAAAATCGCAAAAAATGCCGCTCCTCTTCCTCTTTGTAGCGGAAATATCGAATTCCTTTTTCTTTTTTTTTTTGAATTTAGTATTATGTAAATGTAAATTATAGTTATCGTTAACTTAACATACGAAATAACCCCGAGCATCATGCTCGAACTTGTGTTGTACTTAGTTTAGTGCAGTGTTAGCGAGTAATAAGTGATATTTTCTATAATGAGTGATAAAGACAGGAAAAGACAAAAGATCATTAGCGCGTTTCTCTTTACAAAAAAACAAAAAACCGACAAATTTGCAGATACATGAACAGAGATTGAATATTGATGGTGTCTCATGTGCATTCACGCTTGCGGCAACTACGTTAATGTCAACAGTTCCATCAGCAGCATTACCCTCTGCTAGTTACATGTTGCAGGAACGAGATATAGGTATGTATCATAATCTTCCTGTACTTCAACACTTTACGACGCAGACAAAGACACGAACAGCAACCATTAAATAAATAACCCCTACAATGAAGTAAAACAAATGATATGTGTCTGACTGTAATAATAGACACATTAAACTAATAATTTTTCCCCAATTTGAATGTCTAGGATACTTCAGTTTCTTATTATATCAAAGATTTATACCATTTCATAATTTCACGCATTTGCCCAATGAAATTACTAGTTCACTTTTTCATGTTACCAAAATAGACCTGCATTTCCGTTGCTCCAAGCTATAATGTCATCAGAATTCCTTGTAGGCTTGGTAATCCTCACTGATATTTTAGGAATCACGTTGTCCTTATCTCGGTCATTATAAGCCATTGAAATGCGTTATACTTTCTGCAGTTTAGCTTGTCAATACCACCCGACAGCAAGTTTACAGAGGCAACGTGAAACTAGCATGGACGCATTCCAAAAATATTTTAATGAGGCTGACAAACGAAATTGGCACACAGAAATCATGGTGCATAGCATCACCAGCCTTCAAATAAATCGGTCGAACCGTCAGATTTAATATGTTGAAGTGTATTACCGACAATGAGTCCTTTTCTGGATTATTTGTTTGAAATGTCATCTAGGTTCCCTAGCGCACCACCGATGCAAAGAATCAGACAGTTACAGAAGTTGTTGTTGTCCCATAACTTCAGTGACGAAGATAGAGAGGATGTTTTGTAAAGTGCTGATAAATATACAAAGGGGACCTTCCTTGTTTGTTAGCTTTGAAGGGAGAGCTAAAAATTTGGCAACAGGTGGGAGAAAATATCGCAAAGTCTCCAGCAGATGCCTACAAAAGAGCACAATGGTGCTGCCAAATATTAGAACTTTCTGTCAATTGTTGTGCACATTTCCTGTGACTACTAGCACTGCCGAGCGATCTTTCTCTTACGCCGATTAAAGACAAATCTTTGCAACAGGATATTTGGCGGGAACGAACTCGTATTTCATTTTCTTAACGAAACATTGGAAGATTACTTAGAATTCAAAAAATTACGTGTAGTCCCGCTTGTGGCTTAGGTATTGTAGCTAAAGATTTCGAACAAGGTTAAAAAAATGCGCACCCTGTATATTTCTTTACTTTGGAACGTCCGGGTTTCCAACACTTTAAAATCGGACCCTTAAGCGACGAAAGCTCGAAAGTTTCAAAAATAATATTTTTGTTTCCTGCAGCATGTGATGTATTACTGGAAAGATTTGCTATTTGTCGGGGAAAAAAACCATAAGTCCTTTCCTTAACGAAACTTTCGAAGTTGACGAAAAGTTAAAAAAAGCGCGGAAAATGACGCGTGTCCTTTTCTTTACGACGCGAATATTATAGTTAAAAATTTACGAACCAGGTTAAAGATATGTACATTTCCGTATATTTTTCTAATTTGGAGCATCCGGGTTTCCAAGGTGCGCGGAATATTTGAAATTTTTGAAAAAAAAAAAATTTTTTCTCGGGCATGTAATATATGGGTTGAGAGATCGCTATTTGTCGGGAACGAAACCGTATTTTATTTTCATAATTTCAAAAATCGCAAAAAATGCCGCTCCTCTTCCTCTTTGTAGCGGAAATATCGAATTCCTTTTTCTTTTTTTTTTTGAATTTAGTATTATGTAAATGTAAATTATAGTTATCGTTAACTTAACATACGAAATAACCCCGAGCATCATGCTCGAACTTGTGTTGTACTTAGTTTAGTGCAGTGTTAGCGAGTAATAAGTGATATTTTCTATAATGAGTGATAAAGACAGGAAAAGACAAAAGATCATTAGCGCGTTTCTCTTTACAAAAAAACAAAAAACCGACAAATTTGCAGATACATGAACAGAGATTGAATATTGATGGTGTCTCATGTGCATTCACGCTTGCGGCAACTACGTTAATGTCAACAGTTCCATCAGCAGCATTACCCTCTGCTAGTTACATGTTGCAGGAACGAGATATAGGTATGTATCATAATCTTCCTGTACTTCAACACTTTACGACGCAGACAAAGACACGAACAGCAACCATTAAATAAATAACCCCTACAATGAAGTAAAACAAATGATATGTGTCTGACTGTAATAATAGACACATTAAACTAATAATTTTTCCCCAATTTGAATGTCTAGGATACTTCAGTTTCTTATTATATCAAAGATTTATACCATTTCATAATTTCACGCATTTGCCCAATGAAATTACTAGTTCACTTTTTCATGTTACCAAAATAGACCTGCATTTCCGTTGCTCCAAGCTATAATGTCATCAGAATTCCTTGTAGGCTTGGTAATCCTCACTGATATTTTAGGAATCACGTTGTCCTTATCTCGGTCATTATAAGCCATTGAAATGCGTTATACTTTCTGCAGTTTAGCTTGTCAATACCACCCGACAGCAAGTTTACAGAGGCAACGTGAAACTAGCATGGACGCATTCCAAAAATATTTTAATGAGGCTGACAAACGAAATTGGCACACAGAAATCATGGTGCATAGCATCACCAGCCTTCAAATAAATCGGTCGAACCGTCAGATTTAATATGTTGAAGTGTATTACCGACAATGAGTCCTTTTCTGGATTATTTGTTTGAAATGTCATCTAGGTTCCCTAGCGCACCACCGATGCAAAGAATCAGACAGTTACAGAAGTTGTTGTTGTCCCATAACTTCAGTGACGAAGATAGAGAGGATGTTTTGTAAAGTGCTGATAAATATACAAAGGGGACCTTCCTTGTTTGTTAGCTTTGAAGGGAGAGCTAAAAATTTGGCAACAGGTGGGAGAAAATATCGCAAAGTCTCCAGCAGATGCCTACAAAAGAGCACAATGGTGCTGCCAAATATTAGAACTTTCTGTCAATTGTTGTGCACATTTCCTGTGACTACTAGCACTGCCGAGCGATCTTTCTCTTACGCCGATTAAAGACAAATCTTTGCAACAGGATATTTGGCGGGAACGAACTCGTATTTCATTTTCTTAACGAAACATTGGAAGATTACTTAGAATTCAAAAAATTACGTGTAGTCCCGCTTGTGGCTTAGGTATTGTAGCTAAAGATTTCGAACAAGGTTAAAAAAAATGCGCACCCTGTATATGTATTTCTTTACTTTGGAACGTCCGGGTTTCCAACACTTTAAAATCGGACCCTTAAGCGACGAAAGCTCGAAAGTTTCAAAAATAATATTTTTGTTTCCTGCAGCATGTGATGTATTACTGGAAAGATTTGCTATTTGTCGGGGAAAAAAACCATAAGTCCTTTCCTTAACGAAACTTTCGAAGTTGACGAAAAGTTAAAAAAAGCGCGGAAAATGACGCGTGTCCTTTTCTTTACGACGCGAATATTATAGTTAAAAATTTACGAACCAGGTTAAAGATATGTACATTTCCGTATATTTTTCTAATTTGGAGCATCCGGGTTTCCAAGGTGCGCGGAATATTTGAAATTTTTGAAAAAAAAAAAATTTTTTCTCGGGCATGTAATATATGGGTTGAGAGATCGCTATTTGTCGGGAACGAAACTGTATTTTATTTTCATAATTTCAAAAATCGCAAAAAATGCCGCTCCTCTTCCTCTTTGTAGCGGAAATATCGAATTCCTTTTTCTTTTTTTTTTTGAATTTAGTATTATGTAAATGTAAATTATAGTTATCGTTAACTTAACATACGAAATAACCCCGAGCATCATGCTCGAACTTGTGTTGTACTTAGTTTAGTGCAGTGTTAGCGAGTAATAAGTGATATTTTCTATAATGAGTGATAAAGACAGGAAAAGACAAAAGATCATTAGCGCGTTTCTCTTTACAAAAAAACAAAAAACCGACAAATTTGCAGATACATGAACAGAGATTGAATATTGATGGTGTCTCATGTGCATTCACGCTTGCGGCAACTACGTTAATGTCAACAGTTCCATCAGCAGCATTACCCTCTGCTAGTTACATGTTGCAGGAACGAGATATAGGTATGTATCATAATCTTCCTGTACTTCAACACTTTACGACGCAGACAAAGACACGAACAGCAACCATTAAATAAATAACCCCTACAATGAAGTAAAACAAATGATATGTGTCTGACTGTAATAATAGACACATTAAACTAATAATTTTTCCCCAATTTGAATGTCTAGGATACTTCAGTTTCTTATTATATCAAAGATTTATACCATTTCATAATTTCACGCATTTGCCCAATGAAATTACTAGTTCACTTTTTCATGTTACCAAAATAGACCTGCATTTCCGTTGCTCCAAGCTATAATGTCATCAGAATTCCTTGTAGGCTTGGTAATCCTCACTGATATTTTAGGAATCACGTTGTCCTTATCTCGGTCATTATAAGCCATTGAAATGCGTTATACTTTCTGCAGTTTAGCTTGTCAATACGACCCGACAGCAAGTTTACAGAGGCAACGTGAAACTAGCATGGACGCATTCCAAAAATATTTTAATGAGGCTGACAAACGAAATTGGCACACAGAAATCATGGTGCATAGCATCACCAGCCTTCAAATAAATCGGTCGAACCGTCAGATTTAATATGTTGAAGTGTATTACCGACAATGAGTCCTTTTCTGGATTATTTGTTTGAAATGTCATCTAGGTTCCCTAGCGCACCACCGATGCAAAGAATCAGACAGTTACAGAAGTTGTTGTCGTCCCATAACTTCAGTGACGAAGATAGAGAGGATGTTTTGTAAAGTGCTGATAAATATACAAAGGGGACCTTCCTTGTTTGTTAGCTTTGAAGGGAGAGCTAAAAATTTGGCAACAGGTGGGAGAAAATATCGCAAAGTCTCCAGCAGATGCCTACAAAAGAGCACAATGGTGCTGCCAAATATTAGAACTTTCTGTCAATTGTTGTGCACATTTCCTGTGACTACTAGCACTGCCGAGCGATCTTTCTCTTACGCCGATTAAAGACAAATCTTTGCAACAGGATGACAAAAGATCGTTCGAATGGACTGGCTTTAATGCATATCCGTCGAGACATCGCGGAAAAATAAATCCTAACGCAGTACTGGAGGAGACCTTCAGCAGGAAACATTATCTTTATTAAACATGTAATTTTCTATTCTTTTGATATTAATAAACCTTTATATTAACATTACAAGTTTATTTCTTACAGTTATTAATGGAAATATTTTTTGCCCGTTTGCCGCTTGTGCCCCTCCCAGAAAAAAACCTAGATCCGCCCTTGGGATTCTTTACCGAATAATTTTATATCAATGAAGAAATTTGCTAACGCTCTTTTAAAAATGCTTTTTTTTTTTTTTTTTTTATTATTACTAAATTTATATTATCTATGTATGCCATGATAAAAATTAATGTGCTCTATCTAATTAAGTTTATCGGGTCACATTAATTCTGTTTTACAATTTGTAAATATAGGTATAATAATTGTTAATCTTAATTATTTTTTTAATATAAATGAATATTATTTTTACGATTTTTAACCACCTCTTGTATTGTGAATTTATTAAATTTTTTGAATTTATCATCAGTTGTTCCGTAGTACCTTCAATAATTAAATTACTATTATTGCAGCTTTGCAAAATATGATACACATTATCCTGAAAACTGCACCTAACGCAATTTTCGGTCTCCGCAATTACATATATTTATACAAGTGCACTTTAAATATTCCATGTCCGGTTATGGAACTGTACATTAAAAAAAAAATTTGGGGTAAAAATTTTATTATTTATTCTTCCCCTAATATCATCCGGAAAATACTGATATGCCAAACCGTTGTAATTATTCCAAATTTGCTGAAATTTATCTATAGGTATAATAGTAATTTCCCAAAATATTTTTCAATTTATTTACGTTAATTGATTTATTTTGATAGTTAAACACATTTTTTTATACATACTCATATATTTTACGTTATTAAATTCATTATTCAACTTGATATTATTCTTTATACTAAACAATGCAATATGTTTTTCAATTTCCATATCCATCGGCGGGGTTTAAGTCCCGCAATAACCAATACTGCTAAATAACTTATCGACCTATATGATTTAATTAGCTTTATAATTATAATTCATCGATAGCTCTATTTAACATTTTCTTAAATCTTTTAATTTTTAACATAATAGTATAAATAATGCTGCCATACAATACGTTAATAAGTATTATTGACTTATACACAGTATTATTCCCTTTTTATAATTTACAGCATTTTAATTGTTGCATAATTTGTTAAATATCATTAAAAATTTATTGATTTTATTTTTAATAAAATTAAAATATTTATAGAATTTTAAAAAATTACTATCAATAATTGCACCTAAATATTTAATTTGATTAACGTGTTTAATATTTACACCATATTGATTTATATTTAAGGTTCTATTTTTAAATTTATTGTTCGATATCGTATAATTAGTTTTTGTTACGTTAATTAAAAGTCCAAAATTCCTCAGAATATTTTCTATTGCATCATAAACTCTTGCAAATTTAATCTGCAATTTGCTGTTGCGTTTTTTGCCGCTATTAGCACTACAATATCATTAACTTAGATTATTACTTAAACATTTTCAGGAAACATTAAGCTATAAATCGTTGACAAATTAACAATGTTTGGCTCCAGATATTCGTGTGAAAAATTGTTCCCTTCAATGAATCTTGTAAAATCTATCAACAGAAATAAACTTGGAAATGAACCGACTGCGAAATGCGTGAAACTAATTGAATACAAAATAACTAAGAAAGTACCTGAGAATAAACAACAACGGATTTCTCATTAAAAGATATTTCAACTTTACTATCAACGTTAATCTTTATATATGTATACATACCTGTAACTCTACTTTTAAATCTTGGTTGATAAACGTGTGTCACGTGTTTGATATTTTGTTATCGTTTAATAGAATTGCGGTGTTCTAAATACTTACGAACGCAATAATTGATAAGAAACCAACAGATACGAAGTAAGTTAAAACGGTATTATACTCGTATGTATATAACGTATTTCATTATAACGCGTACAGCTTATTTTAACGTAAATTAAACATAGTGGTAAAGGGAAGACCAAAGCGACAAATAAACCTTGACAGTGCGGATGAAAATGAGAAGAGACGGAATAATCAAGCCACAGCGGTTGGTCAAATTGATGAGGAAAATCAGAGCGTTGATGTAAACAACAGATTAGAGCAAATCAATAATAACATAATGGTACATAGCGTGGGGAATTTTTATCGCATAAATTTGACGAAACGCTGCAAATAAACGAAACGATAATGGCAGAATTAAAATTTTTGAGGGAGCAAGTTTTCTCACGTTAGGAAACACAAAAGAAAGATGAAAAAGTTTCGGAACTAACGTCCACAGTATATCAATTAGAGCAGCACGGAAGGCGTGAGAATTTTGAACTGCATGGAGTGTCACAAGTGCCAAATAAAAATCTACAAGATGATATTGTAGTAAAAATATGCGTAAAAGTGAACTGCCCAATGCAAAAGGATGATATCGTGACAGTACATCGGCTTCCGGCCAGAAATAAAAACTTCCCCAGTCCAATCCTTAAAAAACAAATTTCTGGTACCTTAGGAACGTTTTCGGGCATAACCCATCTTCAGCTAAAATATAATCGAACTAAATTAAAAACATAGTGTAACAGTGAACACAATTTAAAACTTCACTTTGAAGCTAAAATAAAATTAAATTAAAAATAAATTAAAATGAAAATAACATGAAACAAAGCACACATGTGAATTGAACTACAGTCTAACACATATTGAAACTAAAAATTAAATCACAAGTTTAATAACGGTAATTAATGTGAAATAAAAACAAGAAATAAAATTGAAATAAAAAATTGAAATAAAAAATGAATGATAAACATATTTGGAGATTAGATAAGAAATAAATAATAGAACCTGTCTAAGAAGGGCTAGTTTAAAATTTTTTATTGAAGTATTATATTAAAGAGTGGGTTTTGGTTGTGTGGAGTTTGGTCATTTAATATATTGTTTTTGTGTTTATTTATGTAATAGTTTTCAGCTATGTTCATTAGGTTTCCTTTATTGTATGTGGCTAATACTGTAACTGTTTTTTCTAGTGAATCAGGTGTATGTTTATTTTTTATCAAGTGTTCTGCATATGTGGATTTTTCCGTTTCGTTATTTGTAAATGATTTAATGTGTTCTAGGTATCTATATTTATTTTTTGTATTAATTTTTCTATTATGTGTTCAGTGTAACCATTATTTATTGCAATTGTTTTTAATATTTTTATTTCATTTTTAATAGAAAAATTAATACAAAAAATAAAATTAAAATTAAAATATAAACCAAAAAATAACGATAT
Source organism: Icerya purchasi (assembly GCA_039619475.1). NCBI lineage: Eukaryota > Metazoa > Arthropoda > Insecta > Hemiptera > Monophlebidae > Icerya > Icerya purchasi. The sequence goes on from CM077115.1 coordinate 343,120,406, forward strand.
TAACAAAGACAAAAACAAATTTATAACATTCACTTTCATAAATAAAAATATATACAAATTAAGTAATATATTTAAAAAACTAGGATTACAAATAGCTTATAAAACAAACAATACCCTAAAAAACAAAATAATTACTATGAATAAAGAAAATAATAACATATTTGAAAATAGTGGTATATACAAAATAAACTGTAATAATTGTGAAAAGGCATACATCGGTCAAACTGGTAGGAAAATAAAATATAGATACCTAGAACACATTAAATCATTTACAAATAACGAAACGGAAAAATCCACATATGCAGAACACTTGATAAAAAATAAATATACACCTGATTCACTAGAAAAAACAGTTACAGTATTAGCCACATACAATAAAGGAAACCTAATGAACATAGCTGAAAACTATTACATAAATAAACACAAAAACAATATATTAAATGACCAAACTCCACACAACCAAAACCCACTCTTTAATATAATACTTCAATAAAAAATTTTAAACTAGCCCTTCTTAGACAGGTTCTATTATTTATTTCTTATCTAATCTCCAAATATGTTTATCATTCATTTTTTATTTCAATTTTTTATTTCAATTTTATTTCTTGTTTTTATTTCACATTAATTACCGTTATTAAACTTGTGATTTAATTTTTAGTTTCAATATGTGTTAGACTGTAGTTCAATTCACATGTGTGCTATGTTTCATGTTATTTTCATTTTAATTTATTTTTAATTTAATTTTATTTTAGCTTCAAAGTGAAGTTTTAAATTGTGTTCACTGTTACACTATGTTTTTAATTTAGTTCGATTATATTTTAGCTGAAGATGGGTTATGCCCGAAAACGTTCCTAAGATAACAAGTTTGATATTCTTATATTAATTTTGTTACTTACGTATTAGTTTGTTATTTTAGCATTTATTTTTTATACTATAGTTACTAACAAACAGGATGATAAAATATTCTTTAATAAATTTCTGGTACGTTTTTACGAAACTCGAAGTTTTACTATTACAAAGTTTCCTGCTCTAGGAGGAAATAAAAATGGACACAAAATTATTAATGCACTCGCTCCTATAAATTTAATTCTATTTATTTAACAAATGATAGATTAATCTTTTATTTCATGTCGGAAGTGGGTGTCTTTTGGGGGCCCCTTCATAAGGCGGGGCCCAGGGCTGCCCCCCCCCAGAGACACCCCTAAATTCAGGCCTGGTCTCTTTGTTAAGAGCATTAACAAGTAGAATCAATAAATGACTGATAATTAGGAAACAGGTTCTCGTAATTTTTATAGACATCAGTAAAGCATTTGATGCGGTGAATCATCAAATACTGTTGCGGGATATGAGAAGTATTGGTATTATAGGCAAACGAGAAATAAATAGTTTGGAAGCTATATGCACGTAATAGAGCGAAAGTTGTGAAAATCGACGAAGAACTAAGTAGAGAGGAAACTGCTTTAAGAGGTGTCGGGCAAGGAACTATTTTAGCTTCGTTGCTGTTTCTGATTTACACCAACTCCCTTCACAAATATGTTAAACATTCGACTGTATATGCCTACGCAGATGATGTAGCACTTGTAATTGAGCACCATGACATTCGCGTGGCCGAAAAACTGTTGCAAGAGGATGTTGATATTACGAATAGGTGAGCACATGATAAAAACCTAACGATTAATATGAAAAAGTAAAAGGTTTTATATATAAGGTATAGAACACACAGACCGTATATTATAATGTATAGTAATAGCTGCTTACACAACTGTTTGACTCCTAACTCGAATTGCGGTTGTACTCTGATGGAAACGACGGATGAGGTTAAATACCTTGGATTAACTTTTGACAGAACATTATCTTGGGACAAGCATATTACAGATTTATCAAACAGAGTCAGGCAAATAATACCAGCATTATATAGATTAGCTCAATCAATCCCTTATGATGGTCTTCGTGTGTACTTTAATTAAATTGCTGATACGAATTCCAGAAGATTTAGTGAACACAGAGATAGGACTTTGGAAACTAATAATTAAGCAGTAGCTGGTTGAAAACATAAATGAGGGACAATAAGTTGGTGGAGAATCGATCATATGTATATAATTAAGACGGATGTTTGTTAAGTGTAATCGTATGATATGTGTACTGTACATAATGTAAAGTAGGTATTAAGAAGCTTTGCCATTATATTTATGAATAAACGATAATAGTGTATGCCTCGTGAAACCGGCAACTTATTATAAAGAAGAAGAAAAAAAACACAAAAAAACCCGAAAAAAACACAAAAAAAAACATATCTATTAATAAATAACATTGCATAATATATGTGATTTTCTTTATTCCTTGTATGGTGCCACCTGGTGCGGAAATTTACGGTATCAACCCATTTATCTTATTGTTTTCATTTCGACCTTTATTTTTTGCTGTTCACTCGCAAAAGTAAAAAGTAGTAAAACAAAAAAAAAAAAAACGTTAACTTTTTAAAGAATTTTAAAAGTGAGAACCATCAATCGTCTCCCTACCCCTTTATAAGTGACCTAGGGGATGGTGCTAAAAAAGATTATGAGAACAGAATTTGATTCACTTCTCAAAAAGATTTATCATCACTGGTATAGAGAGTGAAAATGTGTTAGTTCGTATGCACGTGATGAGCGAGTATGATCAATTATTGTTGATGATTACCCTCGTGAAAAATCCGATAAGACCAATCGACGCATTGTCGTTGATTTAATGTTCAGATCTTAAGAATGTGCAGGTGGATTCCTAGTTGATAGTGGATGTTATCTGTTCCTGTAGACATTTCACTTTAGTAACGAAACGATGAGAGCTTGGTTGAATTTTGGAGGCGTTGATTCAGGAGCCTTCCAAATCCTTCATGGTCAGCGTGCTGAAGATGGAGGCAAATTCCGCGTCAGCTGAATCAAGGCTGTTGAAGGTTACCTCGTTGGGTTTGATCAAGTTCACTTTCAATATAGTCTTAGCTTTCTAGCATATTTCACAATTTTGAGATCTATTGTGGGAACAAAGCTAACATTTGCCTTGGGTGTCCGTCTAGTGACTCGGAAACGCGACAATCATCAGCTAAAGGTATTATTCTGGTGCCGCTGAGACGGAATTTCTTAACATTCGAGTTCGAATCATAACAGACGGTAAACATGGTGAAATCGGGAACGACGAATAACCAATGGTTATCAGAGAGTTTCTTGAACATGTAGTTTTGAGGGGCCGGATGCAATTTCGCAATCATCGGAAACACCTCTGGGCAATTATCATAATGTAGTTTTACAAGGCATCGATCTATTAACTTTGCGGATGGCCCGGTTCTTGCGTAGATGCATGTTGCCTCCATTTCTGACGGTGATGCAGTTGCTGAGGTCTTTGTAAACGATGTATTTTGTTGACAAGCGATTGATTAATAGATATTTATACTTCAGTCGTATATAATGAAACAGGGAAGAAGAGATATTATTCAAGGAAACGAGATAGGAAATGATATAGAAGACGGAATAATCTGTGTTTTTCTATCTCGTAAATTAACAAATCGTTATGAAAGATTATATTAATTATGTAAACATAATATTTAAATATGTGCTGCGAATCGAGAGCGACAGAGTGTATCTTTTACCATTCGGTAAATTAGCTTGATGTAGCTCGATTACAAAATCCTTAGGATTAATATATTCAGAGTGCAATAAGTTATTCTTGCCGAATAAGATGGAATTAACAATGGAGTAAAATTTGGAAGTTAATTTATCACTTAATTCTAACATTAAATTAATACACTCACAGACTGACTAAAAATATAGCGAAGATTTGACCTCATCACTTAGAATATATAATATTTGTTAAACGATTTTCACGAATTGAGACCGATTCATTAAAAATTTTGATAGTTTTGCTGGTGATCTGAACTTGTTCTTTCATTAGTTCGATTAATTTATTTTCTTCATTCATTACTTTATCGATGGACCTTGAGTAGTATTCGCCATCGTCAGAATTCGGCGTGCCATACAGATATTTCATTACATGAGATCCTCCGTTGAGGATACTGCGCTTGTGGATCACGTGATTACATAAATTCTGGATTGCTTGGAGTTGATCTTTTAATTCAACATCCTTACTATTAATTAATTTTAAAGTTTGGCCACCATTTAAATAGTGAAATTTATCGTTAACCCAATGACAAAGACTATCGTTCTTGACAGTAAGACAGGTTAATTTTTTCTCAAAAATTGACTTTCACATTTTTCAAAATTTGGGCTCTTTAATTTTAAAATTTTGAGAGTTTTATAATTTTCTTATACTCTCACGAAGAAAATATGTCGATTGAAAAAAAATGAACTCTCTAGCTCCTATAGAACGGGCTGAACGATTTTTTTTCTTGCAGTTTTGTAAGATTTTGTTTCATTATTCTGCCGCGTTAGTTTTTTGTTAAACGATAATGTCTCATGATTTTATCCCGTTACTTTATACACGTATAAGACACCAAAAGTTAAATGCTGTTTTTCAATTGTCAAGTTTTTTTTTTTTTTTTAAATAAAAGGCGGGTAAGAATGGCGTAGTTAATTAAAAACAATTTTTCTGGAAGAAGGTTTTTTCTTTTTTTTTTTTTTTTGTGGGCGCGCCAGCGCATTGACCGAACAACAAGAAAACTAAGCTAAAAAACTAGATAACTAGGCGGTCCGAAATGGATGCAACAAAGAACAGCTGTGCGGACACCACAGAAGATGAAGGAAAGGAGAGGATAAAGGAAGAGTTATAGGGAGTAGGGAGACCTAATGACAGGAGCTGACCGTATAAATGGGAGCGTTCGTTGCGAAGAGCAGGACACTCAAAGAAAATGTGATCAGCATCGCAAGTACGAGGAGGATCATAATCATGAAGAAAACAATCAGGAGAAGGCGACAGAGCAAATCAAAAACGAAAAGAGAGAAGTAGAGTATGATTGATCCGGAGACGAATTAAGGAGAGCATAGGGGAGCGACGACTGAAAGGAATAGAATGGAACCAAGACAGGGAACGAGGAATCGGCTGAATGAAACGGTAATACGAATGACGATTAGAAAATAGGGAGGGATAAATATCCCGCCAAAGTCTGGCGGGATTGGAAGTGGATAAGGAAAGGATAGATGAAGAAGGGAAATGGTTGAGGAATAAATCAAGGCGACCAGCAGAACGAGCCAAAGAATCGTCTGCGTCACTGCCATCAATTCCGGAATGATTGGGGACCCATAAAAAAATCAATAAGAATAGAACGGGATGACTGCAGAGTGCAGGTAAGAGAGCGAATTGAGAGAATAATACTATCAGAGGAATGTGAAGGAGGAGAGGATAGGGCTTGAAGGACGCCTTTAGAGTCCGAAATAATGAGAAATTGGGAAAGGTCGCTTAAAGAGGAAATAAAAGAGATAGCCTGAAGGATGGCGATCGACTCGGCAGAAAAAATAGAGCAGAAGGACTCTGAATGCCGAAACGACGGGGCAGTAAACGCACCACCCACGCCGTCCTCGCTCCTGGAACTATCATTAAAGATCAATACATGAGCAGGAAAAGAGAAATTCAACAAATGAAGAAATTCATTGTTGACTGCACCGTGAGAGGGGGAATTGGCTCGAAGTGGGAGAGAGGAAAATTTGATAGGCTGCCATAGGCTATTGAAGTCATGAAAGCTAAAAGAAGTTTATAAGGAAAAGAATTGGTCAAAGATATATATATATATATATATTGCTATCAATAATTATAATTAAGTTCAAATATTACTTGGTTCATTGGTACAAGTTATTATTATTTTATTTATATTCTTATTATTCTACATTGTGTCGTGTTGTACATGTGCATTTGGGACGTGAGAGCGCCAGTGTACTTCACCGGCCGCTTGGCTTGTAAAAGCTGACCGTATGGTAGAGGCGGGTGTCAGACAGTATGTGGTTAGAGTGTTTTAACTGATTGACAGCGGGGCCTGTGCTCTCCAGTTTCGAATATACACCATAATTTGTTCGTTACGAAGAATATTATTATTGTCACGATTTCGTTTTCGCTTTTTCGTTTCAAACGGTTTTGTACGAGTATCCTTAATTTTTTTTACATTTTCGTTTACTATTCCTTCGATATGTGGTATTTTTGCTTTTGAGGAGCAATGAAGAGATTAAGTTACGGGACTTTGTTTGTTTCGGTTTTGCGTCGATAAATACCGTTTCACGTATATTTGAGATTATAGGAAAAACTAGGCTCTACATTAAAGTAAAAGTAAAGTAAGTCTCATACCCTTTAGCAGAGTGTCGGGGATTGTGAAGTTTTTTTTTTTTTTTTTTTTTTCTTTTTTTTTCACTGTACCAGTCGAGGGACCACAAACAGCGCCAGTATTAATTTTAATATATGTATTATGATGATAGAAATGTGACCAATCCAAAGCCCTCCAGTGAGGGGTTTGGCTTATAATAGTTCACTACAACTTATAAAAAGGGATACAAAGTCTAGAGAAGGACGAAAAGCTACATAAGCAGTACAGCACAATTTTGACCATATGGCCCTTAGGATATAAAAAGCGAATGGGATGGATTTTAATAGAGAACAACATGAGATTAGTACAGCAGCGTGTACAATGTAATATTTAGAGCACAATCGTCATGATAACAGTGCTATTTAGTGTATTTGATAAAAGCTCGGCACGCATTTAGTGTGCAAGAGTGCGAGCACCACAGCAATCGCCTTATGGAACGTTATCCATACGTAGCAAGTCTACTTCTTATGATATCTGACAAAAACTCGAACACCATGGCAATCACTATGTTAAGAGTGACCCATACATGTCAAGTTTATTGTAGAACGTTATCCATACGTAGCAAGTCTACTTCTTATGATATCTGATAAAGATTCGAACACCATGGCAATCACTAAGTTAAGAGTGACCCATACATGTCATGTTTATTTGGGTCAGATGACCTGGATCCCATAGTAACCGTTGCTGTTTGGTCGGACAACAGAGTCCGGTGAAGTAAATACTTGATAAAAGTTTCGAGTCATAATAACTGATGCTAACGTATTTAAAACTAAATGCACTTAAGTTATGGGAAGAGCGTCACGACACCACTTCCTTCTCTTTAACCTTCTTCTCGGATTACCCGGAAGAGTATTTATAAACATGCTACTAACTTTAGGATTGGGATGTAGATTTAGATTTTCAAAAAATTTGCTGTACTGTTGAGTATGAACTGATTTAACAAAAGGAACATGCAGATCTCGATGGAGAGTTAGGTTTGAAACATATTTTGGTGCTGCTGCAATCCCTCGGAGGATAATGGACTGCTGACTCTGAATACGAGCAAGGTTGCTTCTACTTGTATTTCCATATAGTTCTAGGCCATACCTCCACACCGGAGCTATAATCATCAAGTAGATAGATCTTTTTAACCTTATACTTAATTTAGATTTATTGCCTATCAGCGAGGATAGCTTTTTAGTGTGTGCGATTAGCTTTCTCCGTATTTGTGCAACGTGGAAGCGCCACGTAAGGGATTGTGAAGTTAAGCTTTCCATAATGGTACTAAGCCTAATGGAGATCTGATGAGAATACTGGGGCCAGTTCCTTTCTACTTGGGATCCGCCTTTACCTTCCCCCAGATAGTTCTCTGGTACCCAATTCAATTTCAGATTAGATATAAACTTGGGAGCGATTCAGATCCGGAACGAGACGAGTCTCGATAACCGATGACACCTCTGATTTGGTAGCCAAGCATATGTATACATAATAATGTATCTTTTTCTTATAAAACAAAAATTACAAACATTTTAGTTCGTTTCAAATATACGCGTAAATGCCTCTTTAATACTGTAATCGATTTTTACAAAATATAAAAATATTTTAAAGAGATTCAAATATATGAAAGTTATTACCCGATATAATTTGTGACTATTATTTAACGAATAGTTTTGCTTGTATAACAGAGGAACCAGCTGAAAACTTTTAAAAGTCGTAATTCTTTACTGTTCATAAATCTTCTTAGACATTAGGCAAATAACACCTGATAAAAGACATATGCAGAAACTTATAAAAACTATTCCCACTCTTTTCTTTACTAGTTTTAAACTGATCATAGACATTTTTTATTTCATGTTTAGATTTCGTTCAATACTTTGGAAATGGTGTCACTAGCTTCTTACTGGAAAATTAGTTCCAGTTTTATATTAATACAGTTAATTTTCAACGTTAGCGTTAGAGGTAAATGTGTTTATGTAAACATTTTATAATTCACTTTTATATACAGTAATGTTACACGCGTTAAAATTATAGAAACAACGCCATTACCTTGAGAATTGTAAAATTATTTTCCGATAGGAAAGATAAATAAAAAATTCCTCGGACAAGATGTCCCCGTTTGATTTAAAAAAATTTTATTTTTAAACTCAGTTTCGAAAGCCGATTCTGATTTTGCTATAATAAAGTAATGTTTTAGATAAAATTACAAAGTTATATAATCTACATTTATTTTGTTATTGTAGCGTCAGCATTTTAAATAAATACGCTGCTAAGAAAAAGTGTTAGCATATAAAAGGAGATACCGATTTGTCACGTAATTTTTGGGTTGTTACATTCATAAAGTATTTCTTACAAGTGAAGGAATGCGATTTTTTTTCTTTTCGTTATTTATTTTAATTATCGGAACCAAAAATTTAAAATAGCATCTTCATCACGATTATAAAGCAGATTTTGGCGGCACAGCTGAGCTATAATGTAAATCTCCGAAGGTGTATAAATTTTCGTTAAACTTTTTTTCTTTAATCTGTTAGTAATTACATATTTGCTTTCCTTTTAACAAAAGTCTGTAAATATTTCGAATTCGGTTGATTTCCTATTTAGTTTTTAAACAAATTAATGTTAAAATTTATGAAAATCGATATATGACAATTAGGGATAATATTTTTTTTTTTTTTTTTTTTAAATAGTTTTCTTAGTAACATTGGGTAGGGAGAAGTGCAGAAGTAGGGCAGAGAGCAGACGTGTGCAGCAACTGACAAAAACATACAAAATTGTAGAGTTTAGGGTAACATTATGGATTATTCAAAACCAAATTGATATTCTTTTTTTAAAATAAAGTTCTACTTTTCTTACCTAAGAATATCTTTTTCCGTTTTGTTATTATTACTTTGCCGATCTGTTCTTTTATTATTTTACTTTATTTTCTTAGGCACGTAAAAACAGGATCTTTTCCTCTCTTCCACTTCGAGCCAATTCCTCCTCTCACGGTGCAGTCAACAATGAATTTCTTCATTTGTTGAATTCCTCTTTTCCTGCTTATGTATTAATCTTTACTGATGGTTCCAGGAGCGAGGACAGCGTGGGTAGTGCGTTTACTGCCCCGTCGTTTCGGCATTCAGAGTCCTTCTGCTCTATTTTTTCTGCCGAGTCGATCGCCATCCTTCAGGCTATCTCTTATATTTCCTCTTTGAGCGACCTTTCCCAATTTCTCATTATTTCGGACTCTAAAGGCGTCCTTCAAGCCCTATCCTCTTCTCCTTCACATTCCTCTGATAGTATTATTCTCTCAATTCGCTCTCTTACCTCCACTCTGCAGTCATCCCGTTCTATTCTTATTGATTTTTTTATGGATCCCCGATCATTCCGGAATTGATGGCAATGACGCAGCCGATTCTTTGGCTCGTTTTGCTGGTCGCCTTGATTCATTCCTCAACCATTTCCCTTCTTCAGATATCCTTTCCTTATCCACCTCCAATCACGCCAGACTTTGACGGGATATTTATCCCTCCCTATTTTCTAATCGTCATTCGCATTACCGTTTTATTTAGCCGATTTCTCGTTCCCTGTCTGGGTTCCATTCCATTCCTTTTGGTCGTTGCTCCCCTATGCTCTCCCTAATTCGTCTCCGGATCAATCATTTTCTACTTCTCTCTTTTCGTTTTTGACTAGTTTTTTAGCTTAGTTTTCTGGTTGTTGGGTCAATGCCGCTGGTGCGCCCACGAAAAAAAAAAAAAAAAAAAAAAAATGGGACTTGTGCCTAGAGGAAGTTAATTAAAATTGATTACGGTATGATATTGACAATATAAATGCGACAGGACGCGGGCAATAGACAGGGGTGAAAAATTAGAAATATAAGAATCGCAGTCAGGAATAAGAAGCCCCGGATTCTATAGATCATCGGTTCAAGGAAGAAAGAAGAACATTCAAATAAAACATGAACAGAATTACAGATGAGTTATATGACGAGGAAAAAAGGTATATTATGAAACAAAGACAACTGAAGTGAGATGTTAAGGATTCGATGATCAGAAAGTGAAAGGGTTGTGCATATAAATAAGGGATACAACAATTGAAGAAGGCATGAAGATATTCAAACAAGCTCTACGATGAATAATGACAAAATATTTTAGCCCGAGTTTTTTTAATGGAGCACGTAGAAAATATTGCCGTTCGAGTTGAAAAATCCGCTTTTTTGTCCATCCAATTCAGTTTTTGGTTTCCTGTAATTTCATTTCACAATCATATTAAATTAATATTTTTATAACGTTCAATACTAGTTTTAACCTTAATTATTTCATAATATTGTATAATTGAATTTTTTTTGCGATATATAATTTTTTTCACGACGAATTCATTAAACTCTTTAATAAAAAGATTTGTAGCTAATTCGGTAGTGTATAGATTACTGCGCATCTTTTTACTCTATGGTTTTACATACGTTTAATATGTGCCCAATATTATCTAGAATGTTATATCTTTTGCAATTTTCGGTACCTTTAATTTTAAACATACATAAATATGCTCTGAATATACCGTGTCCGAATATGAATTGTATGCAGTGCCGGATTAACCACGTGGCAAGAGTAGCAATTGCTACGGGCCCGGCGCAGAATGGGACCCCGCGTATTCAGACCCGCCTCCGTATGAGCGTTATTTTTTGAGTGAAACTTATTAAGTCGTGGTATATTGAATTTACTTGATGTCACTAAAACGTGAAACGTTGCACCTTTTCCAACCAAGACAATCCATTGCGGACAATATTTATCCGATTATATTTCATTAGCAAAAATAAAACACGTAATTTCATTAGGTAAACACACAAGTTCTACAAAAAGTCGCTCGGTTTTTCTGAGAGCTGGAAAATATCAAGAATTACCCCGTTACCGAAAAACACTCACTCTAACGATGTTACAAATTTTAGGCCTACATCGTTGCTGCCTCAGGTTGCAAAAATATTTGAGCGCATCCTTTATAATAGTATATATCCGCAAATCGAGCATTACATATCTATACATTAACATGGTTTTATGGAGGGCAGATCAGTTGTTACAAATTTAAAAACATTTGTCGACTATGTTTCTCGGTATATTAGATAATTCATCTCAAGTCGATGTGATTTACACAAGGTTATTCAATTCTCTTGAAGAAATTAAGCGATACTGGATTTACGCATAATTAATTAAAACTGTTTGAAAGTTATCTGAAAAATAGATATCAGTGTGTCCAGGTTAAATATTGTGGGTCGACCTCCTTTCTGTGTCCCTCAGGCGTAACACAAGGTTCCATTTTAAGACCATTTTTATTCTTGCTGTTTATTAACGATGTACTCCTAATGTAATGAAGCATTCGAAAATTCTTCTATACGCGGACGATGCGAAGTTATTTAGGGAGATGTATAGAGGATATGCGTATTTATTGTGAAAAGATATGAATAATTTTATGCGTTGGAGTATCGCGAATAATTTACTAGTAAATAAGTCGAAATGTTATTATACTACTTTCACTAGCAAATATTTTCCCGTCAGCAGCTCGTATAATATTGATGGTTTTGTTTTGAAGAAAGAAGCAATGGCTAGATATCTAGGAATTATACTTTAGTCACTAAACTCACTTTTAAGCCGCGTATTATTCAACCGGTGAGTCGGGCTAAGAAAATGCTTGGATGTGTGATAAGAAACTACGGGAATTTCATGCACATCGAAGCTTCTTTAAGTTTATATTTCTCTTTAGCTCACATCTAGAGTTTGCATTAATAATTCGGGTTACCGGGGATCTATTGAGACGATAAATGTGGTTGAGAACGTACAAAAGAAATTTTTAAGGTATTTGCAGTACAAATTTATTAATCCATATGACAGTAAATTTCTATATAGCCAAGCATTGACTGGTTTAGGGATTAGGAGTCTTGAGGGATGCAGAAAGGTAGCAGGGGACTTTCTTTCTTATACAGGGTGCGGCAGCATAAGTTCCTTTTTTAAAATGCGCCGTCGAAGCGAGGTATTAGCGATAGATTTGGCCAAAACGAATCAACTTTCATCTTTTCGTTCATTCCTAGTGTTATATAATAACTTAGATAAGGAACACGGTGGCATTGACATTTTCGATAGTAATAATTCTAGGAAGTTTTTAAAAATCATTCAGGATATTTTTCAGTAGAAATGTGTGGGGTTGTTCGGAGTATAAACTGTTACGTCTATGTGTTGGAATATATTACATTACTATAAGTTTATTTTATTATTTTTCTACTTGTATTTATCGGTAACAAATTGAATGTAAATTATCCGTTTGCTTATCTATGCACATGTAATTTAATTTTTGAAGAATGCTTATTTTCCTATGTATGCTTCTATTTGTAAATTATATTAATATATACGCGTATGTGTGTGTGTGTACGTGTGCATGGATAAATGTGTATATACTATATATGTGCTTATTTCTCTATTTATTTCATATTTTTTATAATAAAGTTTTCGACTCTTTAAAACGTCAGTACTTATTTGCATCACTTAAAAGTCAAGGAGTTCCAGAAAATTACATAATATTAATAAAAAATATGTATAAGGACCTTAGAGCCAGAATATTAACAGATGTAGAGGGTGGGTACTTTGATACTAAGAAAGGGGTTAGATAGAGAGATCCGTTATCACCGGTTTTGTTTAACTGTGCTTTGGAAGTTATTTTTAGGAATTTGCATTGGGATAACAAGGATTTAAACATAAATGGAAAAAGAATTTCCAATTTAAGATTTGCAGATGACGTGGTTCTCTTGTCTAATTCCTTGGAAGAACCAAAAACTATGATAACAGAATTAGACGATGTGGGAAAAAAAGTAGCTCTTTGATCTGGCGTTTCTTTTTTTCTAGTAATTTTTAATTTACTTCTACAATCAATCTAATTTATTGTGTTAAAAAAAAAGTGAATGAGCCCTTATTAAATAATAATAAACATCTGACGATGGATTTGTGAACAAGCAATATACAGCGGTCATTAGTTTCGATCTCCAGAAGGCCTTCGACTGTATCTGGCGATACAAAATCCTACAAAATTTAACAAAATGGAAGATAAGTGGTCGATTAGCAATGTTCATAAAAGAATTTTTACATGATAGATCATTCCGAGTGAGATTAAATAGTATTATTTCTGAGACGAAAATATTAGAAAATGGAATCCCCCAGGATCAGTCCAACACTGTTCGTTATCGGAATTAACGAACTCTCAAAAGTTATTAAAGCACCTGTTCAGTATAGCTTATTCGCGGATGATCTGATCATTTACCTATCCGGCACGAATATCAAAAATATCCAAACAACATTACAGCATACAGTCAATAAAGTTGTCAAATGGACTGGAAAACAAGGCCTAACCTTCTCGACAGCAAAAACGGCATGTATCACATTTGGTATACAACGGCGTCTTCCACCTACATGCAATATTTCGCTATACAATGAATGTGTGAAGACGTCAACGTCATTGAAGATACTAGGAGTAACATTCGATAGAAAATTGTCGTGGGTAGATCACATACAAGCTTTACAGATCAAATGCCACAAAGCGCTAAACGTCCTAAAGATGGTAGCGCACACAAATTGGGGTGCAGACAGGAAATCCCTACTACTTCTTTATAAAACACTGGTACTTTCAAAAATGGACTACGGATGCATATTATATAATAGTGCAAATCCCAACGCGCTCAAAAAGCTGGACTTAATTCAAAACATCGCGATGCGACTCGTTACAGGAGCTTTAAGAACTTGCCTCACAGTTAGCCTACTAGTGGAAACGGACTTATTCCGACTCAGCGATCGGAGAAATCTACTTTCACTGAAGTACTTTTTTAAAATCTGGCATCTTCCTCATAATCCTGTCTACGGTAAAATTATAAATTCAACAACTTATACCTCGCTTTATAAATCAAGAGTACGTTCACCTAGACCACTAGCAGTGCACTGCAGATTGTTCAGCAGCAAATTTGATATCGAAATTCGGGGCTTTACTCATGAAGGACAACATGCGACCAATATGAAATCGGCATTAAAAAACATAGCTGATAAATTATATGAAATACCATAAAGTTATCGTGGCAGTCCGAATGGGAACAGCGTTTTAACGGAAACAAACTATATACAATAAAACCGATCCTTTCCGAATGGCATACATGTTACCGCCGAAATCGCCGGGAAGAAGTTATATTGGCACGCTTAAGAATCGGACACAGTCGGTTAACGCACGCTTATATCTTTGAAAACGTCGAATCACTAATACGTACTGCATGCTCTAGTGTCAGCTATCCATAACCCACATATTGTCCGAATGCGTGAGGTATACTACACAGCGACAAACATGCTTTGGAAATGCAACTTTGGACATTATCTTAAGTAACGATATCAATAATATTAATAATTTATTTTCCTTTTTAAAATTAACAAATCTTTATAATACTTTATAATAATTAGCATATGTAATTACATAAAAGATGCAAATGACCATGCAGTCGAGCATCTTTCAAATAAATAAATAAAAAAAAGAAAAAAAACATCTGACAAGTTGATTTATAACAATTCTTTATTTAAATATTGATACTCATACAATCGTTGTAAACATTTTTATATAAAAACGCCTGAAATATTCTTAATTTTAACAATATTTTATTTTTTATTTGTATTGAAAGTTAATACGTTTAATTTAGAACTATAAAAATTATTTAAAATAAAAGCGAGTTTTAATTGACTGCTAATTTTATAAATGTATTTGTATTTCGAAAAATGTAATAAATCATACTGTGTTTCATTCGTTTTTTTCTGATCACATAAACAATTATGGAATTTTAAACATGTATGTTTAATTTATATAAGGAAAAGAACGTGATATAAATATCTTTTTGTAGAAAAAGAAACTATAATGTTATTAATAAAAAATTACAAATATTAATATTAAACATGTATATATATATATATATATATATATATATATATATATATATATATATATATATATGTATACAGTTTGTTAGAGTAAGAAAGTTGATTTTGTAAAGAAAGTATAATTTTAATTTTATTATTCATTCATTCGTACGCAGTAGTTTTTTTTTGCTTGTTTGTTTGCACATATATAAAACTGAGTTTTTTCATAATTTTTTCTTTGAAGGGGGTCCCTTATTCAGGATTAGCTTCGGCCCCCGTAAATCCTTAATCCACTTCTGCATTCGATAATGTATTATAATTTCTAAAATTATTAGTAGTTGAATAATTTGTTGTTTCCCGTAAGATTTGTCTAAAATTTATTTTTCTTTAATTCCTTATTTCATTTATTATTATCATTTCTGTTCAATGTTATGATTACAAAAAAGGTCTCTTAAAAAAAATTTAATTATGACGTTTTAATTATGCATTTATTTATCAAAAATTTCTTTCTTGATACGCAAAAATCTCTGTGCTCCAATCCGGAATTAAACGCCGTTACATACTACAGTAGAAGATAATTTCTTTTATTTTCATCGTTAATCGCTTTTATAATTATTTTGTAGATAGAACCGTGTTCGCTCAATACGTAATAAAATTAACCGATTGCCAACAGTATAAAACACCGGCTTACAACTAACATCTGCTGGTGCGGATATGTAAAGAAATAAGAAAAGTAGTATGATCGTGTCGCGTTTAAATCGGTGATTTATGGATGAAGCTTCCAATCTAGCCACTTAGAGTGGCAAAGTATCTAATTTGTTAAACGCTTTGTTCTGTTTGTCTCTATATGCTATTGTTGTATGTATGTGTTTATTGCTTTTTTAGTGACTCACTAACTTTAGAGAAGCACTCATAGCATCTAGCAAGCAAAACACAAAAGCGAGCAGATCATCAAATCGGACTGAATTACTACTGGATACTGACGAGCCACTGCCATTTTATATATTAAGCATTTTGTTCATATCAGCTTCTCGGCTTTCTAGTGGCAAGCTAAAAACTTTCTCTTTAACCAGGTTAATATCTGTTGCCCGAGAAATAGAAAATAGTCTAAGATGTTTCCAATGAGGAGCCGTTTGATTTCGAAATATTCTCGAAATTTTTGTGAGGTTCTTGGCTAGTGAAATAAATTAGTAGCGTAATTTGGGGTTTCTTTGAACTATTTTGACGTTTAACCTCGAATAACTTTTTATGTACTGAAATTTTTTTTCTCAATAAAACACATGTTCGGGGGGTCAACTAAAGGAATAAATTACACGTGATACTTTTTTTTCTAGGAGTCATAGTTGTTCAATAAAAAAAAATAAAAACTTGTCTGTTCTAAGTAACCTCGCATCGGGATTACTTTGGAACTCTCTGAAAAAGTGAATTTCTAACAAATATCTTTTTTTTCCTACTTTTTTAGGATTATTTATTGGCAAATTTGAGAAAGCATATGAATTTTATATTAAATGTAAATTGAAATGTACTATGTAGACAAAATACTTTATTTATAGCTGTAAGGAAATTAACATATTATAAAAGGAACATAAAAATTTTTCTTGAATAAATTAATAAGGAACTCAATACTAACATAAACTGATTCTTACACCCAAATAATAAAAAAATGTACATAAATAAAATCTTATAACCGAAAAAAAAACAAAACTCAGTTGGACTATGTAAAAATAAACATTTTTCGTTTTTTAAAAAAAATTATTTATTCCTTTTGTAAGGTTTTCAGGTACGCTTTCAGCTCGGTCTTTTCAAATAGCAAGGCACTTCTGCGATCAGTTTTCGGATCAGTTAGTTGTTTAACAACTTTTGTAGTTTTAATGAATCCCTGATCTGGGACTTGAGGCCAAAATAAATTTGAACGGAACTTTTCTTGACAATCTCATGAAATTAATTTCAACATTTCCTAAGTCATCTTTATGGAAGTTATTTGTCCTACAAAGTGACGGAAAAACTTTTCACTTGAAATTTGATAAGATAAAACTTATTTCTAACTAATTCAGGTGGTTTCATTGGCTCAACATTAGGTATATCTTCATCACAAGCATCAGCCGAGAAACTCTCAGAGTTATTTTCAATGTCTGAACTATTAATAGAATTAGGATCCGCGTCGTATTCTTCGTCTACTTCCTCTATGACCTCCTCCGGTTCTGTTGACACATTAAAGAGACAATTTGTTTAAATATTTTAAAATAAAAAAATCGCATCAACACTAGTTTTGACCTATAGCTTACGTACGTTAATAGATGCTAAAGTATTAACTGACATCCATTACCTCTAGACCACTGTTTCATTTCTGCAATTAAATCTAAAATACTATTGTATAATATTGTATATACAAACAGTGCGATCGTGTCGCGTTGCAAATTCTTAGTTTTAGCGTTGCGATTCAAATCTAATTAATTCGGCACATGACTATGAGTACGTGTGGATTCACCTCTGATATATATATATATATAAAGAGAAAGAGAGTGAGAGAGAAAGGGCGAAAGAAACATATTTTTAAATAATTTACTAAATAATTTCGATCTTTCTAAATTATTTATTTTTGATGCAGGTAATTTTTTCAGTGATATTGGTGAAGATATTGTTAACTTTGGGAGATCTATTAAAGCAGCGGTAAAAAAAAAGATTACTTGCGCTGGTTGTAAAGGTATTATGGAGGATGTAATAAAACACCATAAGGAAGGTGAATCTAATGAAGTGTTAATTGAAGATCTAACCGGAATCTGTGATAGTTTAAATGTACAAAAAAAACAAGTTTGTGAAGGAACCGTCAGACTAAACTTGGTAAATATACTAATATAACTTGGTAACTTTTTTTAAAATTCTAAACCGTTTTAATATACCTTATGGCTTTTCAATAATATATAACTACGCAAACGTTTAAAAACACGGAAGGTACGAGCAATAAGAAAGTTAATATGCATAGGTTGTCGCATTTACATGTAACCTGTGTAGATTAGTTGAATGCACCCGTGATTCATTTGCGGTCTAACTATTAATGCTACTTCTGCATTTTTTATTCATGTTTATGGTAGATTTTGAACTCATGTTCAATACATCGTTGAAAGTGAAATTAATATCGTCTAATAGGTATGTGATCTGGGGCATAGTTGGTTTTGAAATCCCAACTTTTGAATTTTCTTCCAAATTAGGGAACTGCTAATAATGTTTTTTTCACGGTTCAACTTGCAAGATATTTAAGTCTCTGGTTTTCAAATTGTTCATTATTATTTAATTCTGATAATTTTTTGATGTTGAGATTATTTGCAATTCCTTGAGAAACGATATCGCATTCTGTTAGGTTGGCCACTGCACCTGTAAGCTTTGATATTCTAGTTTCGCATAACACTTTTCTGACGATAAATTCGATGTCATCCGTTAGTATTATGTTTGAAATTGTCTGAATGGAGTTTTTTCAAGTATTATCATTCTTAAATGGTACAAAGAATTTAATAGCGATGGATGATCATTTAGTTTATTTTGAGTATGGATTTGAAAAAATAGATTTCCCAATGAATTCTGGCTAAGACGATAAAATTTTGAATATATCTTAGCGTACGAAGTAATGTGTAAATGTGTAACTTTTTTGATCGTAATTAAAAGTATCTTTGTCTGGTTTTTCCAAATGCTTGAGATTTATTAACAGTCGCAAAATAACTGTTAAAAATGCGGATGTTAGTGTAGCGATGGTTTATCCATTGCTTTATTTCGTTTAACTAGATATAGTAAAAAAGCTATGGTGATTATTTAGTTTTTCCGAGACCTTATTTCGGTCTGACACTTACGGTCCCGCCCTCTTAATTCAGATCTATGTTTTTTCGTTTTTTTTTATGTTTTTTTTTCTTTTTTTTTTTGGCACTTAACTATAGCACAAGTGAAATATTTTGTATATTTTCTATGTGCAGGTGTGGGATTCAAACTAAGCCTTACCCGAACGAAATACCACTGCCTAATCAACTACACTATATGTATTCTCGGTTAATCAGAACAAGATGACAAACCTAACGAAGCATCGAAATATCCAAATGGGCAACATCAACTATAAGGGGCGTGAAAAGAGAATTAAAAAAAAAGTTTACTTCAAGAAATTAAAAAATTATTTTAAAAAAACCGTAGTTTTGATGTTTTACGAAAAGTAAAACGGTATTTTTGGGGAGCTTTTTTTTTTGTATTTGAAAATAAAATTACATTTGAATGATTTATTTGTGATTAATATTTAACACGCGCAGAAAAAAAAAAGGGTGCAAGTTAAATTTTTTTTTATTTGAATTATTATTAAAAAAATAAATAAAATCAAATGTTGCTTTTTAAAAAAAATACCGATTTCAAGGCCGACTATAAAAATTTAATAAAAATGCACTAAAAAGTAAAAAACAATTTATAAAACATTAACTTTTTGCAGTATGCATCGAATTAAAATTATAGCACCTAGAGTATCTAGAAATAATTTAACAAATTTATTTATTTATTATTTAGAAAAAAAAAATGGCGCTTTCGGCTACTAATCGGGCTATATGCAATCGGAGACTACCAGAGATATTAGATTGTAGAAGTTTAAGGTTTTTTAAAAAGAGGAAGGTATTGTTGAGGCGAGTTAAGTCTTCAGAAAGAATTTCAGGAATTGAGTGCGAAGAATCAAGACAGGACCTTTGAGGTTGAAGTGAAGGACACGATAATAAAATGTGCGATATGTTGAGAAGGTGGTTTTGAGGGAATGGACAATTGGAAGAATCAAGACGTTGGATTAAGTGAGAATGAGTCAAAGTCAGATAAGGATAGTATTCTTCTTTTTGGATCGAAAAGGACTGAAAGTAAGGACTAAGGCATTAGGTTTAATCGTTAAAAGGTGACTAGATGGTTGAGATGACCAAGATTCTTGCCAGGAATGGTGATATCGAAACAAGTAGACAGAGAGGTAATTTCAGGAGGGTAGGAAGCGTCCCTGGCTGTTTGATCAATTTAATGAATATTTAATGCAATTTTTAATTATTATTTTAATATGAATTTGGTACCGACTACAGACAGTTAGTGTTGTATAAAAATTATCACAATATCACTTTATAGTATATTTTTACACTGTAAAGTGCGTTAGTTTTCTATCAAATTTTTTACTTTTTAGTGGAATTTTATCAAATGTTTATAGTAAAGTTGTTTTTTAAAAGAAAAACATTTTATTTCACAATTTTTAGTATAATATATACTAAATTTTTTGTTTTACTTTTTAAAAATGGCAAGCTTACGTAAATGCTATGGCGGTTTAAAATTTATTTTCTTTATTCCAAGCTACATTTAGCTGCATTTCTATAATGATTACCGTTGTTTTTCCCCCCTTAAACGTTATTAATAACTTTAATTTTTTCAAATTACGTTTCTATGGTAAATTGGCAATATTTTAAGTCAATCGTGACTATTATATTAATAAAAATTATCTGTTGGTACGCCTTTTATCGATACTTACTTTCGAATAAACAAAAAATCATTATTTTTTTTTTTTTTATGGGTACGTTAACAAAGAGCAACAGCTCAATCAGCTCAAAACGAGCATAACATATTAGATTTTAATCTGGTGCGAGATTGATTGAGTGAAAGAAGCTAGAATAGGAACAACTGACAAGGGAGGGAATGGGAGAACGTATTGTATGGAGTAGGAAGACCAAGATCCAAAGGTTGAGAATAGAAGTGAGAATGTTCTAAAGAAAGTAAGGAACATTCGAAGAAGACATGGTTGACATCACACAGAAAAAAGGAATCTTCTAGGTGAAGAGGGCACTGCGGAGAAGATACGAGGGAAAAACGAAAAGGTGGCGAAGGAAGAAAGCTATGTCCAAGAATCGACATATGGTAGTGATCAGGGGATGACAAAGAGAAGTAAACATGTCAAACCATCTGGTCAAAGAAGGTAAAGGCAGAACGGAAAAATAGAAGGAATTTGGATTGGAGAAAAGGGACAAATAAATATCCTTCCATAATTTAAAAAATCATTAAAATCGATTCACATGAGTGTAAGTTATGCGCGAAAAAAACACATAAAAAAAAACAAAAAACATACGCGACAAATGTATAACCTCTCTTTTTGGTTTTGGTAATCGGAAAAAACAAAAATAATCAAATGAATACATACAGTAAAGTGAACTGGTTTTATGTTATTGACTAAGAATTAAAAATACGAGTAAAAAACTGATGTTAGTAAAAAAAAATTTTAACAGCCGTTACTGTTAGATATAATAGATGAAAAAAATTTGAACGCGGAAACAGTATGCAAAACCATTTTGGAACCTCAAAACTGTTATGGAGGCGGTCCTGCGGTGCCATGGTCAGTAGATTTGTCCGCATATGGTCCCACACCAACAACTTGCCCTGAAATTAAAAAAAATGTAAGTGTTTAAATATAGTATTTTTAATTAAATAAATTTAAAACAAAACTAACATTTTTTTAAAAGGAATGTAACATTATTTTTGGTGTGGTCGGTCTAGGTTGTTTTTTATTATTTTTATTTTTTAGATGAATAAATTTTACTTATTAATGTGTATCGCCGGTAATCAGTTGAGATATATAGAGGGGGTCTAGCCGGATAAAATGGTCAAATCTCGGCCCTTTAGTCATTTGGAAAAGTAATTATATCATTATGTTCGGCATTAATGGAAACGCCAACTCCTAGATTTTTAGACTCCTAAACCCTCTCGGGGCTTTATAAGGCCCGATTTTGTGATTTTTAGTTTTTTTACAATATATCGGTTAGTTTTCAAGCGAGAAAATTTTTTTCTCCTTCAAATTGTGATGGATTCGCAGCTCTACAAAAGGGTTCCACTCAAAAAAAAATTAGGCGCGAAATTCAAATTTTTATAGCGTTTGAAAAATTTTAAAATTCGATTTCTCGAAAACAAAAACATACTCATCTATAAAAAAAAAAAAAAACATTTTATACATTTTTTCCGATTTTTACAGGCGATCCAACGTACACAAAAAAAACCTAAAAACTGCGTATTTTCGGTTTTTTGACCATATTCTAGCCTCTAAGTATTTCCTGGTAACCCCTGCGCAATACTTGATCATTTCTGACTTTATTCTCTACTACTATTCGTGCGTTTTGGTTTTATCTAGTATATCTGTTAATTGATTTTAATTTACCTCTACCGTTATCGGATTTCGTATTATTATAAACTCCGCGCATCGCTATCACGCACAACATAACCGCCATCGCTGAGGAAAACACTCAAGCCTCTATCTTTGAAAATAACACAACAATCAGCACCGAGGAAACCCCAGCAGCAACTAAGCGACTCCACCCACAAACCCCTGATGCTTCTCAGAAGACTACGGAGCCCGACTTTACAAATAGCACATTCCCTCTACATGAAGACACGTTTCACTAAGCTAATCAATAAACTTGCTAGACAGTCGGATTCAAATCAAACAGCAGACTAAACATATTTGAAAAGCTAATAGTGGTCATGGTTCGTAACATTATCCTGCAGTGGAAGTGTCGAGGATTCTACCCTCAACTTGCTGAATTAAAGCTACTTATTTCAAATCACTCTCCTGCTGTGGTATGTCTATGGGAAACTCATTTGAAGCCCACAGATAATCCAGCCCTACAAAACTACTCCCTTTTCACTTTCAGCAATGATCAAGGGTTTAGAGCAAACGGAGGGGTTACCATTATGGTCCACTCTTCTGTCCCAGCAACACAGTTGATTTTTAGTACCCCCTTACAAATGATTGCAGTGGTCGTCCATCTTCCTCAGATATCTGCCACCCCGATAACTCTATGTAACTGCTATGTGCCTCTGAATTATATAATCACTGCAGATATGTTTCAGTCAGTACTATCACAGGTCAGCCCGCCACTAATATTACTCGGTGATTTTAATGCCCACTCACCTTTGTGGGGAGCAACACTGGAAAACAGACATGGCTCTGTCATCAATAAACTGGTCCTAGATAACGATTTGATACTGCTTCCCTCCTCAGGTTACACCCATTTCAATCTGTCCCATAATACTTTCTCAACAATCGACCTACAACTTGTTTCCACTTCCATCTTCCCTTGATCGTTGACTGTAGGATAGACATCGCATTAGCGGGGAAGTTTGAAGGAAGAGATATGTTAAGGTCATCAATGAACAAACGGGCTGTTACCGGCGGCCTTATGCACTCTGCTATATCGTTTATATAAAGGATAAACAAGGTTACGCTTAAAGGCGAACCCTGTGGAATTCCATTTTCAGTCGTGAAGGATGAAGATACTGAAGAGCCTATTTTTACTTGAATAGTTCTATCAGTGAGAAAGCTCTGGATAAAATTGCCCATATTGCCGCTAATTCCGGCGTTCTTCAGCTTTTTAAGCACTCCATATCGCCATATGCGGTCGTAAGCTTTCTCTATGTCAAAAAAGACTGAGTAGAGATGCTGTGATCTACTGCGGGTTGTTAGGATTTGCCTTTGTAGGCTAAGAAGATGAACGAGTGCAGATTTATATTTTCGGCCGCCTGCTTGGATTGGAGAAAGGATTTCCTTGGATTCAAGATAGAGATAGAGGCGTCGGTTCACCATTTTCTCCATTACCTTAGAAAGGACTGAGATCAACGAGATGGGTCTATAGCTTTGAGGAAGGAAGGGGTCTTTGTTCGACTTGACAATCGGAATAAGGAGAGTTGTTTTTAAGGATTGTGGGATAAAACCAGAAGCCCAAATTTGGTTGTAGTTGCAGAGCAGGAATAATCTAGCAGATGTAGGAAGATGTTTGAGCATAAAGGAATGTATAGAATTGCTCCAGGTGTTGTTGTTCCACGGTTAGTTTCATGGCCGCAAAGGAAGGATCATATAAGGAGGACGACGAGGAATTCTTAAAATGGAGCGCAAAGACTCTCACAACGTCAGACTCATCTTTAATCAGCGAGCCATTCATGAGTAACGCAGGAGTCATAGAATGATTCGAGGCTCCATTGAGAGACTTAATTCTTTTCCACATAACGGTGCTGGGTGTATCTTTCGTAATAGAAGAGACAATAGATATCCAAGACTGGCGTTTCTTTGTCCGGATAAGTAACCTCGCTATGGCCCTGCGCTTTTTGAATTCCACTATATTACTGAGTAATTTGGTGGTCTTGTACTTACGGAGAGCTCTTTTTCTCTCAGAAATGGCTGCGCTAATCTCTGGGCACCACCAAGGTACCCGCATATGCTGTGTGTATGATGTTAGTGGAATGGATGCTACAGCGGCAGTGTTAATTGCTTCCGTGAGCTTCTGTAGGTTCTCCTCTACCGATAGTGACAAGTGGTGTGGGACAATAAATCCTGACTTATATTTGTCCCAATCTGCTCTGTGAAAAGCGAAATGTCTAACCGACCGCTTTGCTCTCGCCTTCGGCACCTTGGGAGGAATATTGATGAAAATTGGGAAATGGTGGCTAGAGCAAAGGTCTTGATGTACGGTGCTTGATAAAAAGAGGAATAGTGCAGCCGATGCAAAAGCAAGGTCTAAAGTAGAGAAATAATTATAAGAAAAATTGAAATGCGTGTGTGAGGGGGGGGGGGGGGGAGTAGCAGAAGGTTTCTGTTCAAGAGGTAGTCGGAGATTATCGTTCCATGAGCGTTGTAACGTGTGGATCCCCACAATGGGGAATGAGCATTAAAATCGCCCAAAAAAAGAGTTGGGTATCCTATCTGAGCTAGCAGGGTATCAAACTGCATTTGAGTAATCCTTTCGGAAGGAGGAAAGTAGCAGTTACAGATATTTATGCAGGAAAAGGGGAGTGATGGAATTGTAACTTGGACCGCCATCGCTTGTAATGTGGTATTTAATATTAATTGTTGAGAAGGGAAACTGTCTTTTACCAATATGGCGACTCCTCCGCTGGCTACTGAACCCTGCGTGTAGTCAGATCAATAGACAGTGTAATCTTTAAATAAGGGAGAATGTGTTGATTTTAGATGTGTTTCTTGCAAGCAAACTATGGTTGGATCATGATTGCACAGTAGTAGCTTCAGTTCTTCTATATGTTTGTAGAGGCCTCTGCAGTTCCACTGCATAATGCCCTTTGAATGCGTATGACTGAAACTATCTTCCTCGCCTCAAAAGTGGTGTATAGATGCTGTTAGTCCGTGAAGGCGCCACTGTAGTGTCCTAATGGGTCCTCCTCCAATTCGCTTAGTATTCGTATGATACGGGTGAACCTGTATTTCAATCTCTGTTCCTTCGGCAGGGGTTTTGTGGTGGCTAGCATGTATAATAGACCATCTCTGTCTTTGGTGAAGTTCCTAGCAAAGTTGATATAATCCTTGGTGGTCAAGATGTTACTGATAAAATCGTTGAATCCATTGCAATCGGTTATAAACGATGATTGATGTTCATCGAACAGATGCTTGACTCGGGCTGTTACTTGCTCGATTTTCTGTAGGTTGGATTTAGGCAGCTGCTTCGCTGAAAAGTTGGATGGGGGGAAAAATAAATTTTGCGATTGGTCAGGTACAGGATTGATTTCATGGTCTTCATGATCTGGAAGGGCCAGATTAAGTTTTTTATTCGCTGGCTGGGGTGTAAGGTCCGCACTGATATTTTCAGGTGGGTCTATCGGAGAAAGGGGGTGAGGTCGCTTAACGGTTAAATTGAACGGCTCCAAAACTAAGTCCATTCCTTCGCGTGGTTCGGTACTTTTTGGAAGAGAATCGTTCGCATCTTGCGGTAAATCAATTGAAGCGTGACTGTTTGCTTGAGGGTGGGATGTTGTTGATGGTTCCCTCTCGACGGGCTGTTCTGCAGGTACCTTGTTGCTGATTTTACAGCCGGTGCAGGCATGATCTTCAAGATTAAGAAATATGCGATGATCTTGGTCGTTGAAACTCAGAAGAAACGAGTCCGGTATATCTGTGCAGCAGGTGAGTTCGATATAAACCTGTCTCCTCTAGCTCATTACATGGCCGAATTCATCGTCGGGAGGGTTTACTCGTAATATTGCGATAGGTGTTAGGAGTTTTAGTGTTAGGATGGAAGAAAGGTAGTGATTTAGTTTATCGTTGGGAATAGTTGGGGAAACGTTGGATAGCACAAGTTTGTTAGAGGGATTTTTTATTCTCCGGGCCATTAATGTTCGGTTACCTAAAGAGATAGACTCTCCGTTTACAAAAAATGTATCGGAGACCTGGACGGATTTAAGGAAAATTGCGACTCTATCTTTACTGATTTTCGAACCTGCTATGATATTGGCTGAGCCGCCTACTTTATCTTTTAGTGCGATAAAATAGTCGCGAGTGGAATACGGGGCTACGTAGGGAAATACGAGACCTTGCTCGTCTTTGGGGTGGTCGAAAGTGGTCAGTGGCGATATTTTTTTCGTGTGTGTAGTTCTAGCTGTTTTAGCCGATCTAACTGATTCAGAGAATGATATATTCAATGGCGGTCTGTTGTCGGCGCGGTTATCAGTTGCTGTAACATTTGAATTAGACGGAACGGTTGTGTCTTTATCGGAGTTATTCACGTTATTCTGATTTAGAACAGACGGAAGGGGTTTACAGCGGTCGACTGATGCTTATCAGCAGTCGCGGCGATTGTCGGCTGATGTGACGATGTGTTGTGTGTGTTAGTGTGGGTCTTACCTGGTTTGTGTGGTGTGTACTTACTACCGGTGGTTGTTTTGCTTCCCTCCGGCTTCGATGTACCGGCCAGCGGACCCGCTGGTGGTGGTGAGCGGGGCATCTTATAAGACAACCCCACAACGTACTATCTCGTATCAAGACAAAATGAACGCGAGAAACACGATAACTTTATAATACGTATTCCTTGTATTTCTCATTTTACATTTAATCGAAAAAATAATATAGAATGCGGCAAATAATATTTTTAATCGAAAAATAATATAGAATGCGGCAACAAGAGGGAAAACTAAGACCTTTTTTTTTTTTTTTTTGGGACGCTTTTAATTGCCAGGATTATTGCGCCCATCGGATAGGTTTTAGATTAGGGAGTAAAGGTGGGTTTTTTTGAGAAAAGTGATCAATGAATTTAGTTGTTCTGAGTCATCAGATATTGACTGAGGGGTTATTTTATGTTGTAATCGTTGGGCAGAGAAGGATGGGCAGGAGAAAAGAAGGTGTTTTATTACCATGATATCTGAGGAGCAGTAGGCACAAGTGGGATTTTGTCGAATTCCTTGATATAGATGACCGTGGGTAATTTTGGTGTGACCGATTCGAATTCTAGTAATAATAATTTCGTCGGTCCTATTGAGACTTGATAAATATTTCCAAGGGACAATTGATTTTTTGAAAGTATGAAGTTTGTTGGTGTGTTGTTGGGACCATTCTAATTGCCATTTGTTTTGAGTTTGTACACATATATATGACTGGAGGTCTTGTGGTATAAAGGGAAGGAGAGGAGAAGAGCGGTGTGCGGTTTTTGCAAGATTATCAACATTTTCGTTACCGGAGATGCCAATGTGACTCGGGATATACATGAAGCTGATTTTTATTTATGATCGGAATAAGATGTTGTATAAGTTGAGTATATTCTGAATAAGAGGATTGTTTTTAGAAGTGTTTTGGAAAGAAACTAAGGAACTTAAGCAATCGGTCATAATTAAAAATTTGCCAGACTGATAAGTTTCGCTGATATGAAATATACAATGGTAGATGGCTATTAATTCCGCTGTGTTGTTTGAAGAGAACGAGGGAAGAGAGAAGTGACATGATGATTGCTCTATGGAAAAGGCGTATCCTATGTGGTGTGTTTTTCTTTTTGAGCCGTCTGTGAAGCAGTGTATATGGCCACTGTATCCCGATAATTGATCAATGAAGTGATTTTTAATTATGAAAGGTGTGTAGTCTGATTTTGGGTAGGCTGTAAGCGAGATATTTATTGGAGGAATGGATATAAGCCATGGCTGATATTGTTGATTTATTTGTTGTTGAAGTAGTGGGAAAATATGGTTACTTTTGATTATTTCAGCGAATGAAGTGATTGGTTCGTGGACTGAGATTGATGGAATTGAGAAAAAATCTATAACTCTTTTAGATATTGGATGAGATGTGTTTGACATTGTTTTGGCTAGATACTCGTTTGTTAGTAATTTTCTACGATAAGATGGAGGGAGTTCTGCAGCTTCGCAGTAAATGTTAAGATTAGGGGAAGATGGAAGAGCTCCTATGCATAGT
Source organism: Icerya purchasi (assembly GCA_039619475.1). NCBI lineage: Eukaryota > Metazoa > Arthropoda > Insecta > Hemiptera > Monophlebidae > Icerya > Icerya purchasi. The sequence continues at coordinate 343,148,766 of CM077115.1, forward strand.
CGAATCGCTGCGTTATTAACAATGTCTAGGCTGGAGAGAGCTGATTGTTTTGCCGAACAGTATATGGGTGCTCCGTGTTCGATTTTTGATCGAATTAGGGCTCGATAAAATAGTAGCAGGAGGGATCGAGATGGGTTGTGTCGAGGGTTTCTCATTATTTTTAATAAGTTCAAGGATCGGAGGATTTCGGCTTTCGTTTCTTTAATATGTGGAATCCACGTAAGTTTTTGATCAAAAGTTAGGCCTAGAAACTTTGTTGAGGTTTTATACTGAAGAGGTTTATTATAGAAAGTGAGAGTTGGTTCTGTTAGGGATTTTCTTTTGTGGCTGAAATTAACTATATGTGTTTTACTGCTAGAAAAGGAAAGGCCGTTTTCTTCGGCCCAGATTTGAAGTTTGTTTAACGCTGGTTGAAGAAGTTGATATGCTATTTTCGGGCTATTTCAACGTAAGGCTATGTTAATATCATCTGCGAAAAGTCGTAACGATATCGGGTAGGAGATTATTTCGGTTATATCGTCAATCAGAATTATGAAAAGGATTGTGCTGAGAACAGACTTGGGGTACTCCATTTTCTATCCCAAAAATTTTGGAGGATTCGTTATTTAGTCTCACTTAATACTATGATGGTTCATTAAAATTTTACGAAAATAAAAAACTATATTGGATTGCATAACCTATGATCACGGACCATTTATCAGTCATCGTCACTGTCTTCTTCAATAACAGGAACCACGTGCTCTTGCTCATAAATCTTTGTGAGATGTTCGGCAGGTTTCACAATTTTGGGCAGGTATGTAGCATGTGACAAAAAATAAATAACGTAGCAATGTGAGAGCAGCAACCGATCGTTCTCATGCCGTTAGCACATTCGCAATAATAGCGTGCAATTGTGCATGTGGTCTAGATCTCATTTGTATTTTGCAAATATCAACTGATGGTTTGAAATATCTTAAATCTATTTTACCTTTCTGATCCATCATTTCAGCTAAGTAAGATATTACTTGTTACAACTGGTAAGTTCCAGTAAATATATTTACCAGATTCATTTCCGTCATTTCAGGAAAATCGAGCATATCGAAAGATTTAAAATTTTCAAACAAACTATTTCTTCGGCTCCATCTTCCTGATTGCACTTCTGTAGCTAAACTGCTTTCTTTACATCTCGCACGCACATACACACACACACGTATATAATAGAAGAAGACAGAGTGAAAGAGTAAAGAGAGTGAAGGTCGCCTAGAGGACGACGCATAACGCTTTTTTCGTTAGTACTTTATTTCTACCAGTTTACTCCTACTGACAAGCCGCGTAAAAGAACTTCGTTCCAAGATGGTCCCAAAACATCAACGATGTAACTGTCAGTAGTACAAATTGTAAATGGTTTACACAAAGGAACTTTTTTATAACTGAATAAGATTTTCTTTGATATTCGTTGTTGGAACTCCTTTGGTGTCTTAAGTAAGTTCCATCAGAAACTAGCGCAAGATTATCATCTTTTACGCCGTGGAGATTGGCCACGAATCAAGTCATCTCGATTTGCAGTTTTCAGGCCAAAACGGGAAGGCAATATGTTCTTTTTAAAAGAATTTAAAACAGATAATCGTAGCTTTAATGTCTTGTTTTTCCCTTTTGTTGCCTCATTCTATATTATTCTTCGATTAAATGTAAAATGAAATATAATAACATTACTTATAATTCCTGATTCTAATTGACCTTTGGAGGTAAGAATGCGCGGTTTGAAATTAATATTCATTTCTGACATACGAATAAACGAAAAAAAGTGGTCGATCACGTACCAAATGTATAGAAATCTGATAATCAATCCTGAGAATCGGTATAATACACGAAAAGCGGTCAGGACATATTAATGAGATTGTTCGATAATGCGGTTTTTATTGATTTCATAATTCCCGATGCCTTGTCAAGGGTATGGGACTTACTTTACTTTTACTTAATACATTACGGTGAAGCGCCTCTGCGGAAACAAGTTTTACCATTTTGGTAATAGAGAATAAAGTCAGAAATGATAATTAGAGTATTGAGCAAGGGTTACCAGGAAATACTTAGATGCTTAAATATGGTCAAAAAATAGAAAATACGCGGTTTTTTTGAGTACGTTCCATCGCTTGTAAAAATTTGAAAAAATGTATACATATTTTTAGAGAAAAAATGCATAAAATGTTTTTTTTTTTTTTTTATAGATGAGTATGTTTTTGTTTTCGAGAAATCGACTTTTAAAATTTTTCAAACGCTATAAAAATTTGAATTTCGCGCCTAATTTTTTTTTGAATAGAGCCATTTTGTAGAGCTGCGAATCCATCACAATTTGAAGGGGAATAAAATTTCCTCGCTTGAAAACTAACCGATATATTGTAAAAAAACTAAAAATCACAAAATCGGGCCTTATAGAGCCCCAAGAGGGTTTAGGAGTCTGAAAATCTAGGAGTCGACGTTTCCATTGATGCCAAACATAATGATATAATTACTTTTCCAAATGACTTAAGGGCCGCTATTTGACCACTTTGTGCGGCTAGACCTTTTCCATCGAAACATCGAAGAAAGAACGAAGTTGGTTGGTAATTCTCGGAGATTCTCCAATTAAGTTATACCATTCTGATAAACCTGCGGCTATGATCAATTTAACTGTACGCGGTTGGTACTTCTGCTTCTATTCGATACTGACAAAGCAATTTTTGATATAAGGTGAAGTTGATAATACCGTCGACAGTAGGGCGGTAATTGTTGGCTTAATCTATTCGAGGTAAAAAAAGTGAAACCTTATTTTTTCGGTGAAGTTGAGGTGGTAGTTCGTTTGAAAGAAAGTATAAGCTTGGACGAAAAACTTCAGTGGTAAGTCGTATTGATGAGTGGTGAATAACATTCAAGGATATATAATAGGTAAAAACACACTGATATAAACAATTAATTAATATTTATTAACCGGACGCGTTTCGAAAGCTTCATGATCATCATGGGAGTTATTATTAGGTTAACATTATGTCAGTATAAGAGAGGCCCGTTGAGGACATTCAGGTCGTACCTCGATGAAAAATGGTCTGGATGTGTATGTTTTCCCTTCTTCTTCTTCCGTCGTGTTGCTCGATTCCGAGTGCCGTGAATCACCATGTTACACTGATCAAATGCAATCATGTAATTTGTCGCGGTCTGCCGTTGCTCGCAAGCATTCTTACAGCCTTTTTCCTGTTATTTCCGGCAGTTGATCTATATATCTATTCGGAGGACGGCCACCGTCTCTCCTTCCGGAGATCTTCCCCTGCATAATAATTTTTTCAAGAGACTTTGGTCCGTGGCCCATAACATGTCCGAAGAATTGTAAAATTCGGCGATGGATTGTTGGTAATAGCCTCTCTTGAGCCTCGACTTCCAGACTACTCAATATAGAGACGTGTTTGTGCGCATCTCTGTCCATGGAATCCTTAGCATGCGACACCAGCAGAACATCTCAAAAGCTTGTATTTTATTTTTGGCTTGCAGGTTTATTGTCCATGTTTCACACGCATATGTGGCAATAGGGAACACCAGCGCTTTGAGTATCCTCTTCTTAGTAAACATCGAGATGTGCCTGTCTTTCCTTTCCGGGCTCTTGCTAATCTGTTCTTAATTTCCATGTTACAGATGAGTGCGCCTAAACAGATCAGCTAATCTTTCACTTCGATCCCGCAGAGTGTCCTTATTGGGGTTAGTGGCGGTAGTTTCCATTACTTCTATCCACAATTAGGATTTTACTTTTCTGTCTGTTCAAGGAAAGACCATTTTCCGCGCTTACTTTTTCAACTCTTTGCAACAGTTCATTTATTTCCTTATATGAGGATGCTATTAGGACTGTGTCGTCTGCCGACCGCAGATTGCAAATGTTCTTCCTAGTCTCACACATCGCGGGTTCATCGATCCCGAAAAAAGTCCAATGGACCCTTTCGCCATGTTGGCGAATTTAATAAAAGAAACCGCTGAAAAATTCACCACGGATTTAAATAGTTTAAGGGATGACCCGAACATAAAGCTTGATAAAAATTCAGAAAACTTAAATGGTACAATTGATAAAAACATCGAAAACTTAAATAATATTATCTAAAAAGCCGCCGGAAATTTTAAAGATTTATAGGGTGATATAAGTAAAAACTCAGAACATTTAGATAATAAAATCGGAAAAATCGCTATAGATTTAAACCAAAAATTAATAACAATATTAGAAACCTAAAGGATGTGAAATAAACAATATTAATCAAAAAATTGAGCAGTCGATCCAAGAAAATATAGACCTGATAAAGGCCTTCGATGATAGGATCGACAAATAACAAAGAATTGGACCTATTGGTGGACCACAACGTCGACGCTCTGGGCAATGACCTCGGGAGCCATTGCGGCAGGAAAACTGCTGAATTGGTGGCCTCGTTGCGAAAGCTGCATGAAAGGATAGAGCCACTCAACAGACGAATGCCCTGATCAGCTGAACCGCCGGTCTGGAGGGAGAGGTGCGAGCCTTCTTCAGTTCCACGGAGAGGCTAGAAGGTATTCAGAACGAGAGTACGCGGACGTTAGAAGAGGGCCTTCAGGGCTTGACGACCCGCATAGAAGAGATTGGGAGTAGGAATCTGGTAGGCGAAATGTGCAGCCAATTAATTGAGGTACTAGATATCGATTTGAATTACAAAGATCCGTCCAAAGGGAAAGTGGAATTTCTGTCGTCATCCGATAATTTTGAAGGTTTTGCTGATGAGGCTATGGTAGAGAAGCACTTGTATGAATCGTTGACATCGCCGAAGAACCGAGTTCAGAGGCTAACGATGAACAAAATTCGTTTTGCCGATTGCAGAAGATGACCGAATACGAGAAGAACTCAGCGCCTGATCCTGTTGACGATTGCGTTCGTATCTCCCTTGGTCGAATTAGTGGGCATTTAAGAAATCAAAAGTGTTAATAAACTTAAAGTATATTCTTATATAATACTTCGCTCAGTAGGTGTCGTCAAAAACAAAAATTGTCGGAAAAGTAATTTCAACCTTAAAGTGCTAAGCGTGGCAGGACATCGCCTCCGTAAGACACCGCAGTTGGGGAAATACTGAGGAGACTAATGGAAACCTGTGCTCCGTTTTGTATTTGTTCTTTGTAGTAATTAGTCTGTGTGTCCGATCGTAGTCATTAATCAGTTAGCTAGTATTGCATGTATTTTGTTTATGTTAAGTTCCTTGAGGCTAAGACCTCATTTGTTAGTTTATTATGTTATGTTTCTTTTATTTGTCAAAGCTTAAGTTTCGCTGATTTGTCTATTTTATTTTTACCTTTATTATTTAGACTTTATTATTTACATTTAGTGCGCATTAGATTTCCTTAATTCCGATGTGATGTTATCCGAAATATCCTTCCTACATCGTGGTATGTCTGTCGTTACTCCTTGTTTAATTCCTTAAAATTTATTCTGTGTTATTGCGTAGGGGTTCCCACACGCTCCTTTTAATTTTTTTGTTTTGTTGTATCCTACAGCCATTGCATCATCTGGTGTCACGCTCCACTCAACTTTTTCTTCGAGCTGGTATCACGTTCGAAAATTCCTATCTTCTTTCGGTGTACCGGACGCTGTGGTCTTATGCCTTTTTCATTTTCGGGCTTGCCACACGCCTATCTCGAATCTACTCTCAAGGAAAATCTTTGCCACTTCCTTCCCGCGATGGCTGCACTCTCTTCTTATATTCGTCGATCAGTCTGGCGTGTATGTGAGTCGCTACGCAGCTATTCCCTCCGTACTATCTATTCCTCGTTCTCTTATCGATATTATCCGATGCCATATTTCTTCTGCATCTGATCGTGACTCTACGTTCCACGGTACCAATTATCAGCATTTTCATATTTAATTTACAAATTCTGACCTAGTATGCTCCCGCTTGTAGGAATCATTCCATGTGGGTGAGTGTTGTGCTCGTGTGGAGACACCATTTCAGTAGACGGTCGGTGTACTGGTTTTATAGTTGTATTTTTCTGTTTTATTTTCTGTCGACGTCGGAGGCGGTCGCCGTTGTATGCTATTTTTTTTTTTTACTTTTTTATTGGGCTTGTCAGCTACGGACGATTACTCATCTAGAAGGAAGAACGTAGGACAAAAGGAAACCGAGGACACTAAAAAAGTTATTCGGGGAAGGTGGAGACGGCCAGAACTACTATGGAGAGATAGCAAGGGAGTCAAAAAAGATCGGTACTAGAACTTGCGCAATTAGCAGTCCGAAGGGAAATAAAAGTGTAGGCGAAAAAATATACAGGATACCTTAAAGGAAAGGAAAGCTCTCATGTCCTGTTAGCCGTTATATCCGATTATAATATATTATATCTATTTAAACTAAATGCGCGATGTGACCAGCATAAAAAGAAAAATATTTTTATCCATGTCTGCGATTGTTGGGCAGCGCCCACAAAAAGATTCTCATCAACAATATGGCCGCAACTGCAATGCAGTGCCTACAGTGCCCGATGAGGCAAGAGACAAGACATCGCTATTCGCCTACGGTTGCGACTGCAAAGCAGTGCTCGCAATTCCCGTCCAGAAAAGCAAAAATGATTGATTATCCATTATTCAAACGGCATCTGCGGACGACGAGCTTACGATATATTTAGGATAAAAAGGAAAGAGGCTCCACATCAGAAGAGGCTAGCATGATCGCCAAATAGCGTAGCGTTCATGCTAACTCCAAAAGATCCGCACCACCTTGACCCAGTACCACCATGGCCACCATCCGAGCAAAGAGGCCCACAATGCACCAAGTGAAGGCGACGGGGGAACCAAAATATTAAGATAAGAAATGGATGAGGGATTTGCTTAAATGTTTATACGGTCGCGGATTGAAGACAAGAATTTAGCAATAGCAGGGACAACAGATAGTGAGGGAAAGGCGAGGATAAAGGAAGCACAGTACAGCGTGGGGATATTAAGGGATAGCAGATCTGAGTATAGTACCAATCTTTCGGAAGATAAAGATGCACACTCAAAGAAAATGTAATCAGCGTCACGATCGAGTGTGTTATCTACACATAATGAACAGAGGGGAAGGGAAGTAATAGAAAACCGATAAAGAGAAGCAGGGAGACAACTGTGACCAAAGCGAAGGCGACAAAGAGAGGATATAGTAGAACGACGAAGGTGTGGGAAGTCTAGGAACCAAGGGTGTGAGGGTGGAAGCGATTGAATAGACAAATATAAGGACCGCGGATTTGTAAAGGAACGACCATAGAAATATTTCCAATTTTCAAATTGAATTTTTTTTGTTATAGTTAGCAATTCGGAGGAGGGAAATCGTCGGACCAGACGCCCGGAAGCCAAAGCCGAACGAGCAAGGTAGTCAGCCTTTTCATTACCATGAATCCCAGCATGGCTGGGGGGACCCATAGGAATCTTATATGCAATGAACGTGAGCGAGAGAGGACAGAAATTAAGGATCGAATATGTAAGATGACTGGGTCCGAAGAGGGATGAATATAAGGAGAGGAAATACAAGCAAGAACGCTTCTGGAGTCAGATATCAAAAGAAAATTTGTTTGGACAGTAAGAGAACTAGTGAATTCAATGGCGAGTAGAATTGCAAACGACTCTGCCTAGTAAATAGAGCAGAATGATGGTAATTTAAATACATTTGAGTGGTTAAGCGCAGGAATGAAGATCGATGCACCCACCCCGTGAACCATTTTAGATCCATCAGTATAGACGAGTATATGGTCGGGGAACGTCGATGTTACTAACTGGTTAAATTCGTTAATAGATGATGAGGGGGGAAGAGACTTTAAACCAGGAGGCAAGGAAAACAGAGTCGGAGGATGAATAAGGTTAAAAAAATTGAAGTGAAAATATGGAAGTTTATCAAAAGAAATAACAAAAGGAGCAAACTTAAATAGACGAGCGGAAAGCTGGGAGAGTATGGGGATTTTACTAGAGGCAAAACGTCAATCCTGTAATGGGGAATAGTATGAATGAATAAAATTATTTGAGGAGATAGGAACTTAATGAGGAACCGGTAGGCAAGATAGTATCTACGAAGGGAGAGGGGAGGAACACCAGACTCAGTCAGGATCGCCGGAATAGGGCTGGAATTAAGACATAAGCGGAGGGCTGCATTCTGGACTGTACTCAGTTTGGAGAGAAGAGACTGGGATGCGTTTGCCGTAAAGAAAACTACCGTAATCAAACTTAGAGTGGATAATAGATTTATAGAGTATGAGGAGTACTACAGGATCTCCGCCCCAATTGAAAGACGACAATGCCTTTAAGATATTTAACCGTGTTAGTGAAGATGAATGAAGATAATTTATATGTTCTGAGAAGGGTAGTCGACTATTGAGATAGATTCCTAAATATCGGAAGGAGGTAACAAGGGGTAGACGCAGGTTATTGATCGATACGTTGATTAATGCTGGATTGTAGGGGCGGTAAGTAAAAATAGTACATGAGGATTTTAAAGGAGCAATCGTAAGATGGATTTCTGATAAGGAACTTTCCAGAATACGTAAGGACTCCTGCAACTTGTGACGAGCTTCTGGGATATTAGAAGCAGCTGCATAAAGGAGTATGTCATCAGCAAAGAACAGAGAGGAAGAAGGTATAGGAAGTGAAGCGATGTTAAGAGTATATATATTAAAGAGAGTGGGGCTATTTTCGTTACGCGTGGTCTAGTTTCGTGTGTGTGATCTGAATGAGGAAGTTGCGTGGAAGAGCCAGTTGTGAAGTTCGCACCGCTCGATAAAGATTGTCTTAAACCGCGTTGCCGGAAGTATAGCAGAGAACGGGGATACCCTATGTATTTCGTTAGTCTTTTCTAAACTGTTTCATTATACTGACCTCTCATTTCAAAGTCGTCTCCTTTTCTGGCCGTTGGCACTGTGGGCGCTGCAAGGCAGTCGCGACTATGATGTTGGCTAACAGTTGTGTATGTTTTTTTATTATGCTTTTCCCAAGCCGCTTATAGGAACCTTTTGTGGGTCTTGCTTCTAGAATTCTCAGCACCGCCTAGTGGTGGCTTACGACAGGCACAGATGGGCTCCAGATAACATCCTCTTATAATTCAGGAGCTCAGGTGAAAACACATGGGTCCTCGCGCACTCCACGAATAGATGTTAGTTTACTCTAGAATAACTTTAAGGGCGGCCGCTGTGTGTGCCGTTTATTATACTGCTGTTCCAAACTCCTGGTGGGCCGGTTGAACAGGTCTGGCCTGGATATTAGTCCTTATAGACACGCAACGGGCGAACGCCCAGAAGTATACACATATATGAATATATGAATACAGAACATCACCGCAGATCCGTTTGGATACTAAGGTTGGTCGGTCGGGCAGTACCATAGGTCGAATTGTATTGCGCTTAGTCCAGACGAAATTCTGGACCTCTATTGATTATTCCCTGTTCTTTTCTATTTTTTATTTTCTCTAACATGTGTATTGCGTTTGAGAATCCCGTCAAGTGTAAGGCTTGTCGGCTGTTTTTAGAATACTGCACAGGTATACAAATCTTTTACAAACACTACTGAAACAATCGGTATGTATAAAATAACGTCATTGCTGTTCAACTTCGTTGCAACGCGGCAGATACACTTACCAATAGGAAAACACTAAAATTCGTACCTTCTTCCACTATTCACCTCTCACTTTTGCTACATTCGTGTCGTCCATGACGGATATGCCTACAAAGAGTCTACAAAATGTTTCCAATGCATTTGATCATTAGTTTTTTTCATTTATAATAGACAGCAGCGCATTTTTTTTTTTTTTTTTTTTTTTGTTTGAAATAAGTTGTGGGTCTCACAGGGCAAATATGCCCGTTGTGTGAGTGCCCGACACTCTTATTAACTTTTATTCAAAAAAATATATATATACAATATAAAAATTATAATTTAACTTAATTTATTCTATAATCATAATATTAGTACTCTAGCGTTAAGATTAAGTATAAATATATATACGCATGCAACTACGTAACACGCCCCGTAATACGTATCTGTACATTATTACATGCCGACAGCTCAATATTTAAAATAGGAAACATAATCTTCTTTACGACTTAATGTCCGGTAAAGACACTAGGAAGTCAAAAACAAAAACGTAAAAAGAAAGGAGCATTAAAAGGTAGAGAGATTCAGAACGTAGCTTGTTGTTTAATCTTTGCACCATTCCTTTAACCAATTTTCCACCTCCTTTTTCCACACACCAATTCTTTTTTCCTCTAATATATGATTCGGGATTGTACTTATTAATTTAATTAAAACCGAATTATCCGTATTATCAATTCGCAGATTTACCCCCACGAGGATAGATGTAGTATGTATTACTTTGATTTCTTGTCAATCTAGTTTTTTGCCGAGATGGTAATTTTATATTATTGACGTTAAATTCTAGTAGTCTGTAATAGTAATAGTACATCTTGGGGGACATTTCATTGTTTTCCTTCCACCATGTTGATCCAGGGACGTTTTGCTTCCAATGAGGGAGTATGAGTTTCAAACACCTCTTCTGTATTTTACTTATTTTATTTATTTCCGTTTTCTTAGCCTTACATAATATATTTGAATTCCATATAAAATTCTAGACATTATAATTGAGTTATAATATATACGTAGTGTTTGATATGATAGTACCTGCTTTATTTTATATAAAGCTGGAATTGTCTGTCTTATTTTTGAGTTTAAACTTAAAATGTGTTTTTTCCAATTCAGGGATTTATCTATATATACACCTAAATATTTAAAGTCATTTACGTTTTCTAACGGTGTACAAGGACATAAATGGGTGTTGATATTTACATGAAGCTCATGAATGCAATTGTTACTGTGGAGGATAATTCGCGGATCGCGTATTTTATATTTAGAACTATTCCGAATGTGTAATACTTTTGATTTATTTATGTTTATACATAACTTTCTATCATGTGCCCATTTACTAAAATTATCTACATCATCTTGTAGTAATTTTTCCGCCATCTCAAAATTGTTGTGCTCGATTAACAAAGCAATATCATCAGCAAAAACATATACCTTTGCATTTTTAATATGTTTGTGTAACGAGTTGGTATAAATAAGAAAAAGAATCGGGGCCAATATGGTACCCTGACCTACTCCATAATGAATATTTTTTTCATTACTTATATTCCCTGCAATTTTGACCATACTTTTCCTATTTGTTATATAATTCTTAAACCACTCAAGTTGATTGTTTTTAATGCCTAGATTTTCTAAATCCTTGATCAGTAATTCATGATCAACTAAATCAAACGCTTTGGATAGGTCAATAAATGAAATTAAAAATTGGTTCCCCATCGACAATCCCATATTTATCCTATTTACAATTGTTCTCAATAATGTTATCGTGGATCTTTTTCTTCTAAAACCGTGTTGGTTTTCGTAGAGTAGATTGTTTTTTTCCAGATAATTTCTTAAGTGTTTATCAATGTAGTGTTCTAAAATTTTAGTTATCACAGATGTTATTGTTATTGGACGGTAGTTTTCATACTGATTCTTCATTCCTTTTTTATATATTGGTCTAACAATACCTCTTTTAAGCCCATCAGGAGTAATAGCTTCCTTTATAGAATAGTTAACCATGTTAGTCAAAATAGGAACAAAAATATTTAAGTTTTGTTTTATATCTTTAACCCTAATTTCATCCCATCCAGGTGCCTTATAAACTTTTAGATCATTAATTATTGCTTCTATTTGGTATTTATTTGCTGGCGGCATAAAAAAGGAAGAATAAATACGGTTATCAAAATTCGAATTCAATAACTGAATGTGACATTCGTGTCTATGATATTCCACTGAACATATAAAATAATCACTAAATTGTTCAGCAACTGATGCAGTATTTCCAAAATGTTTAACGATGAAATCATCGATTGATGTTTTATTGTTTTTATTAACAATATTGTTAATTACATTCCATACTTTTTTACAATCATTGTTTGCTTTAACTATTTGACTACGATAATAATTCTGTTTCGCATTCCTTATTTCAGTTGTAACCATATTTCGATATTTTCTAAATAAATTTTTATATCGAATATTGGTTCTGTTCCCTTTACTAAGTTTAAAGTACTGATCTCTGATTTTCATAAAATTGATTATTTTTTGACTCATCCATTCATTTTTAGGACAGTATTTAGTCACCTTTTTACTCTGCGGGACTTCTATTTTGCATTCTTTGTAAAGGCCTTTAAAAACTGAATGTATATTATCATATATATTTCCTGACGTTGTAGCGCACCTTACCTCATTCCAGTTATGATTAATTATCTTATTATGCAATCTCTTTTCATCGAAAACATATTTCAAAGGGTTACTAATAGATTGAAAACTCCGGTTTGAGATACTAAATGCACAACAAATGATGTAATGATCCGATATTTTCGAGTGAATAATTCCCGAAGTAATTTCATTTGTATTATACTTAATAAATATGTTGTCTATACATGACTGAGTACTTCTATCAATCCGTTCTTCTTCTCTCGTAATTCCATTTATTAACTGTATTCTTCCTGACCCATAAATTACGTTTAAAAAATTCTCAGCCTGTACATTACGAATAGATAAATCAATATTAAAATCACCACAAATCAGGAAATTATCTTTATTGCTTAATTTTTTTAAGAGTGAAGCGATTTCGTTTATAAATTCGCCTACGTTTTTACTCGGTGATCTGTACATAGCAATTAAGCGTAAAGGGTTGTTTTTGCAAATCTCTATATCTGTCATCACCAGGTCCATACTTGGTCTATTATTAACCTCCCGAACGTGATATTTAAACTTATTATTTATAAACACAAGTATTCCTCCATTAAACCCTATAGGTCTTTGTAGTCCAATATTCGTGAATCCAGTTATATTATATAGATTTAATTCATCCTTACTTATATTAATTGACCTGTGAATGTAAGTTATAAATTTATCCCAGTTACGTCTCAGGGTTCTTATGTTTAAGTGCAACACATGAAAAAGCTCCGTATTAATTTGTAGTGAATTATTTACATTTAGTATGCTGTTTACATTATCAGTCCACTTTTTGATATTAATATAATTGTTGCAATTTTGTTTACTGCGATATTGAATTAGAGAAGTCATATTTGAGAAGAGAATCAAAAGCTATTATTACTGGAAAAGATAGTTTTTTTTTTTTTTTTCTTCTTTCTCTTTTTTGCAAAATTGAATTATAGACGACAATAGTGTAACGTTAAAGTACGGTATAGAGGAAAAGAATTGATCATATTTCGACAAATATTGAGCTATCACAGATTGTATTCGGAAAACGGTTATCGATGTTGCACTACTAATCGCCAAAATTATCAGTAATTGGACTAGGATATTAATATACCGATATTTACTCGTGTATAAGACAGAATATCTAGTATACACATATAAACACACCCACATTATATAGACACAATCACACTTCCGCACACTCACTGACAAATTACAATTGAACGCTCTGTACACTATATACATAGAAAAAATCGATTTAATTTTATCGCAATGGAGTGCATCTAAAATAAAACAGAAGAAGGAAATAGTGAATAGCAACAAATTAACCACCACCGCACGAAGCCCCTTACAATAAAGATACGACTCCGGCCAAGCGACAGTTGCACTTTCTGACACTACACGCTCACGGTTCTCTCTCACGTCAACAACATTCGATTTTAAACGTCTGAACTTTCTTTCCGTATCTGCATCATACAACAAAGAACAAGAACACACTATTTCGCATCGACCAACTGACAGACATACCTCATCGACTCTAGAGTACCACTGAACCGTTCTACACCAACTGAACTCACAGACAAACTTATAAACATCAGCATACATTACGCACACTTCCCATCGCACACATACCATCACACACTGCACTTTTACAGAGATCTCGGATTTCCTCTTATCATCTTCACGCGTATACACTCCCTTAACCACATTGCCCAGCCGACGCCGTAGATCGACACAATACGCGCGCACCACATTCATTCCTGCACACACGAAAACTAACAACATTTATAATAACATTTATAATAATTTATTTAAATCCGCTTCGGATCGGATGTGAAGTACGTGAGCTTCCTGGTCCTTCCTAACGTAAATTTTCCCTCTTTTCGACCAGACGAATCGAAAATTCAGTAATTTCGCTTTTTGCTTCACCTTCCATAACAAATCTTTGTAATACCTCGACAGATTTTCGTTTATGTAAACCTGTCGTTCACTACTTAAATTATTACTAATTTCTTTGTCCAAGATTCGGCGTTCTCTTTTTTTGTCTAAAATTTTATCCGCTAATTTCCTGGTTGTTTTCAATATTATCGGTTTCGGCAGACTCACATTCCTTGAAGGTAGCCTGTGCGTCGCCACAATATCGTCTTCCTTAATCTCGACCCCAATTTTCTGGCAAACTTGTATAATAATTCGTTGCAAGTTCTCATCCTTCTCTTCCGAAATTCCATGCAACTCAACATTTTCGCGACGGCCGTACTGCTCAAGCTGATGAACTGTGGTTGTGAGCTCTGCAATCTGATGGTCTTTATTTTGAAGCTCGCTTGTTAATTTTTCAACTTGCTGTCGTAGAGCTTTAATTTCCGTTAGCAAGTCTTGATTTGACTGCTGCATGACATCATACTTGTCTGACACAAATTCAATGAACTTTTTCATTTCACAAACCTCGCGCTTTATCACGTTAACTGACGACGCAATCGAGGTATTTTCCATCTCATCTTCTGAGTCCTCCTGATGCGACCTTTTTTTAATAGCCTCGTCGCTCTTATCGCTTAGTTGCCTCTTAATGTGTTGTTTATTACCCTTTTTAGCCGGCATCCTCTGATGAGAAACTTGAGTCGGAAATAATAAAATATTAATCGAACACGCAGTTTGACATGCGAGTTAATGAAATAATGTTATAAATAAGTCGTCTTACTTGTTTATAACGGTTATCTTTCTTACAAGCTGATAAGAAATAGTGATGAACACGAACAATAATGAACCTTATACGCACTACACTATTAAGATCATCGTAGCGCATCGCTTTTAGTAATTTTTATAGTGCGGCAAGACTTTTGTCGTGCAGTATAGATGAGAAAAAAAAAAAAAAGTCTTTTTGTGCTTGGCTACGCTAAAAAAAAGAGCGCGTTTGTAACAACTTTTTCTTTTTTTTTTTTTTTAACCCCTTTTTGGGCATGTCAATAAAAGATCTTCGTCCAGAAACGACACGAGGGAGAAGGATCAGTTTAGATGTAGAGTCGGTATCAAATATTGATCAGATAAAAGACCTGAGGATAGGAACAACGGAGATCGACGAAAACGATAAGATATACAAAGCGCAATAAGGATTAAGGATTAAGAGTGATAACAGATTGAAGTACAAAAAGGTGCGTTCGTTCACGAGGGATGGACATTCAAAGAGGATATGGTCAGAATCACAGACGGCTTCGTCGTCAGGATGGAGAGGATAATTAAGGGGATAAAGCGAGATGAAAACGAAAACGTGAGGAAGGAAGAAGAGTATGATTAAGACGTAAACGGGAATAATAGAGACAATAACGGAGCGGCGAAGCGAAGGAAAATCGTAAAACCAAGGCTGCGTGGGAAGATTGATTAGAAAAGAAAGTAAAAATCTGACCGAAATCTATCATGAAACTTTTTGCACAATGGGAGTAAATTCGAAACGGGAATTTTAGAGAAAAAAAGGCGGAAGGATACAGCAATCTGTCCCAAGGAATCTGCCATTTCGTTACCCTTTATCGCGACATGGCTACAGACTCAGAGCATATCAATGCGAATAGCATGAAGTGAGAAAAGAGTGTGAATGAGAGAGCGAATACGGTGGATCAGAGGAGTGAAACTTATTTACCTCTCATGTTTGCTTTCACTAGTGGTTCTTTGGTTTTATTTTATTTCGTTCATTCTTAACGGTTTTACTTGTCGTTCCGTTCTTATCTGGTATTTTTAAATTCTATCACTAATTTAAATTAATGTTGGATTCGTGCGATGAGAGAAGTGTAAACCTTCCCCGCAATTCTTCCTGCACTGTTGATAAAAGTGTCACTAACTCCGTGGCACACAGGTTAAAACGACTCATAAAACGAATAAAACTGTTCACCAATTTTACCTTCTCCGTCCTCGACCAATTTGTCTACTTTAAATAACAACGGTGTCTCGGTAGAAAATATTAGCAAGTCCGTCAACGCGGCTATTTTTATTATTTCTAATAATACTCCTAAAGGCTAATATCGTACCGCTACTTCCGAATACCTTTAAAGGGAAAATTGTTGGTTGTAGTCGAGAATTTATAAAATAACAATATGGCTCACTTTCACTCGATGTCTGCAGTTAAAATGTTTTATCAAAAAGTTAACGGTTTATCCGCAATTACCTCTATTCAAGAAAGAACTTGATTAAACTTTTCCTCGTGCAGTTAATTGGTTCCTGCTTTTTGACAGGGTTCGCAAGAACTAAATATATTTGCAAATATTATACAGTAGATACGGAACTGTACTTGTGATGCATAAGCTTAGTCACAAATACATTCTTACAAATGTTTATAAAACGCTTATAATTAAGACATGTTATGAAATATATAAAATTTTTTATGATATGTGGATTACAATTGTAGGATACAGATAGTAATATACATATTATTTATTCAATATAACTAATAAGGGAATATATTATACACACAACCACACGCACACATATATTGATTTTATAATCACCTTAGGAAAAGAGAGAGAACATGTTCTTATGTGATAACATTTAAAATAGTTGACCACGCGGTTGTTTTATTTTTAGTTCCATTACGTCATGAAAATATGCAAGAAGTTGTTTAGCATTTTTATTAGTTATGTTAAGTGAGCAATTTTGGTTGATTTTATATTTTTCCCTTAGTTTAGAAAAGCGGGTGCAAATGAATATTGTATGTTGTAAGTCGTCTGTGACATCCAGATCACAGTACTGACAGTTCTTAGATTCACTTAGTTTGAAACGATATAAATATTCATTGAATTTACCATGCCCTGTAAGAATTTGGGCATTGAAGAAGTTTATACTTAAGTTTTTTATTTTTAGTCTGTTCAATGTTTTAGGGAAGAATATGTAAGTTTTGCGACCAGTATTATCTACATCCCAGCGTTCTTGCCAAATGCTATATACCTTATCATTGATGTAACTTTTTATTCCCCTAATATCCGGGGTTTTACCTAAGACGTTGATTATATCAAGGTCATTCAAAAATTTAATGTTTGTAACGAGATTCAGATCTCTAGTTATTCTGTACTCTGAAATAACAGCATGTTTAATCAGAAACAGATCTAACGGGAGGATGTTAGCTAAAATGCAGGCCGCTGATGAAGGTGCTGTTTTATATAACGATGATATGTTTAATAAAAATTTTCTTTGAAATTTGTTTACCTTTTGGAGTATTTTTTTATTAAGATAAATGCAAGAGCCATATCCATATATAGATTGTATAAGCCCTTTGTATATCATGATTCGCTCTTTAAAACCAATTCCGTAAGTGTTGTGTAAGATCCTTTGAAGATTGACATAAAGCTTGCTGCACTTGTTAGAAATGGCAATTAGGTGGTCATGAAAAGTTAGCTTGTGGTCTATTATAATACCGAGGTATTTTAAATTGGCAACCATCTGAATCGGTTGATCAGAAATGAGGTTTAATTTTTCAATTTTGTCTCTGGTCTCTTTTTTACCGAAAAAAATTGTACTACATTTCTCTACAGAGAAGTTTAAACCGAGTTTCGCAATAGTGTTTTCAAGGCGAGCGCAGATTGCTTCAATTTTGCTAAGATTGGTCCATGGTGATAATTTAAGTAAAATGCACAGATCATCTGCATAAGAGATCAGGAGAGCATCGACGTTTATTATCCGACAAAACTGTTCTATGCTTTTATGGACCTTAGAATAGAGTATATTCCAGAGGGTAGGTCCAAGGACCGAGCCCTGAGGAACGCCACAGGTCATTTTCCTGGTATGAGTGGCGTCGTTGATTTGTAAAGTAGAATATCTATCCTTAAAATAATTAATAATAATATTAACAAGAGAGTGGTTAATATTATTTTCTTGTAAAATTTGAATAATAGACGACCATTTGCAGTTGTCAAAGGCACCTCGAATATCAAAGGAGATAACGAGTGCCGAGTAACCATTTGCAATGGTATCTTTAATGGAATATATTAATTTGTAAACAGCACCTTCTGCAGAGTGCTCTGCCCTAAATCCATACTGGTTTGGGTGTAATAACTGTTTATCAGTAATTTCTTTTATCAAGAGTTTGTTAATAACTTTTTCATAGACTTTGCCCACAGCGTTCAGTAGTGAGATTGGCCTATAGGACGTCACTTGTGAAGTGTCTCTACCGGGTTTTTGCAGTAGGATGACATCTGCAGATTTCCATACGGATGGAAAAAGCTCCATAGAGAGACATTTACTTATTATTGAGTGAAAGATATCTACAAATGTAATATTAAGGGGTTTGATAATTTTGTTTGTTATCTTGTCTTTACCAGCAGCCTTCCTATTATTTAATTTTTTGATGAAATCTCTGATTGTCTCCCGATCCGTGTATAATTTTAACCCAGTTTTTGATTCACCGAAGTGTGAAATGGGATCTAATTTGTTTGGAACGAAGTGATCTAATAAAATGTTGCATTTGTCATTGTCATCACTATAGATTTTGTTATTATGTATTAGATCTGGAATTGTGAATTTTTTGTTTTTTCCTACTATGAACTTATAAGGTTTGCCCCACGCACTGGAATTTCTGATGAGTTGTCTCCAGTGTTTTAGTTTTGTTTGAAGAATTAATCTTTTATATTCTTTATTTTTATATCTTAGTATAATGTCGTAGATGAGACGTTTAACCGTGTCTTTGGCTTTATTTTTACTTTTACGTAGGTTGTTAATTTCACCCTTCAATTCCTGTAAGTTTGAGGACCACCAGTCGTTTCTTGGGGCTTTAACTGTATGGGTGCAATGTTTTATACTTTCTGAAATATACTGGTTCAGGAAAGATATTGAGTTATTGAGATTTTCTGGTGCCTCACAATTATTGACACTGTGAAGGACACTATGTAGAACGTTCTTATCTAAAGTTTTAATTAGCCTGGACAAGTCAGTTTTGTTAAAAAAATCTCTATCAATATTATTTAATTTATCAGCCATATTAATTATCAGATATTTGTGGGGAGTAAGTTCAGCATGCTTGATTAGTAATTTGAACTGTTGATTAATTTTTAATGGTACAATTAAATAATCAATGACACTACTACCATTATAATTCTTGAATGTGGGAACGCTGTTATTTTTAATGGTTAAGTTGTTGCAGTAGATTAAATCGTAAAGTAGAAGTGAGTTGCAGTTTTGAGTTATTTTATTTTCCAGGGTAGGTAATCTAATGTTAAGATCACCAATAATTATTGGGCTTAGTTGGGGTTGGTTTTTAATTATTAAATCGATTTTTTGTAGAGGAGTTGATCTCTCCTTGTTGGGAGAGAGGTAGCATCCTATTAGTACGTAGCTTTTTATATGGACAGCAATAATATTATCAAAGATTTCTAGTACTCGGTGTTTAATTGTATTTTTAATTACTATGGCTAATCTATTGCTTATATATGAAATATAGTTATTGCTGTTTATAATTAGATTATTATTTATGTACGGTTCGGCTATAATTGCTATGTCCGCTTGGGATTTAAAGAATTTCCTAATGAATAAGAGTTGAGCAGTTTTGCAGTTATCCACATTGAGGTAGAGAATCTGAGAAGCCATAGTCAATTCGAGAAGCTATGTATGCGAGGCTCTTATTATAAACGGGACATAGACGGCCATGCACCGCGTGATCAACCATCTTTGTACAGTTATTAATTGTCTCCTCGTTATCAAGATCAACATTTTTTTTATCTTCGCTGTTACTTTTAATGTTATTTATTACACAATTACTGCATTTGCCAGTACTATTGGTTTTGTTAATAACCTTTAAGAGATTTGTCTCAGTCTTGCAGAATTTTTCTAAATGGCCATACCGCTGGCACTTTTTACATTTTTTAAGAGGAATAGTTACATCAAACGGAAGGATTTCCCATTTAATTCTAAGTTTCTTGTCGCTGGGGAGCAGAGAATATTGTTGTGGATTAAGACGAACGTATATTCTACTGCTTTTTTTAAGAGACACTTTATTTATTGTAATAGGTTCGCTACCAGTCTTTATTTTAAAATAATCTTTAAGATCTTCTTCATCAACATTGTTTGTTCTAAAGATTACAATTGTAGGATCGAAAGGTTTGGGAATTGAGACTTTCACATTTGAGATATTTTTTTTAATCGCCTCACATATTTTGTTTTGTTCTTCCTTTGATTCCATGGAAATGATTGCTGTGCTATCGTTTAACTTTTTATAAAATTTGACATTCACTTTTAATTGATCTGGACAGACCTTGTTTTTCAGCTGCTTGTCGAAATCGTTGATATTTTCTGCTTTTTTTTTTTTTTTTTTTTTTTTTTTAACCCCCCTTTGGGCATATCAACAAAGGATCTTCGCCCAGAAACGAAAGGAAGGAGAAGGATCAGTTAAATGTAGATTCGGTCAGCTATTGATAAGATAAAGGAACTGAGGATAGGAACAACTGAGATCGACGGAAACGATAAGATATACGAGGCACGATAAGGAGTAGGGAGTTTGAGTGACAGCAGATTGGAATACAAAGAGGTACGTTCGTTCACGAGGGATGGACATTCAAAGAGGATATGGTCAGGATCACAGACGGCTACGTCGTCAGGATGAAGAGGGCAATAAGGGGAAAGAGCGAGATGAAAACGAAAGCGTGAGGAAGGAAGAAGAGTATGATTCAGACGTAAACGGATAATAGGAGCAATAACGGAGCGGTGAAGCGAAGGAAAATCGTAAAACCAAGGCCGCGTGGGAAGATTAGGTTGGATGGAAAAATAAAAGGAAGAATGATTAGAAAAGGAGGAAACGTAAAAATCTGACCAAAATCTAACATGAAACGTTTTGCACAATGGGAGTAAATTCGAAACGGGAATTTTAGAGAAAAAAAAGCGGGAGGATACAGCAATCTGAGCCAAAGAACCAGCCATTTCGTTACCCTCTATCCCCATATGACTGGGGACCCAGAACATTTCAATGCGGATAGCGTGAAGTGAGAAGAGAGTGTGAATGAGAGAGCGAATACGGAGGATGAAAAGGTCAGAGGAGTGAGAGGGGAAATGAGAGGAAATAGCTTTAAGAGCACACATGGAGTCGGAGATAATTAAAAATTTAGAAGAAGAACGATGTGAGGAAATATGGATTATGGCACGTAAAATGGCCGTTAACTCGGCCGTAAAGATAGTACAAAAGGAAGGGAGACGAAAAGATTCAGAGAAATTAATGCTCGGAATGATGAAAGAAGCTCCAACTCCATTAGGCCCCTTCGAACCATCCGTAAAAATAGCAATATGGGAAGGAAAACGGGATTCGATATAACTATGGAATTCCTGTATAACTGTTGGATAGGAAAGGGATTTGGAGGAAAAAGGAAAGTAGAATACATTGGGAGGATTGGAGAGATCTGCAAAATTGAAAGAAAAGTAAGGGAGATTGTTATAAGAAATTGTGCAGGATAAAAAGGAATTTAGCCGCAAAGCAATGTGGGCTAGAATAGGAATTTTCTTGGGAGTAAAACGCCAGTTTTGCAGAATAGAAAGATATGAAGGAATAAGTTTGGAGGATGATAACGGTAGGCGTTTACACAAGAAACGATAACCTAAATAGGATCTGCGAATGAAAAGGGGAGGCGAGTTAGACTCAGCGAGAACTGCTGGTACTCGAGAATATCTAAGAACACCAAGGCAAAGACGAATACAAGAATTTTGAATTATATCCAGCTTGGAAAGAAGTGATTTTGAGGCAGAGCCATAGATAAAGGAACAGTAGTCGAATTTGGAACGGATAATCGAATTGTACAAGGAAATAAGGAGAAAGGGATCGCCTCCCCATTTTGTTGGAGAAAGAGCTTTCAGTAAGTTTAGTCTTTTAAGGGCAGAAGAGGAAAGGAAATTAATATGTTCATAAAAGGAGAGACGACTATTGAGAAATACACCGAGATAGCAGAAGCATTCCCTACGAGGGATAAGATTGAAGTTTAAGGATACAGAGACTAAAGCGGGATTAAAAGGACGAAGAGAAAAGACAATACAAGAGGATTTTAAAGGGGAAATAGAAAGGTTCAAAGAGGAAAGAGATTGTTCCAAAGTAGCTAGAGACGAATTAACACTTTCGTTAACATCTACGATATCACGGGATGAGGAAAAGAGAAGAATGTCATCGGCAAAAAATAAGGAAGAGGAGTTCATAGAAAGAGAAGCAACAGAAATAGTATAAATATTAAAAAGAGTAGGACTAAGGCAGGATCCTTGTGGAAGACCACGTGAAACAACTCTTGTAACCTCGAACGAAGAAGAAGACAGGAGAATAGTACGATTTAACATCAAGTTAACAATGAGGGAACAAAAATGCGTCGGGATGTTAATTGCTATCATTCTATCTCGAAGAGTAGGGAGATGGACATTATCAAAAGCACTGGAAACATCGATAAAAGTAGCTAGAGTGTACTGTTTATCGATGAAAGATTTATAGATATAGGAAACAAACAGACTGACGCAGTCAGCAGGACCTAAGCCTGGACGGAAACCAAACATATTAGAAGGAAAAACATTATTGTGTTCGAGCCACCAGACCAGGCGCTTGTTAAGCATGCCCTCAAACAGTTTTCTGAGACACGATGCTAGGGAGATCGGACGAAGAGAGGAGTTTTTCTTAGGGATAGGAATGATAATAAAGGTGTTCCAGTCAGGAGGTGTGACTCCTCTGGACAAAAAGGAGTTGAATATACAAAGAAGGGTTCGGAGAGCAAGATCGGATAACTTTTTTAGGACAAAGAAGGGAATACCATCACGACCTGGAGTGGGGCTGGAAGATTTTTTGAGAATGGATTTTAATTCATTAATATTAAACGCAGAGGAAAGAGAATGAGAATTAGGGTTTTCCATAACAGGAAACGGGCAGGATTCATCAACGTTAGGAACATAAGCAGGAGCAACAGCATCAATAAAAGAAGACAAACTGTCGGAGGAAATAGTATGGATAGAAGGACGTTCAGAAGAAGGGAATTTGAAAGCTCTGGCCATTTTCCAGATATGCTTGAGAGGAGTAGTTCTCGAAAAAGATGAACAGAAATTTTTCCAAGAGGATTTCTTAGACGATTTTAGAATAAACCTAGCCCTTGCATTGGACCTTTTGTGGGCAAGGAAGTTTTCGCGTGTAGGATTTGATCGGAAAATTCTAAATGTAGCGCGACTATGATCGAAAGCGGCATTGCATTCTTCGTTCCGCCAGAGGGACGATGCTGATCCACGATGGCCTGACGATGACGGTTTACGGGAAGGAGAAGACAGCGATAGAGCATTTGTAATCGAATTTAGGAATAGATGGTAATGGAGTACAGGATCAGAGCCATCTAGAAGTTTAGGAAGCATAGAATCAACTAAGGAGTGGAACAGAGCCCAATTAGTTTTCGATAGGTTCCATCGAAGGTAATTGAGAGGTTTAAAGCAAGGAGAAGAAGGAGGATTCTGGGGAGTAATTAGAATAGGAATATGATCACTACCATAGGAGCCCATGAGAGTTGACCAATTGTAATCAAAACCAATAGAAGGAGATGAGAAAGTTTAATCGAGAGTACTATAACTAGATGCGCTCTTGTAATAGGTAGGAGAGAGATCATTAAGAAGGACTAAATCATTAGAAAGAACAAGATTTTCAAGAGCAGTACCGTTGTTGTTATGGTTTGAGCAGCCCCATGAGGGCGACCGAGCATTCCAGTCACCCCCAATGATGAACGGATGCGGGATAGACCTGAGGAAAGAAACGAGAGGGAAGTGACGAAGGTCGCAACTAGGGGGAACATAAATAGAAATAATATTAAGCGGACGAGCTGCATTGGAAGGAATGGAAATGTGTACAATATTAGGCTGATTAGGACTAGAAGGGGAATTAAAGGAAACATCATGAGATTTAAATAGAATGCCGTTCCTAATAAGAATAGCAGATCCACCATAACCATCGTCACGATCGCATCTGATTATCTTATACCCACGAAAATTAATATTCATATCCGACCGTAGCCACGTTTCCGAAATGAGAGCAACTTTAATACTATGAATGTCTAACAGACCCTCTAATGCATTTTTGTTGGCTCTAAGGCTGCGACAGTTCCACTGTAAAATATTAAAAGTACCCGGCATAGTAAATTATAAAAGGAAAAGACTTGAGTAGGGAAAGGAAAAAGAAATAAAAAAAAAACAAAAAGATAGAGGGGGAGGAAAAGGAAGAGAGGCGAAGAGAGTGCCAGAAGAAAAACAGCAAGGTAGAGTAGAAAAAAATAATAATAATTACAATATAAAAAAGAAAGACAGAAGGAAAGAAACTTTAATGGGCGGAGGAAAATTGGGGCTAGCAAGATGAGAGGAAAGTTAATAAGAAAAGGGAAGGAACAAATAAAAACAATTAAACAAAAATAGACTGTTGATGAAAAAAGGACGGCGATGGATGCTAGACTGGAATAAATAAAAGAGAAAATGAAAAGTAAGGAACAGGATTTTAGAGGCAACGGACAAAATGATTCGGAGCCCATTGCAGCTAAGTTGCATAACAGAGCGAAATTCGTAGTTGCTATGATTCTCGATAATTGTCTCAACTTTTCGAGAATATAATGTAAATTACAATAGCGTAAAACAGTGTCAAAGTGCTGCGGTCTCAAAAATATTAAGACAAGAGTACAATGCAGAACGACACAAATAAAACCAATATATCTGAGCCCGGCAGTGATTTTAGTCACAGCAGCGTCAGTTATTTTCTGCTTTAATTATTATTTTATTGTCTGGTTTTCGAGTTGATGTACCTAGTACTTTATCTTTGTAACTTACTTTTAAATTGGAATTAGTAATAGGTTGTTTTTTGCCATGTAAAACTTGTGTTACTATATTTTCTATATTATTTTGTTTGCTTAATAATAATTGTTCGTCTTTTTCTATGATGTTTTCAAGATCAGCTAGTAGGAGATCTACTTGTTCTGCACATTTGACCACCGATTCTTTTTGTTCTCTGGTTACGCTTTTTGAATTCTTGCTAAATATCTGTGATTTTATCTCTAGATTGAGCTTTGCGATTTCGCGGATAATTTCTTTTTTTTTTAACGTTATTCATGCTTAGTAATAAATAAATTAAATTCAATAATAACTGCGATCACTTGAACGTACTCGCCTAAGCAGCACTCGGCCAAGTAGAGCTCGGCCGAGTGGCACTCGCCCAAAAGAACTCGTCCGAGTAGGACTAGACCGAGTTGCACAGGTTAATGTGTAATCGATATATCCGATCTGCCGGTCATTACCCAAAGAGAAAAATCCAAAAAAGAAAAAAAAGAATTTATCTATACAGAATCTAACGTCCAAAACTATAAATGACGAAATAATTAATTGCGAATAGTAGAAAAAAAGTAGTACGAACTTTAATAAAACTGCAGCACTAGGAAACAGAAGGTGAAATTAACGTTTTCTGAATACGCACAACAAAAGAAGTGTCCTTTTTCACAACTAAAAATTTATTTAAAACACGAGCAACATAAACACGTCCACTCAGCGTAATTGATGAAACTGATTCCTAGGTTGCCAATCTCAAACATCCGAAGGTTACAAAAATGTATTTGCGAAAATTCTTTTACACCGATTCCTGTTATCAAAATTAAATTTTTTAACCCAACTCTTCTGTCTTTTGTCAATTTCTAAAATTTCTACCACGTTAGGTGAGCCAGTTATTGCATAGACCCAAACTTTGCCGTAGTTGTCTCCAATTCGGCCTCTAAAATTCTTCTTGACAGAGCAAATTTATCTGCTCCTTTTGTTCCGGTAGTCATGTTTCATTTGAATATACTATCAACCCAAAAAAAATAATCCAGCTAGTTTTCATTGTATTCGCAGTAGCGAAAATTATTCTGCCCCTATACCTTCCGGTTACGGATTTAAGAAGAAAGTAGAACAACATAATATCACGGGTCTCCGAAATAATTAAGAATATCAGTTAAGGAAAGTTCGAGACTTTTCTAATATAATAAAAGGAAAACGGCAAAATTATTCCAGTGGTTTCTATTCTTCGCATACTGGACTTCTTTTTTAGTGACTGAGTGAGATGACTTCTATTGTAATGCCTCTGATGTCATTTTCCTCCAACTGATCCTATTTTGGCTTTCCCTTTTAGCTTGATTCCCTGTTAGTCTAGTAGGAATCGTAATAGTGTCAATCCAGCGAGTTGGAGGTCTTTTTCTTCTTTTTTTTTCTTCTACCTGTCCAATTACTATGCCTTTTGATAGGCTGATGCCGTTTTCTCGTACGAAATGTTCATAATATTTTATGATTTTCTGTTGATACGATGTATAAAGATGCCGTTCGGTACCTTCTAGAATCGATGTATTTGTCTTCTTTGCTATCCATGGAATTTTCAGCATTCTGCGCCATATCCGTATCTCAAACGCGTCGATTTTTTGCTTATCTCGTTTGGTTTCCGCTCCATTTAGAAATATCGCAGATACTATTTACTAGCTTTAATTTTGTCGAGCGAATGTAGTGGAGTAATCTGGCCAAATTTTATTTAGTCTCGTCATTGCAGACTTAGCCAGCATTGTTTTACGTTTAATCTCTTCCCCATTTCCGCCACAGTTATTTATTAGTGATCCTAGGTACCTGAATGAACTTACTACTTTTATATCCTGTATAGTGTTCCGTGTCTGTGGGTTGATGTTTTTCTCTGTTATCATCATTTTTATCTTATTTTTGTTAATTACAAGTTCCAGTTTTTGACGTTCTCTTTCTATTATGTTCACTAAATCTATCATTTCATCTTTGGATGCCTTTATAAGCATAGTGTCATATCGTAGGTTAGATATGCGATACCCATCTTAACTCCATCTTTAAAACCTTTCAAGGCATGCCTCATTATATATTCGCTATAAATATTAAAAACTATTTCGGGGACAGTATGTAGCCTTGACGCACGCTTTTCTCTGGATGAAATTTTTCTGAAACGGTGCCGTCAAGCCTTATCCTGGCTTCTGTTTGAATGTAAAGATTGTTTAGCAGATTGGATATTTGGAACACCCATGGAGGTTAATATTTCTAATAGTTAATCCCATTTCACGCAATCGAATGCTTTCTGATAATCAGTAAAGCATAATGGCATTGTCATACTCGATACTTTTTTCAATTAATTGTCGAATACACAGAATTTGCTCTCTGGTTCCTTTTCCACACTGATAAATCCAGCTTGTTTGCTATTTTCCCGTTTACATATTGTTTCAGCCTGTTATTAATAATGCGCAGTAGGACTTTATATGTCACATCAACGTAATCGTTCTGTAATTTTTGCATTGTCTGCTTGAACCTCCCTTGTATACACAGGTACGATAATAGATTCTGTCCAATCGTTTGGCCATATTTCCGTTCTCCGTATTTCATTGCATTGCACAGTGTGCATATCATCTGTATTCCAATAGGTGGAAGTGTGCCTTTAGTAGTTCTACACAGATGCCATCATATCCTGGAGATTTCTTATTTTTTAAATTTCTGATAGCAACTTCAACTTCTGATAGTAGTATGTCAGGTTCATATTGTGTCGTGATCTCCCTTCTCATTGTGTTTCCTGTATCCGGCTTGTCTTCATATAGGTATTCTCACAGTATGCTTTCCAACACTGAGCCACCTTGTTCTTGTTCGTGATTGCGTCTCCTTCAGCATTATTAATTATCCAATTTCTTAAAGTCTCTTGATAATACTTTTATCTTTTGGTAGAGATCCCTGCTTTCGTTATTCTCTGCATGTTGTGTTCGATCTCATTACATATATTTGCGAAAATATTCATTTTTGTCTCGCTTGTAGTTTGTTGGTCCTCCCTTGTGTTTAATCCCCTTGCTTTTTATTTTTTCCTTTCCCGTATCGGGCGCCACGTTGTGTTTGATAGCCATGGTTTTCTTCTTGACCTAATCTTATTTTTTGTATTTACAGAATCCGTAGTCTCCTTTTATGGTATCCTTTATTTATGACCAGGAATATTTTGGATTATCTTGTTTGAGGTCGCATTTCGTCAATCTTCCTGTGATGTGGTCCATCATTGTTGAGTCTCGTTTTGAGGGTTCCTGTAATTACATTTCTAGATTTTAAACGTATTCGTGCGTGAGTTACCAGTAGTTGATGGTCTTACACCACAGTCTGTGCTCCGGGATATGTTTTTCTTAGTAATGAACAGGTCTATTTTGTAACCATTTTCCAACATGGGGCATTTTTTATCTCCCATTTCTGCCTCAATTTTTTCCTTATTGCATATTCTTTCCGCCCTTTTTATCAAAGTTCTACCCATACTTCTGGCCTGGGCAATGATGGAATTCTGTATACAAGTATTTATCGGTGTGGGTGGATTTACGAAAAACTGGAGTATTTACGCTCCCCCAGCATTATTTCCTTCAACTAATCTAAAAACGCTAATGTGCCATTCTTTTCTTTTTCCATCGTGAATTTTATATTCTGGTGTAAATTTTAACAGAGGTGACGGTTTAAAAATCGATTCAAATCGGAAGACGGTGATTGATCAACTTAACAAAAAACCAGTAATTAACCAATCGAAAATAAATTAAAGGACTACTGTTGTAGTTGATTAATTTGGAAACGAAAAAGAAATAAAATTTAGTGTTAGGGGACTTTTTTGGGAAAGAATAAATTATTATTGGCGGTGATAAAAAGACATCGATAAAATGAGAATGTCTTTGAGGTTATTTTCCGGATTTTGAGTTACTAAAGATGGATCGAAGGTTTTTTTTTTAAAAATCTTCTAAGCAGCTTTTTTTTTTTTTCTTTTCTTTTTTATTGGGCTTGTCAGCTATGGACGATTACCCATCAAGAAGGAAGAACGTAGGACAAAAGGAAACTGAGGACACTAAGAAAGTTATTCGGGGAAGGTGGAAACGGCCAGAACTACTATGGAGAGATAGCAAGGGAGTCAAAAAAAGATCGGTACTAGAACTCGTACAATTAGCAGTCCGAAGGGAAATAAATGTGTAGACGAAAAAAGGTATAAAGGATGATACGTTAAAGGAAAGGAAAGCTCTCATGTCTTGTTAGCCGTTATACCTGATTATAATATATTATATATATTTAAACGTGTGACCAGCATAAAAAGAAAAGTATTTAGCAGCTTGTCGCGCAGTAATCGATCGTTTTCTTTGTTTTTCTTCTTTTTTGGCGTGCAAAATTGAAAAGGGCGCACACGGTTCACAGTGACGGGGTCTAATTTTGTTTTTTAACTATTATTATTTTCTACAGTCTTCGATGCAGAACATCATTCTATATTCTGATATTTGATTTCGCGTCATATTGACGCACCCTATTGTGAAAATGCGAAAACATTTTGGACGATAATCAATAAAAACTACTAATTGCTAACTGAATTCTTGGCCGGCCGCCCAACTCGAGTGTGCTATCTATTGTTTGTTCGCGTTCGCGTCTTCCTTATCAGCGCATTGTAATCGATAAACCGGTGAGACCGTTCTTTTATTATCTATTTATAAGATTACGATTTCGCAGCGTACTAACTATTCGTTAATTTCCACCAGCTGTACTTTCGTTTACTGTTAGAACTCTTACTTTAATTTATTTATTTAATTTTCTCTATTCTGTCTTTTTTTTTTTTTTTTCCCGTTATTTTAGTAGTTTTCTTCACTTAAGTCGCTTAGTCGGATAGATGAGCTCGTCTAAGGGGGGCCGCTCGGCGCCCTCCTCCATTTCCAACAAACCGTCTCGTGATGGTTTGTCTTTCAGTTTGACGGAGGTGGATTCCTCTAACAAACGGAAACTTCCAAGTCCTTCTTCGCCTAAAGCATCCTTGCCCCCCAAGGAATTTCGATTTTCGCATACCGATTTAAGCGCTTCCGAAAACAACAATAATAATAGTAATAATAATAATAATAATAATAATTATTATAATAGCAATAGTAATAATAATAATAATAATAATAATGATGATATTTGCAATAATAATGATAATTACAGCGAGAGGAGTAATAATGTTACTACTTCCACTGATTCTACTGTTACTCCTTCTCCTACTAATACTTCTACTATTACTACCACCAATAATAATATTAACAATAGTAACAATAATAATTGCAACAACAACAACAATAATAATAATAGTATGAATAATAATAATAATACGAATAATACGAATAATAACAATAATACGAATAATAATAGTAATAACAATAATAATAATAATAGCATCACTAAAGAAAATTTGTTGTTTGCCTCTGATCATCCAGGGCCTTACACCGTTTACGTTGAAGGTTGTTCTTCAGAGGAGAACCTCGGCAATCTTCATACTTTGGCCCTTGCCAGGCTAATTTACTCTGTATCCTCCTCCCTTACGAGCATTGTCCCTCAAAGTAGGGGCCGTGTCTCAGTTAAATTTCCTTCGGTCTCTTCCGCAAATTCTTTTCTGGCGCAGCCCAATTTCTTCGCATCGCACAATATTAAAGCGTACATCCCCAACGGTGTTCTTTTTAGAATGGGCGTCATTTCAGGCGTTCATCCGTCCTTCTCCGAGGAAGAAATTGCTGAAGGAATTGAGTCCTCAATCCCTATTGCTTCAATTCGCCGAATTTACCGTTCTTCCGAAGATTCTAAAATTCCTACCCGCTCAGTCGAGATCAAATTCCATAAAACTACCCTTCCCGAATTTATCTCAATTTACAGATTACGTTTTCCCGTTTCCCCCAGTGTCCGTTCACCTACGCAGTGTTCAAAATGTTTTCTTTTTGGTCACATTTCAAAACACTGCCGTAGTTCTTCGTATATCTGTTCGCACTGTGCTTCCAAGCACCCAGCCTCAGAATGTAGTTGCCTACAAGTTCCTCCCACCTGCCGAAATTGCAAAGGCTCTCACTGTGCCTATGATCGGTCTTGCCCTGAGTGGATTAGGCAGAAAGAAATAAAACGTATTATGGCTTTCGAGAATATCTCTTTTCAAGAAGCCTCACTTATCAAAAAGAACAGCTTAGCTACTCATGCCTTTTCGTTTGCTGACCGAGCCTCCTTGCCTTCCTCTTCCCACAATAATATTACTAAATCTCCACCATCACTCCCCTCT
Organism: Icerya purchasi; assembly: GCA_039619475.1. Lineage (NCBI taxonomy): Eukaryota > Metazoa > Arthropoda > Insecta > Hemiptera > Monophlebidae > Icerya > Icerya purchasi. The sequence goes on from CM077115.1 coordinate 343,180,037, forward strand.
CTTCTTTCTAACTCTATTCCTCGTCCCAAATCACCAACATTCCACAAAAAACGGTTCTCTAAACCTATCTACGATTCCTCTCCCCTATTCCGCCCTCTACCATCTAATCGTATTCCTTCTCCATCCAATGGATGGGCTCTCAATAAATCCGTTCCTTCTTTTCCTAACTCTACTTCAGAAAGTTGTCTTCCTGCAAATCTTACTAATATCAATCCTGTATCCTCAGCTCCTCTAAACTCTTCCTCTTCGGATCTTTTTCCCTTAATTAATAATATTTCAACAGCGGTTCTAGAGCTTCTTTCTTTAAACAACATTGCTTCCTCCTCATCCTTTGCTGATTCTTTTTCTCGTTTCCTCTCTAATAATATACGTTCTTAATAATTATTCTCCTAATAACAAGGAAAAATCAAATAGGACTAAAAAGGAGTAGAAGTGATAAGATTCAGGGCAGAATTTTCTCTATTTTCTTCTTTTGTCCTTCCCCCTTCCACCTCTCCTTTCCCCTATCCTCTTGCTTAATCTCTTTCCAATTGCGCAGTATGATTCATCCAAGTCAGTTGGCCATTGACTCAGGTTTAAGCACGGCTTTCTCCTGTTTTACATTTCCTTTTATTATTAAAAGGGCCGTTGCTGTAGTGGCCATACCCACTATTGAGCACTGGTACCTTTTATCTTCTTATTATTTTCTCGAATGGGCTCATGCCGAGTTGACGTACTCAATCTTTGGGCTGAGTTCCATTCGAAGTTGCTTTTTTTCTCACTTTTACTGTTACATTTATATAGTTGTGAGACTAGCTGGCGTGTATAGCTATGGCTTCGTAACACCCAGCTCCAGTTTTAAGTGCAATGGTCTAACTACAACTGACTTTACTTTATTCATTTGGATGTTTTCATACCTATTTCCTGTTTCTCTAGAATCTTCATATATCTCCTTCACTTCTGCTCCCAATTGTGTTTTATCATCTCCCTTTCTACTACGCTCCGTTTCCCTCTATAATCTAGCTGCCCTGACTCACTTCCTCCTGTATTCTAATTATTATAGTCGATTGTTCCTTTCTTCTCTATCCACCTATCCTTGCTATTTTAGTATAATTGCTTTGCATTTATACCCTCCTCTGTGCTCTCCTATTGCTTCCTACTCCATTCTCTTACCTCTTTTTTTCCTAATCCCTCTTTAGCTCTACAATGCCGGCTGCGTTTAATCTGCTACAATGGAATTGTCGTAGTCTCAGAGCCAACAAAAATTCATTGGAGGGTTTGTTGGATCTTCATAATATCCAAGTTGCTCTCATCTCGGAAACGTGGCTTCGGTCAGGGGTGGATTTTAACATTAGAGGCTTCAAGGTAATCAGAAGCGATCGCGATGATGGCTATGCTGGTTCTGCGATCCTCGTTAGAAATGACATTCCATTCCGTTCTCACGAGATTTCTCTCAACCTTCCTTCTACTCCTAATATTCCTAATATCGTTCATATCTCCATCAATCCTCCTTCTATGCGTCCTATTAACGTTGTTTCGATTTATGTCCCTCCTACTTACGATCTTCGTCACTTCCCCCTTTCTACATTTTTCTCATCTATCCCGCAACCGTTTATTATCGGCGGCGATTGGAATGCTCATTCCCCTTTGTGGGGCTGCACATCCTACAATAGCAATGGTTCCATCCTTGAGAATACTATCCTTTCTGATAACTTGGTGCTCCTTAATGATCTTTCCCCAAACTATTTTAGGAATGCTTTTGTCTCCAGTTCTCTTGATCTAATTCTTTCTTCCCCTTCAATTGGTCTTAACTTTACCTGGAGAACCCTTTCGGGTTCTTTCGGCAGTGACCATGTTCCCATAATAATTACTACTGATATTTTTCCTTCTCCAACTTATCCCAGGCATCTCCATTCTCCTCGATGGAATCTCAGTAAAACTAATTGGACTCTTTTCCGCTCTTCTGTTGATTCATCACTTCCTGATCCACAGATTAATTGTGATCCCATTTCTCTCTATAATTTCTTTTCCCATTCTATCAGGTCTGCTCTTTCTCTATCTTCCCCCCCTCGTCGTTCTCTTGCATCCACTCATCGTTGTGCGGCCTCATCTCTTTGGTGGAATGAGGAGTGTAATGCTGCATTTAACCATTGTCGTTCGACTTTCAGATCCTATCGCTCTAATCCTACAACCCAAAACTTTCTGGCTCATAAACAAGCCAACGCCAGGGCTAGGTTTATTCTTAAAGCCGTGAAAAAGGCCTCTTGGAAAAAATTCTGTTCTTCCTTTTCTAGAAATACCTCTCTCTCACATATTTGGAGGTTAGCTAGAGCTTTTAAATCTCCATCCTCTGAACGTCCTTCTCTTTCTAATGTATCTGAGGATAGCCTAATATCCTTCATTGATTCTGTCGCTCCTGCCTACGTTCCTTCCTTTGACGAACTGTATTCCAACACCTCTCCGCAAATCTCGTTCCCTCCTTCTCACTTCCTCACTTCGGCTTTCAATCTTAATGAATTATTAGCTGTTTTATCTAAATCTTCCAGCCCTACTCCAGGCCTTGATGGTATACCTTATCTTGCTCTTAAAAATCTGTCTGAACTATTCCTTAACTTTCTTCTCAGTCTTTTCAATTCTTTCCTTTCCAGGGGTTCGATCCCCCCCTCTTGGAATTCTTTCATTATTGTCCCTACTCCTAAAAAAAGTTCTTCCTTACGCCCCATCTCCTTGGCATCCTGCATCAGAAAATTGTTTGAGGGTATGCTAAACAAGCGTCTTGTCTGGGGGTTGGAACACCATAATGTGCTTCCTAACAATATGTTCGGCTTTCGGCCTGGTATCGGCCCTCCTGATTGTGTCAGTCTTTTTGTGTCTCATTTATATAAGTCCTTTATCCAAAAACATTATACTCTGGCTTCCTTCATCGATGTTTCCTGTGCTTTCGACAATGTTCATCTCCCAACTTTAAGAGATAAAATGACAGCAATTAACATTCCAGTGAATTTCACTTCCCTTGTTATTAAGCTCATGTCCAATCGTTCTATCCACCTCTCTCCTCCATTATTTGACACTTCTAGAAAGGTTTTCTGCGGTCTTCCTCAAGGTTCCTCCCTCAGTCCTACTCTTTTTAAAATTTATACTGCTAGTATCGCTTTCCTTCCTTTAAATTCCCACTCTTTATTCTTTGCCGATGATATTTTGCTTTTTTCCTCTTCCCACGATATTGACGCAGCTAATGATGCTCTCAAATCGTCCCTCAATTTCCTTGAAAGTGCTCTTGCCTCAATTAACCTTTCGATTTCTCCTTCTAAGTCCTCCTGCGTTGTATTTACCCTTCGCCCTTATAACCCTGCTTCTGTTAATTTATCCTTAAATAGCACAGCTATCGCTCGTGTTAATTGTTTTCGTTATCTCGGTATCTTTCTCGATAGTCGTTTGACTTTTTCCGAACATATTAAATATCTTTCCTCCTCCTCTACTAAACGGTTGAACCTGCTGAAGGTCCTGTCTCCGACTAAATGGGGTGGTGACCCTTTCATTCTTATTCTTCTATATAAATCCATCGTCCGCTCCAAGCTTGATTACTGTTCGTTCATTTATGCCTGCGCTTCCAAATCCCGTCTCTCTAAACTTGATGTGATCCAAAATTCTTGTCTTAGACTCTGTCTCGGTGCTCTTAAATCCTCTCCTATTCCAGCACTGCTTGCTGAATCGAATGTTCCTCCCCTGTCTATTCGCAGATCTTATTTGGGCTATCGCTTCCTTGCTAAACGGTTTTCTCTCTCATCTTCTTCTCTCATTTTTTCCTACCTTTCAATTTCTCGGAATTGGCGCTTTGTGCCTAGGAAAATTCCTATCCTGTCCCTTATTTCTCTCCGTCTTAGTTCATTTTGGCAGTATACAATTTCCTTTAATAGTCTGCCTTATTTCTCCTTTAACTTCAGCGATCTCTGCCATCCTCCCAGAGTATTTATTTCGCCTACACTTACAAAATCTCTCCCTCCAGCTGTAATTAAACAGGAATTCCACAGTATTGTCAATTCTCTCTTCCCTTCTCATGTTACCATTTTCACTGATGGTTCTAAGGGGCCTGATGGGGTTGGTGCTTCTTTTATTCTTCCAGACTATAACTTCTCTGAATCCTTCTGTCTTCCTTCTTTCTGTTCCATATTTACAGCCGAGCTAATGGATATTTTACGTTCCATTATTTTTATCTCCTCCAATCGTCTTTCTTCCCAGTTTCTGATCATATCCGACTCCATGAGTGCTCTTCAAGCCATCTCTTCTCCTCTTCCTAATCATTCCTGTGATTTTTCTATTCTCCGCATACGTTCTCTCTTGGACTCTCTCTTCTCTCCATGGAATCCATGTTGACTTGCTGTGGGTTCCTGGTCATTCTGGCATCTCAGGTAACGAGATGGCTGATTCTTTGGCTCGGGTTGCTGCTTCTTCTTCTACATTCTTCTTCAAAAAAATCCCATCCTCTAATCTCTTGCCTTTGTGTAAACATTTTCATCTCAGATTTTGGTCGAATATGTGCCCTTCCTCCTTTTCTAATTGTCGCTCCTTTTATCTGTCAGTTCAGCCTAATCTTCCTTCAAATCCTTGGTTCCTTCTGTTTCCTTCACTTCCTCGCTCTGTTGTTGTCTCCATTGGGCGTTTGCGCTTAAACCATTCCTTGCTACCTTCCTCACGTTTTCGCCTCTCGTTGACCTCTTCCCCATGTTGTCCTCTCCATTCAAACGATGCGGTTGTTTGTGACACCGATCACGTGTTCTTTGAGTGCTCTGCTCTTTCGGTGGAGCGCTCGGCTCTATATTCCCACTTGCTTGGGCTGGGGCTTCCTGCTCCTTTTTGTGCTCGTTATATCCTGTCTTTTCCTTCTACACTTATTATCCCCTCCATTGTTTCCTTCTTATTAGCGATAGCTGATCGCCTCACTGTATAACTTTCGTTTTCCCTTAATTGTTTGTGGGTGAAGGTCCTCGGCTGACGAGCCCAATTAAAAAAAAAAAAAAAAAAAAAAACTGAATTCTTCCTAATTAATGCGCTGATGTATCAGTACAAATATAAGCATGGCGTTCGTTTATTTTTAACTATTCTTATCTTGTGATTAAAGACACTGAATGCAGAGTGCAAAAAATTAGTTCATATAACCGATACTCATTGGGATCAGAAGTACACGGTTGATTCGACGAGAAAATGTGGCGAACCAATATGCTGTCGAAATGCGAACGAAAAACCTAAGAAGAACAAATATAAATGCGGCGAATACGGAAGTTACGGTAATTGCGATGTTCCCCTGAAGACCCTCGACTCGGCACTGAAGAATATAAAAGAAAAACATGGTTCAGAGGTAAAAGAATATCACTTTTTAACACGAAGCAGTGCAAACATGGTATTAAATTATGACCATTATTATATAAAATTATTCTGATTATTATTACTTCATCTTTAACAGAGCGTCCTCAGCGAAGCTAATAATTTTTTATAATGTTCTACTCAAAAATATCATAAATCCAAGCATTTTTAATTTTTCTTTCGTCAGTGGACAAATGATTTCTCGCCGGGCTAAAAAAAAAAAAAAAAAGAAAGTTTTCCATTGTCTTTGTTTTCTTTTAATGATTCTTCGGTTAGCTTTTTTTTTTTTTTTTTTTTGGGCACGTCAACAGTGGAACTTACCCAACGCAAAGAATTGTACATTATATAAGGAAAAGATTAGAAGTTGAGGAGATAAAGAAATCCAACAAAGGAACTATATTGAGAGAGGGGAATGCAAGAACGGAGTGGACACTATAAGGAGTAGGAAGGCCAAGGCGCAGAAGACTAGAATACAAAGTAGAACGTTCGGAGGAAATAAAGGGACATTCGAACAAAATGTGATTCGCATCACAGGTATAATTGAGATCTGGAGGTTCATAGGGACACAAAGGAGATTGAACAATAGAAAAACGGAAAAGAGAAGCCGGAAGCAAACTATGATTGAACCGCAGGCGAACTATAGAGGAAATAATCGAATGGCTAAGGTAGGGGAAAAGATTAAACCAAGGAAGAGAGGAAGGGAAGGGTTGAACAGAAAGGTAAAAAGATCGAGGATTGGTAAAGAATGAAGGATAGAATCCGGTCCAGAAATCGTGGTGGGAACGATAAGAAAGACAGTAGAGAGTTTGAGCAGGAAATCTACTAATGAATAGACCATTGGTCGCCGCCGAACGTGCCAACGAGTCAATTAACTCGTTGCCAGGAATTCCGCAATGGCCAGGAATCCATAGTAGATCAATTACAACAGAGCGGGATGCAAATAAATTAGAAATTAAGAAGCGAATTTGGAGAATAATGGGATCAGTGACATGAGTAGGAAAATGAGAGGAGATAGCCAATAAAACACTTTTTGAGTCCGAGGATAGGAGGAATCTAGAGATGTTATTTGTCGAGGATGTGAAAAGGACTGCCTGCAGGGTAGCCATGGATTCGGCAAGAAAAATGGAGGAAAAGGAGGGCAACCGAAAGGATTCAGAATAGGTAAGCTCGGAGATAAATCAGACTTCGAACCATCCGTGTAGATAATTGTATGGGAAGGAAAGTATAAGGATAACACGTGATTGAATTCGTTTTGAACGGAAGGATGAGGAAGAGATTTAATGTCCGAGGGGAGAAGAAATAACTTCGGAGAATGCTTGAATTCAAAGAAATTAAAAGTGAAGTAAGGTGGTTTGGTGAAAGGGAGAACAAAAGGCAAGAAGAGCATAAGCCGAGAAGAGATCGAGGATAATATGGGAATTTTGCGAGGAGAGAAGCGCCAGTTATCGGAAATAAATTGATAGAAACTTAGGAGTTTACAATTACTAATGGGAAGGCGTTTAATTAAAAATCTTTCATCTAATAAGAGTCTTCGAATGAAAAGAGGAAGGAATCCCGACTCTGCCAAAATGGCTGGAATTGAAGAGGAGTTAAGTACTCCGATACAGAGACGAAGACATGAGTTTTGGATGCGATCAAGTTTACGAAGAAATTGCTTGGGAGCATTAGCGTACAGGAATGCGCCGTAGTCAAATCTGGAAAGGATTATTGATCTATATAACATAAGTAAAATATAAGGATCACCGCCCCATTTACGGGGCGAGAGAGCTTTTAGTATATTGAGCCTTTTGAGAGCGAACGTACACAGATAACTGATAAGCTCCCGAAAGGATAAGGTGCTATTAAGTATAATACCGAGATAAGAGAGGGAACTGACTAAAGGGATGGGAGTTAGCTTTAATAAAACTGTTATATTTTTTTTTTTTTGGACACTTCAGCTATCAAATAGAAAAAGCGAAACAGCCATCAGTTGAATTTTGCTGCGGTCAGATATTTTCAATAGGAATGATCGATGGAGAAGAAAAGGACAAAATATGAGATGCGCAAAAGAAGCAGGGAACTTTTTTTTTTCTTTTTTTCTTCTTGTGAAAGCAACATCCTGTACCGTGTTTAACTGCTGTGGCTATTACAGTACGAAGATGCGCAGTTTGTTTTCATAGATATCTGCTTATTCCGCTAGTTCTGATAAAAAACTGTGTTACAGATAAAATTGCATTGGGGGAATTCTCAAGAATGTTGGTGACTGTTTTGTTATTAATTGAAGGGGGCCGGTGAGGTGATAGTGCTGGACAGTCGCACAGTATGTGAGAAGTTGAGGGAGCAACATCTTGGCCACAGAAAGGACAATTCATAGCAGGGGGTTCTTTGCAAAATAAAATTATGCGGCATGGCCGTGTGACCTGTGCGCAAGCGGCTAAGTGCACAGAAATCTCTGCGGGAAATGCTTTTTTCTGGCAACCATGGTTCGGTTGAGGGTTTAATTAACCTCGAGAAAGTCTGACACGAGGACCAATGGGTTTTCCATGAGGACGTGAGATTATTGAAGATTATGTTCGAGAGATAAGGTGGAGGGGGCTGAATTTAGCAGATGAGAATATAGAATAAAATGCTTGACAAAAAGGTAGGTATGGATATTCAAAGATGTTAATCAGCTTTACAAATACTATTACTTTATTCGGGTGGAGAGGACAATTTGGAGAGGAAACAAGAGAAAGCGAAAACGAGAGGAGACGGAAGAGTTAAAACGTTGACGAATAATAGAAGTGGCACAAAGCAAGGAAACACAGGGAACTTAAGGAACCAGAAAACAGAAGGAAGATTAGGTTCAATAGATAGATGCAAAGAATGCTCGTAACGGAAGAAAATTTAGGATTGAATTTTTACACGGAGACATGAGATTAGCGGATGGGGTCTTTTTATAAAAGAAATAGGAGGAAAAATTCACCGTCTCATTATTTCAGTGTCCATAGGGCTACGAATCCACAACAAATTAACATAGACGAAGTAGCGAGAAGAAGGAAAATGGATGACAGTGTATGTGAAGAGGGCAAGAGCGATCAGAAAGGGGAAGCAGGGGATATTTGAAACATATGCTGTTCGATATTGGATGCTAAAATATATGGAGTATACTTCCTGTTTAGAATATTTTCTTTCTGCAGAGCCTTTATCACAGAAAGCCCTGTTAGTATCTGATTCATGCGCGGCTTTATCAACATTTTCTAATCCTTTCACCAAGCACTCTTCAGCAATCCGAACCCAGCAGGTATTATATGAACTTATTAAAAGGGAGTACCCGATTTCTTTTGTATGGGCGCCCAACCATGCTGGGATTTCTGGAAATTAACGCGTCGATACATTCGTCCGAGCAGCATTATACTGTCCTTTGCCTAATAATTCCTCTCCTTCACTTTGTCTATCAAATGTCATTTTTAATAATCTTACGTCCTCGTGCCAGTCCTTCTTAAGGCTATTCACAAACCCTCAGTTGAACCATGGTGGCCAGAAAAAGGAATTTTCCGCAGAAATCTCTCTAGCCGCCCGCGCATAGGTCACACATCTTTGGCGCATAATTTTATTTTTCAGAGAGTCCCGCCGTCAATGAATTGTCCTTTCTGTTTTCAAGGAGTTGCGTTTTTAACTCCCCATATACTGTTCGACTGTCTAGCACTCTTACCCTATCAGTACCCTTTTATAATAACAAAATAGTTTCTAACATTTTTGAGAATTTTCCCGGTGCAGTTTCATCTGTGGCATAGTTTATCGGAATTAGTGGAATAGGCAGTTATTTATAAGATCAAACCGTACATTCTCATACTGTAATAGCCACAGCAGTTAAGCATGGTGTAGGGCGTTGCGTTTACAACAAAAAAAAAAAATTCTCTTTACCCCCATCTTACTGACAACATGATTCTCCCCATACGTTCTCTACTCCATAACCTTTTCCTTCGTCACTCTTTTCAAATTGTTTCCCTATGAATACCTGTGAGATCGTAGGCTGACTTAGCAGTCGGTTAGCTCGTTTAGCTTCTTCTCCCGGGAGATTTCTTAACGTTTTTGAAACCCACAACATTACATTTCTTTCTACATCAGCTCATTCTAAACTATGGGGTAACCATTATTTTTCATTTATTTCAACTCCTGATAGCTATTTATTTAACGGGAATTTTTTTTTAACTTTTCTTTCCTACAGTGTTCACTTTTTTCTGTCATCTGTCGTCTGCGTTTTGGACGTAGCTGCTTCCCTTACGTTTTTCCCTTACTTATATATTCTACATTTTGTCTACTCCACCCTTTTACTTCTTATTTTATACATGGCATGCTAATCATATATGGTTTTTTTGAATGCTTTCCATTACTGTTGAACGTCGTTCCTCTTTCTACTGCTCACTCTTACTAATAGATCATCTTACTCTTTATAATATGTTCTTCATCGTTCCTTTCCTTTCTTTCGGTTATACCGGATCTTGTAAACTTTCTGTCTGCTACCTTTAATCGTGTAAAGATTTAATTATTTTTTCCTTTCCTTCTTCAGTTCTTGGGGAAATGTCCATGTTGGGATCCCTCTTCAAAAGGTGCAGTACCGAATAAAAAAATCTATATATTATATTAAAATGAATCGCTATTTCCCTTGGTCACGCCATAACTTGACTGCACCAAATTGGATAATTTTTTTTTTATTGTATTCGTTATTGTCAGGAGAAGGTTTGTATACAAGAAAATTTTTAAAAAATCGTACGGAAAACTTTTTAAAGTGTCATAATATGAAAAGTGAGTGAGAGAGTGTATGTATATACGAATACCTATAGACGACCGACAGAGAAAGGTAGATAATAATATTTAGAAGAGTAATTTCAGCCGTTTACACGGTTTTCGATATTTGGAAATAATTTACTGGCCCATATGATTTGTAACGAAATAGCTTTTTCCTCAATCATTCATCATTCATTTAATTTAATTAATACAATTATTCATTTATTTACTTATCTGTTTAAATTAATTTCTCAGTGATTACTATTATATATAGGATACAATATCATAAAAAAAATTATCTTCGATTCAGTATTACAAATTCAAAGTTTATTCGTATGAATATATACGCAAATTTATTTCTCTTTCACGAATTACTTTTTGGTTTCCTAAAATAATTATTATTAACGATTTATTAATAATATTTATATATATACGAGTATATATATATATATAACTAGCTCACCCAGGGAAATTCGCACCGCCTTGGAAAATAAATGTTACGTTAACTTATTAACTGAATCAAAATTCAGTTTTTTATTCAGATATAAAGTTAATACTCAAAATGAATTAAGTTCAATAAATGTACAAAAATCAAAATGAAAAGAGTATTTTTAATAAAAATCGAAAAGTATTTTAATTACGCGTGACAGCAAGGCATTATTCCCCTCTTAATAAACAAAAAATCGGTATAAATTTACATTTCAAAAAATTAAAGTAATTTACACTTTGGAAACATGTTTGCTCGGGGGCTATATCATCAGCTAACAACACAGAGTACACGCACTCAATTTATGTACACTTTATTAAATAGAGTGCGTACTCTGTGCTGTTAGCTGATGATGGGCTATACACGACGAAACGGGTTTCTAAAGTAATTTAATTTCTTAAAGTAAATTTATACCGATTTTTACGATTTCGTTCACATATAATGTACGGACGTGTGTGTTACACCATTTATAACTCAAAAACAGCTGGATCAATTTTTGTGATCTTCTTTGATTTGTTGGATTTGTCTCCGCTCCGAATAGCAGAATGCGAAATTTAAAACAAAATTTATGAAGAAAATTCATCTTTTTTTTTGCTGTTTTTGGCCCAAAACGGAGGTTTAAATAATTTTTTAACCGTAATTTTTTGATTTTATGAAAAGGCTTCTGCGTTTTTAGTTTTAAATTTTGAATTTCGCTTTTAAAGAGTTATCTGGTGATGAGTTATGAATTTTTTAAGGGTAATTTTTGAGGGGTCGTTCTAAATTTCATATTATATATTCTAGACGGTTTCTTGCCGCCCAGGGTAATCGCTCAGCTTAAAGTGTTAAATTGTCATAGATAGAAGTATATTCGTAATTCGTAATCCAATTCTGATAAGGCAAACCATTTCCGAGCTCTATTGTATAATTCGAATATTTTTGTCGTTTCTGAACCGTCTTATTGGGATTCCATATATGATACGGGTACGAAATCGTAAAAATCGGTATAAATTAACTTTAAGAAATTAAGTTACGTTAGAAACAGGTTTTTTCGTGTATAGCCCATCATCAGCTAACAGCACAGAGTACACACGCTATTTAATAAAGTGTATATAAATTGAGTGCGTGTGCTCTGTGTTGTTAGCTGATGATATAGCCCCCGAAAAAACATGTTTCCAAAGTGTAAATTACTTTGAAATGTAAATTTATACCGATTTTTTGTTTATTAAGAGGGGAATAATGCCTTGCTGTCACGCGTAATTGAAATACTTTTCAATGTAATTAAAATACTCTTTTCATTTTGATTTTTGTACATTTATTGAGAACTTAATTCATTTTGAGTATTAATAAAAAATTGATTTTAATTCAGCTAATAAGTTAATACAACATTTGTTGATTCTAAGGCGGTACGAAGTTCGCCGAGTCAGCTAGTATATATATATAGAAATGTTCGATCTGATAATGCACCGCCCGATGAAAGCGAGATATATTGATATAATACGTTCTTACCTAGGTGAGCCAAAAAGTAATTTCGGAGTTTTTCATTTAGAAAACCAAAAGCAAATAATTAATTTTTGAGTGCTTACGTTGAACACATTAATCACCGATGATCAAGCATCCATAAACGGAGTCTATCTTTAAGTGGCTTTTAATGCTGGAATCTTAATCATTTATTACATGAACAAAAATCACGAAGCGAGAAATGTACTTCGCTAATGCTTCGAAGTATACATTAAATGCAATAGAAAAGCCAGTATCGATATCCTGACCTATCGAGATTTATATGGAAACTACTGAGCGCTTTAATTTTCCTACGCTTTAAATTATTGATAAGTCATATTAATTGTCTTCTCGTTAGATTTTCCAAATTCTACATAAATAACTTCGTATGTAACTTTGTTTGCCTTATTATTGTAGATCTGTGCTATGTACTTTACTGGTGATTTGGTCGAACACAATGTATGGGAAACAACAGTTGAACAAGTAAAAACAAGTATTATTACGCAAACGGACCTAATTAAAAAATACCTTCCAGATACTCCATTCTATGTTGCAGTTGGAAATCACGACATGCATCCAACGAATCAGTAACTATTTTTAATACTAATTATTCAGCTATTTTTCGGAATAGACAGAACTTATGTAAGGCTGAAGTCGAATAAGAGCACCGAAGAAGGATCTTCGCTTTATATTTTTCCCATATTTTCCCGCATTGATGGGGTAAATAATATAATTGGAAGTTCAAAATCTTTCAATTAATTTTGTTAGGAGCCCGGAAACTTAATAATTTACATTAAGATAACAGAAATATTAACTCTTTGTTGCAATGTTATATACTTCAAATCAAATCAAATCAAAATTTATTTCTTAAATTTGCAGATAATATGAACTTTCATTAAATTAACTTACATAAACCGCAAATGCGCTTAGTTAGCGCGAGCAGCGGAACTATTTGTAATTATACCTGGACTATAAATATGTGCAATTATTATTGATACGGTAAAACGACAATTTTGTAGTCCAGGTTTACATAGTAATCACGTACGGTTACAATAATTATTCTTCGCTAAAAGTAAAATCTAACAATCATTAAAAATAAACAACTGTGAAGTTTATAAAGGCTAATGTGTTTAGTGTACGAATCAACAATTTAACCAAAATGATAAACAAGAAAATTAGAACAGGTGATATTTACACGTTTCTACTAGCCCATGTTTACAAATATTCTTAAATGTTAAATTCAACCTAAGTAATAATGAAGATTTTAAAATTAAAATTAAGATCTACACTGAAACAAACAAACTCCCAGTTCCCGTGAAATTGATGGCAACTTCAAAAGTAATATGTGAACGAGAAACTATGTCATTTGGAAGTCCTCAGGGATGCCAACTACGAGAACCTTTAGAACTCGTGGATTTTAATTTATTTTTAATTTATTATTATTAAATTAAATTTATGTTTTATTTTAAAAGATATATTTCTGATTAAATTCCTACACCAATCTAAAACACAATTATTAAAATATATATATACAATACGCGAATGTAGCGACGACGATTAATGAAATAGATAAAAGTTGTACGTAACACTCTGCTTCGGTTGCTGGGTGGTCGTTGATCCTTTGTTGGCAGACGAGCGTACTATGGTGGTTTAGCTCGGATTCCTGCTAAATGCGGGGAGGAGGCGCGACAATCGACAGTGAAATCTCCTTCATGGTTAATTACTTGGTGCGCTCAAATCCTCTCCAATGCCTGCTATTCTGGCTGAATCTAATTGTCGATTCGTAGATCTTATTTAGGCTATCGTTTCCGTGTTAAACGTCTTCCACTCGCGTCCTCTACTCTTGTTCAGTCCTTCCTTTCGATTTATAATAGCTGGCGCTTTACTCCTGGCAAAACCCCTATTCTGGCATTTATTTCACATCGTCTTAGTTCATTTTGGCCGTACACTATCTCCTTCAATAATCTTCCCTACTTTTCCTTCGACTATATTACTCTCTGTCGTCCTCCCAAGATATTTATTTTTTCCTCATTTTCTAAAAACCTTCCCCAAGTCGTAATTAAACTGGTATTCTACAGCACTATCAATTCCCTATTTCCCTCTCATGTTACCATTTACACGGATGGTTCGAGGGGGCCTGGTGGTGTTTTGGAGCTTCCTTCATTCTTCCTGATTTTAACACATCAGAATCTTTTCGTTTTCCTTATTTCTATTTCATATTCATAAACGAATTATTGACTATTCTACGTTCTATTATTTTCATTTCCTCGAATAACCTTTTTCCTTCAATTTTTTAATTATCTCTGACTCCTTGAGCGCTCTTCGGGGGTCATATCTGTTCCCCTTCCTGACCATTCGTATGGCACTTTGTCATCCTCCGTATACGTTCACTCATTCATAACCTTTTCCCTCTCCATTCGAATAATATTGGTTTGCTGCGGATACCTAGCCACTTCGGTACATTTGGTAATGAAACGATTGATTCATTGGCTTGGGCTGTTGCTTCTTCTCGCCTTTAAAAAAAAAAAAAATCCATTTGCCCACCTCCTATCGATATGTAAAAGCTTTCATATTAGGTATTGGTCGGACACCTACGATTCCTCCTTTCCTAATAATTATTCATTCTCCATCTGTCTATTCCGCCTACTCTTCCTCCATGTTCATGGTTTTGCATCCCTCCCTTCGACGTTCTGATGTTGTTTCTGTTGTTCGTATGCGTTTTGGCCATTCTTTGCTGCCGTCCTCCAGATTTAATTTTTCCCTGATTTGCTCCTCACAATTTACTCCCTACACTATCTTCTCCATCCTGATGATGCAGCTATTTGCGGCGCTGATCATGTGTTCTTCCAGTGTTCATCTCTTTCTGTAGAGCATTTTGTATTCCTATTTGTGTTGTGGTTTGGGCTTCCTACTCCTTATTGTACTTCCCACATCCCGTTCTTTCCTTTCCCACTAGTTATTCACGTTATTTGTTCCGTTTTAGCAAATATTTCCGTCGGATTAAAATACAACCACCTTCTTTCCCTACTATAGGTGAAGGTCCTTGGTTAACGAGCCGAGAGTAAAAATTAAAACATTATCAATTACAAAGAAAAACCGATTTTCGGAGCGATCAGGTTACTAAGACCATCTCGGATCGAACTTCTGATTCTTTAGTAAAAAGGTTGGTCTGTTCGCGACTGGACGAATAGTAGTTGATGGATATTTGATGAGGACTTGACCAATACTTGACGAAGACTGACTATATTTCTAATTTTTCTGTTTTTCCCCTTCGAGCAATCTCCTCTCACCACTGAAGAAGATCCGTTCCTTTGCCGATCGATCATCGCGTGCATCCGTCAAAGTCGGAATCAATCTCGATACGACAACCCCCAGCTAGCAACCGGCTCTCATTTACGCACGCATTCACTCTCTCATTTTGTAAAGGGTAAAGGAGTATTAAAACGAATAAAATTAGAAGGAATATGAACAGAAATTAAGTGAAATGTTTGAGAATGGTTTGAGGGGGATTGTGAAATATGAACAAAATTAGGATCGGTGGATGTAGAAATAGAAGAGGTAGAATTGTGTAAACGGCATGTCATTACGAATTAGAATTGCTGCACTCCCATGCCCATCTTTACGATTAAATCTAATTACTTTAAAAACTAGTGTTTATATTTACTGTATTCTTAAGCCGCGTGTCAGAAAGAAGGACGCGGTGGCAGTGATTATTGACTTAATGGAGTGCTTAAAGTATTTCTGTTCATTCTTAAAATTTGACAATTCCATTGTAATATTTTTAGTTTTGGGTAGTATTAATTTTGAATTAAAAGAGTTGGGTAGGTAGAATGGGAATTAAGCAGTCTTTAGAGTTCGGAAATGGAAAGAAAGGTAACTAAATCGTAATAAGCAGAACATAAATATTCAAATAATCCAGGAACGTCTGCAATAAATATACATTCATATATATGTACATAAATTAAATATAAAATACATTACGATTATAATAGTGTAACAAAGTTAATAAAAGAAGGAACCATTGCGGTATTCTGAGTGTTAATTAATAAATCTTTACATTATCCAAAGCATATATAAATTTTGTTTGTTTAAAAGTGCTGTTAGTTCGCTGTATTTTTTCTTTTTTTCCGAATCCCAGCAGATGAGGATGATTTTGTTAAGGACGAGGATGTTGTCGGTTTTAATAGAATAAAACATGCCGCGGTAATTTTCCGTTAGTTGAGGAAGTAAGTACTGGGTTTGAAATTCGTGTGAAAAGGGATGCCGATTTATAGCGATATGAAGATTAAAGTGTTGAAGGATCGGATAGATTAAGTACAGGATGAAAATGAAAGGTTAGGAAGTGTAGAGTTATACGGTGAAAAATGTAGAATTATCGCGGACTGCAGAACATATAGATAGTAGAGATTCTGCCTGCTGGGAAGGCCAATAAAGAATTGTAATTGGAAATGAGTGGTCTACAACTGTTACAAAGGTTAATGTTAGTCGCGCGCGGTTTGTAACGATTCATTTTTGAAGTGTTAGCGCGATCAGTATTTGTAGAAAATACCTGACCGCCTTTGTTGGATCTGTAAATCTAGATCGTTTCAGAGGTTGATACGTTATTAGCGGCTTTTAGTCTTCGCAATTTCTAATTTTTTTACATAGCGTGGGCATGTTTCACGATCGAAAAGATGATTATCGATGCAATCTAAACATCTTACATAGGATCACTTAGAGGACTAGAGCAATCAGTAGAAGAATGTTCGGAATGATAAAATCTACATCGAGGTCGTGAAAGTTGTTGCGATGTGACCATAACGACTGCAGTTTAAACATATTCTGGTAGGCGGGCAGCTAAAATTAACAGGAAATCGGAGTTTATAGACGGAAATATAAACAGGAAAATCACGGGCCAAAAAAATTTAATCTCTACCGAGGTTGCCGGATTAAGCCGATTATCTGACCTTCTACAGATTCTTTGGTTTCCAATTCCGATTCCGAGGTATCGGGTATTTCTTGCTCGCCAATGTCAGTGGGTGATGAATGATGCTGAATCGAAATAATAGGCTGACGGGGGGAAAAAATGCTCTTAATTTATCGTTGAATAAACGCGCGATATTGTACAGAGAATAAAGTAAAATTTAAATGGCTGCTAATAGTATATGTGGAAAGAGTTCATTTAGTTATCTTTTTATCGGTGAATACGTAGCGCTCTAGTGGAAATGATTCATGAAAAGGTTTAAAGTGATAAACCGGAATATTTTAGCTGAAGATCATCACACGCGGAATAGCATAATAGAAACGCGGAAACCACGAACAATCAGTCTATGAAACATCTCTGCATTATATAGAATTGCGAATTTTACCCATTGCTAATAACATACATAATCGGCAAAAATATTGATTTTGTTTTAATACATTGTCTAAAACTATTCGATACTATATAAAATGCCCAGACATCGTATAACATATCTATATTTGATATACTTTTGCATTTTTGCTAACACGTATATACTTTGATGATCAAAGAATATTGTGTCTAAATAAGAATAAAGCTCGAAAATTACGAAACATTTTTAATCATTTTAAAATGTTTCGAAAGCGGCTTAAACTATTTTTTGAATATTTTTTGCAATTACCGATTACATTTATAATACTAAATAATAAAAAGCTGGAATAAATTTGTTTTACATAGATTTGCAGATCCGCAAAAGTCAAATTATACAAACTGGCAATATGAATTAATGGTCGAGCAATGGACCCAGTATCTTGATGACGATGCTCGCGCAACAATAAGGAAGGGAGGTTATTACTCGTATATGACAAAAAATGGAATCCGAATTATATCACTTAATTCCATGTTTTGTTACGTGCTAAATTGGTACGATATATGCGCAAATTATAAACAATATATATAATTAATATGTGTAAAAATGTTATGCTCGGTTTAAAAATGGAAAAGTGAAAACATAACAGAGAAATAACCGCGTATCCAGTTGAAATGTGGGCTGTCAACTGATCTTCAGTCGGTTAAAAAATTAATGGAGCAAGAAACAAATTATTTCCTAATTTCCGTATACGAAAGTATAAGTTTGAAGTTTTCGAATTTTTTCGACGTAACTGCGTCCTAAACTCAGACTAATATTTCCCCGAAGGTGTGCGGGCAAAGTTATATATCTCTGTTTATTCGGATAGATGAATTAAATCAGTCATCTGTTGCATAGTGCAATGCGTATTTTCATGTTTTGGCGATATACATATATACATTTTTTTTTTTTGCTTGGCAAGAAACCATTTGACGATTATTAAGTTAATATAAGCACCAACCTGAACAAGATAGTTTACTCTTATCACTACGGGGGTAGTAAAGATTAGTGAACACGCATGGGTAAAATTAATATTACTCCTTCCAAAGTAAAAAATATCATGCAGACATGGTCGTAAATGTGTTAGCATAACCTACGAATGCCAGCCTAGAATAATTAGGAGAAAAAAAACTGACTAGACCGAGCCCGAAGCGGATTATATACTCCAGGTTGACTGAGAAGCAAAAATCATGGAATACGAATTAATACTATAAATGATAATGTTCAGTATTTTAAAATGGTAATATTCGTTGCATATCCTTGGGTTTATGGCTGGAATCGATCATCTACTCCAGCTGACCTATATCCAAAGTAAAACTTTACATTCTTATATATCTTCTTTTTTTTTCAATAATGGGGAAAAAGCCACGCGGAAGACCAAGAATAACACTTATTGACACAGTGCTAAAAGAAAGTGGAATAACGACCTATCCGGAATTAAAGAAGAAAGCCTGTGACAGGCTTGGATGGAAGCAGTTAATACATGGGGCGAACCAGACGACAGGCTGATACACTGATGATGATATATATATATATATATATATTTTTCTTGCCTTTCTTTCATTTTTCTTTTTTTTTTTTTAATGTATATAACTATTTTATATGTACATGATTAGCATTGTTCAACGTGACGATTATGGAGAATTTTCCCTCGATGTCTTAATGGCTTTTCTTCTTTGATCGGCGGAAATGAAGCCGGCTCGTTTTATGTATTCTCTTGAAAAGTAGAATTTTCCTTTAGAAACTCGCAATTTACTTCGAAATAGTTAGCAAGTATTTGACTGTTATTTTTCTAATTATGAAAAATTCTACCATTTCGGTCTTTGAAATGAATCTCGGTTGCGTGTACTTTGTGGCGCTATTGTCGAGTGTTCGATAGAAGTCTCGTCTACGAATTATTTTTTTAAGTGTGTTTTTCAATTTGATTCAGTCGTTTTTTTAAAGAACAAACATTCTGCGTTTTTCGCGTCTATGAAGGTTGTTTTTATTATCCTACTTCTTGTTTTTGTTCCGGTCCGTAGCATTACACGGTTGCATCATACTTCTTTGTTCTCCGGACATATTTCTTCCGTTTTTTAAGGAAACATGCCTCTATATAGCTTTGATCCTTTGTATAGTCGATTCTTCGGGAGAACCGTTTTCATTTGACTGAGATATACGCACGTAAATGATAAAGGATGGATTTTATAGTTTGGTACTTGACCATTTGTGGAAAAGAAATGTCGTAATAGAGTTTAAAATCTTTCTTAATCGCGGTAAAGCTGGTTCTAAAATGAGGTACATTTTTCATTGCCTTGCTTCCTTTTATTCCCTATAAAATATTCAGGCGCGTAACTTTATACTGGGAAATCGGTTTGCTTCGAAACAACCCTTTCACACCATTTTGAACAATGGAACATTATAAAAATGACTGGAGAATGTTACGAGACCCCCGATAAGCGATCATTTAAATTAGCGTTTGGTACTAATTGGTATTACTATAGTCGATAAATATTACATAAAAAATATTGTGGAACGTTTTAAATTATTTTACTCTTTTAAAGAATCAAAATGGTTAAAAAACTGAGAATTCAGCTTTAATAAAGTTCTGTTTGAAAAGGTATTTTAGCGCTTTCCAAATTAGTTTATGTAGAACTTTATCGAAAGCCTCTTTTTCTTATCTTTTTAAATATTTGCCTTTTCATTTTGTTATTCGCTAAATCGACCTCTAGAACATAACGAAAAAAACACACTACGGTCGACTTTCCGAAAGATAGTCGATAAGACTCTTTCCGGAGGAGTGTGTCACCTAGACACGAGAACCGCGAGATAAAATTTTGCTGATTAAACAACACAAACGGGGGAACAAAACTCTGCGACTAGTAAAAGTATAATAATAACTAAATCGAAATTTGCCTTACGCGAACGGCACCGGGATATATAACGACGAAACGACATGCAACGCGGCACTAAAACAACTGTAGTATACATTGCAGTTGACCGGCTGATAACTGAACTGAAAAACAGACATTAAAACGAAGTCCACCACGTGCCCAAAAACGATCAAATATTCGAATACTTACTTCCTGCGTAGAACTGATTTTAGTGGGATTTTAGAAATTTTGTGAGAGACTAAAAATTTAATAATCACGATTTTGACCGAAGGACAATTTTTAACTAGACATCATCACGAGATAGCCTTGTAAATATTGAATCCGCATCAATATGCGTGTGTATGTATGCACATAAATATATTGTTATACTAATTTAGATGGTGAAATAGGCCATGGGAGAAGAGAGCTGGTATCGGTCCATACCGCAGGCAGGTGCGAGTTCTCTAATGGGGTTGCTACATATCGCATCACTATTCTTTCACCCCCCCCCCCCGTTTCGCTTAAATTATTATATATTAAAAAAGATACGGTTGTATTTGATAATTACATTAAAAATAATGAGGAAAATAAATGAATTTTTATTTAATGTAAAATTTAATACAATGCTCGTAAATAAATACATTTTGTAACAGATCTACATTGATGCATTGGGTAATTTCGAAATAATATTTAAGACAAATATTATCAGACAAAATAGTGAAGCGATAAGAAAAATAAAGTTGGAAGTTAAAAGTGCTTTCATCGCATAAATTGAGCAGTAGTATTTTGAAGTCATCAAGGGTAACCTTTAATTTAAAACACGTTCCTGGTATAATAATGCCAAAGGTAATAAGTTGTTTCTTTAAAGTCCCTCGCCTGGAAAGAAATCAGTGCAGTTTTTTAAAACAAAATGTGCAGTAGAATGGCACAATACGGTTTTTTTTTTTTTAGTTCATTTCAAATTTTTCAGAAATGATTAAAACCCTACGGAAATCAGTTAAAGGAAAAATAAAGACACTGCTGCAAAGACAACTGTTTTTGTTTTTTTTTTGCAGCTTCGTGTGATTTCTGTATAGAACTGTTTTGTATTTAAGCAACATTTTAACGCTCACACATCCGCTTAGTGTGATCCTCTAGAACAGTGGTTCTTAACCTTTAAGTGATGAGGGACCATTTGACAAAATTTCTGTCTGCAACGGACCACCAACTGTTTGGAGGTAATATACAGTAAATGTAAATAAATAAAGGGTTGTTCTATCTATTCATAAATAAGACACGCATAAAATTATTTAAAGATAACAGTATTTTAATTTTTTTTACGATAATTTTACAAAATAGAGGTAAATATATCATTTTAATGCGATTTCTTTGTCTGCGTACTTTTTACTAACTTCTGAATCCTTGATTCAGTGCTACTGAAAGCCAAACACATGTCGGCACTGGCATTCAACCGATTTCAGTGCTTGCTTTTAATTATCAAAAACGCCGAGAAACCCTGCTCGCATAGATATGTCGATGATAACAAAGTTCGGTAACGTACAGAAATTTCTTGAATCTTCGAGAAAGAAATTACCTTTTTGGTCCAAAAATTTTCAAAATTAATTCCTGTCACGAATATATCTTTCTAGTTACTATGGTGTTGCATTTCAATCACTTCTTCTTGAATTTTACCAGGCAGCTTAGAAACGTTGATCACTTTCCAAACACACCTTCGTTCTCACAATAGTCAGGAAAATAGCGACTGAATTCACTTTTTTAATTTTTCAAATGAAGTATTATGTTCTCTTTTGTATTTCTTCTTTAATCTCAGTACGCTGCCTGTCAATAATTCGATTCAGCGTATCAAACGCAGAAAACGTTTTTCTTCCAAACCTTAAGCTTGATTTTAGCGATAGATTCATTAATTTTATCTTCATATGCAAATTTATTGTTTGCGCCTTGCAACATCAAATTTCACGACCCTTGCAGTTGAAGGTTCAATTCATTTAGTTACGTGAAAAAATCAACCAAACAAGCAAAACACATTTGAAATTTGGACTCGCAGAACTGATCATCCAGCAACTCTTTGTTCTCCTTGTTAGTTAATAATATTTGTACTTCCTCTTTCAGTTTGTACAACCCCAACAGCATATTTCCTTTGGAAAGCCGACGCACTTCCGTATGGAAAAGCCGAGTTTCGCGTTCAGAGTTCATATCAGAACACAACTGATTGAAGAGACAAGTATTAAGTGCAAATGAAGTCAACTACTTTTATACCTTTAATATTTTTAAGATGGCTTCGCGGACCACTTTGAATGCCTCCAGGGACCACCAGTGGTCCGCGGACCACCGGTTAAGAACCACTGCTTTAGAAGAACACTATATCTAAAAAAATATCGCAACTAATTCGAATATTCATTGCAGCATTAAAAAGGGCAAGAAGCCGATTTACAATTTTAGGACATATTTAAAACTGAAAGAAATGATTGATAAAATACTTCGGATACGCTCACTTCTTTCTTCCCTTCATTCCATTCAAATTGATTAACCGTAGGCTATTTGGGCATCTTCGATAATGAATCGGCGGACTCCTTGGCTCGGGTTGCTGCTTCTTTCCACTTCTTTTCTTAAGAAAAATCCCATCCTCTAATCTCCTTTCGCTGTGCAAAAACTTTCATCTCAGACTTTGATATCGAATGTATTCCTCTTTCTCTAACAATTGCTGCTTTTATCTGTCCGTTCAACCTAGTCTCCTGTTAACCTATGGTTCTCTTTGTTTACTTTATTTCGCCGCTCTGTTGCTGTCTCCGTTATTCGCCTATGTATTAATCATATTTTATTATCTTCTACCCGTTTTCCTTTTTTTCGTTGGTTGCTTTTCCTTATTGTCCTCTCCATTCAAACAAAGAGCGTATTTGCGATGCTAGTTATGTGTTTATTAAATGTACATCTCTTTCTATTAACTGTTTTGCTTTCTATTCCATTTTATTGATACTCGGTCTTCCTACTCCATATTGCGCCTCTTATGTCCTATCGTTTCCTTCTCCACACATCGTTCCTACTACCTGTTCCTTCCTCCTAACAACACTTGATATCGTACCAAGGTATAGTTGACTCCTTCCTTTGCTAATTGTTTCTGAGTAAAGGTCCTCGGTTGACGAGCTCAAAAAAAAAAAGAAAATAAGCCGAGAATTTGTCAACAGCAAACAAAACAGAACAATTAGATTTCTATAGAGTCTTACATTCGGCCTTTAGGTTCAGTGATAGCGGACACTTAAAAACGCGGCGCTTTTTCGGAAGCGGTCTAATAAATTATCTTTGTTGTTCCTTGAAAGTTTAATCGAGTTGAATTTGTCTGAATTTATGGAACTCGTCCAAGAGTTTGAAAATTTTTTGGAATGCGCAACGTATACATTAAATGCCGAACTGATTCACTGGCAATAAAATTGGTGCTTCAAAAAGAAGGAAACTTATACAATTACCGAAGTAAATGATGATCGCGTTGAAGACGTAATGCAGCTATCTATAAATTTCTTAAAATTTCACCTACATTTCCTGTAGCAAATACTTCTGGCGAGCGTTCACTTTCGTCACTTTAAATTTTGACCGAGAATAACAATATTATAAGCAGAATTTGCGAGATTAGCGGAATTAGTATTGTTCTACATCCGCTACGGTCTCGACTTGAGGTTGAAACAAGTGATAGACGAGTTTTCCGAAAAATGGAAAATCAAGAATTATATTTTAAAGTTTTTTTGTTTTCAGTTTTTTTTGGAGGGGGGGATTTTTTGTAACACAATTTGAAGAATAATTCGGTTACACATATTTTTTTATTACGGCCCTCAAGAAGAATGTGGTGTAAGTGGTAATGTCCACACTCGTATGCGCGGGTTCAAATTTAGCTGTACACACTAACTTTTTTCCCTTTTTTTTTTC
Source organism: Icerya purchasi (assembly GCA_039619475.1). Lineage (NCBI taxonomy): Eukaryota > Metazoa > Arthropoda > Insecta > Hemiptera > Monophlebidae > Icerya > Icerya purchasi. Next base: position 343,204,207 of record CM077115.1, read on the forward strand.
TTTTTTTTCCTTCATATAAATATTTATAAAATAATTCATGTATTAGAAAAGTAAATAAATCATTCATTTATTTTTTTATTACTTATTGATTTTTTTTGATGATTTTTTATTACAAATTTCATTTCTACTATTTCACGTCTAATATTTTTATAATTTTACTTTTTATTAAAGTTATTACTATTTAAATATAATAACAATATTTTTAAATTTAATTATTGTTTACGGTAGAGTTAAAGATTGATCTAGCTGTGAATACTTTTTTTCATTTATACATAAATGCTTATAATTTATTTACTTTTACTCATTCATTTATTTTTTATTACTTATTTTTTTTTTTTTTTCTCCTAAGATTGTATATGAGGGTTTCCATGTGCCGTGTTTAACTACTGGGGCTATTACAGCACATGGAGCCTACTTAAGGGGATTAAACGCGATAGTACAGATCGCTGCTCCGCATGTAAGCTAATACAGCTGCGACCGCGGGCGGAGCATTTGACAGTATCGTAGAAGTAGAGGAAGTGGTGAAGTGCATGGATCGTGGTACTGCAAAAGAGGGACATTCGAGAAGTAGGTGATTGGTGGATGGGGCGCTCGGTTGACTACAAAAGGGGCAGACATTTGGGGGTTCCTGGCTCGTGAATATGTAGCCGTGCGAGAGGGTTGTATGTCCTATTCGGAGACCATTCAGGACAGAAAAATCTCTGCGGAAAATTCCGTCTGTGGGCCACCAAGGCTCCGTGGTTGTTTTTATGCTTCGGAGAAATGTACTTGAAGATCTCCATTCCTGTTGCCATTCTTCTCCAGTTTGCTGCATAAATAAATGAGCCAATGTAGGGGGAAGAGGGGGGTTGTGTGGCATTGGAGAGAACAATGTCGCCTGAGCTGCTCGATTGACACGCTCATTGCCTGGAATCCCAACATGAGCCGGCACCCATAGGAAGGACATTTCGGAGTTTAAATGTGATAACCTGTATAATAGGTAATGGACCTTCCTTACCAAAGGGTTGTTGGATTTAATCCCCGAGATGAGTTGAAGGGAGTTTAGAGAGTCAGTTATAAGTAGGGCCTTTTGGGACTGGGGGTTGCTATCGGTATAGTGTTGGATGCAAAAGACCATCGCGTATATTTCAGCGTCCAGTGCTGTACAGCAATCGTGAAGTCTAACTGACTCTGCTGCCCCTGAGACTTCGAAGGAGCATGCCGCCAGTGACTGATAACCTATTGCCTTCGCTCCATCTGTGTAGAGGCATGCATGGTCTGTGTAGCTCGCTATGATATTTGTTGCTATTTGTGCTATGTTTGGGGGGTATTGAGCTTTGTTAAATTTTGTCAGCGATATGTTGATGTTTGTGATTGGCTGACTCCAAGGTGGTGCGGTTGCTGTGAAGTCTGGCAGAGTTCTTGGGATTGAAAAGATTTGGAAACGACCCATAACCGAAAAAAGTTCGGGCACTGGGTCATTCCCAAACCTCATATTAGGAGATATTGTCGGGGTTTTGGTACTACTAAGGAGGGTGCTCATTTCTTTAAAGTTATAGTACTTCCTATAGTAGGACAGCGGGGGACAACCTGCCAGTGCATACAAACTTATAACCGGAGAAGAGGGATGAGCAGAAAGGATAGACCGGAGGGCAGCAGAATGTATAGGATCTAAGGATCTTAGCACACTTTTAGCGGCTGAGGAGTACACCTGGCACCCGTAATTGATTCGTGAAAGGATAATCGATCTATAAATTGTAGGAAGTAATTTTGGGTTTATATTGTACTTGTAATTTGATAGATATTTCAGGATAGACAAAGATTTTAGGCATTTGGTTTTGAGCTCGGCTATGTGAAAGCGCCAGGAAAGTTTTTTATCGAATATTAGGCCTAGAAACTTGACTGATGGACGATTTGGGATAGGAAAACCATTTAGACTCAGGAATACGCTGGGAAGTGGGTTTTGGCGTCCCCTGTGGAAATCAACACATATTGTTTTTGTTAAGGAAAAGGTCAGACCGTTATCATTGGACCACTTTGGTAAATTTTCGATGGAATTTTGGAGGATATTTTGAGCGTTTATAGGATGGTTGGACGATAAGGATATATTCAGGTCATCAATGTAGAGCCGTGACGTTACAGGGGCGGCAAGGCAGTCAGTTATATCATTGATATAATATATGAACAAGGTTGCGCTTAAAGCAGAGCCTTGTGGTACACCATTTTCCAACAGCATCAGTTCAGACGTTGACGAACCAATCGTAACTTGGATCGTTCTATTGTCTAAGAAGCTGTGTAGGTATTTACCCAATTTTCCGGCGATTCCCGCCGTTCCTCAGTTTTAGTAGTAAGCCATGACGCCACAGGCGGTCAAATGCTTTTTCTAAATCGAAAAATACTGCGTAGAGGTGCTGTTGGCGATGAAACGCCGATAAAATCTGCTTTTGCAGGCTAAGTAGCTGGCTGACTGTCGATCTTGCCTCTCGCCCGCCGGCTTGGTTAGGAGATAGAAGACATTTTTGTTCTAGGAAAAACATGAGGCGCCTATTAACCATCTTCTCCAGCGTTTTGGAAATGACACTAAGCAATGAAATAGGACGGTAACTTTCGGGAAGAGTAGGATCTTTATTTTCCTTTAGTATTGGAATGATATTGGCTGATTTCCATTGTGCCGGAATGTTTCCGGAATTCCAGATTTGGTTGAATATATGTAGGAGAAAATGTTTGCCGGAAATAGGGAGATACTTTAGCATGTACGGGTGGATACAGTCGGGGCCAGGAGCAGTGTTGGATGTGTGGTAGTTGAGTTGGAAATTTAATTCTGAGATGGTAAAGTTACTGTTGTATGTTTCGTTGGATTCGGACGGGAAGTGCACTGGCTGTTGCTCTGCTTGGTGTTTCATGCTGTGGAAGGCGGGAGGGTACTTTTCTGACGACGATGCTGCGGCAAAGTAGCTGGCAAACGCTTTGGCGACGTCCGCTTCATCCCTTATCTGGCTGCTATTGATTCTGAGTTGGACGCGTTTTGGGGCGCTGTTGATTCCGCTGATGGATTTTATTTTGTTCCACATGGTCCTATTTGACGTTGACGAAGAGATCGATGCGATAAACTGTTCCCAGCATTCTTGTTTTTTGCCGTGAATAAGAGCACGGGCAAGAGCTCGGGACTTTTTGAAGGCTGTTATGTCAGGTAACGACCGAGACGTTTTATACTTTCTGAGTGCTCGTTTGCGCTGTTGGATTGCGGTATGAATCTCTTTGCACCACCACGGTACTCTCTTAGCTCGAGAATTGTGAGAGATGGGTATTGATAAGCAGGCGGTGTGTAGAATGGCATTAAGAAACGTGCTTAAATTGTCTGGTAGGGACTCGCTAGGAGCTGGGATTTTGATTCCGGCCTCGTATGCCGCCCAGTCCGCCTTGTGGAACAAAAATCGTGGGGGTCTTGGAATTAGTGGTGATGGATGGTATCCCGCGAATTGTAGGAATACTGGGAAATGATCACTGGAGCAAAGGTCGTCATGGATAAAAGACTTAAGTTTCGGGAGGAGTAATGAGGATACTAGTGCTAAGTCAATAGTCGAGAAGGTGTTATGGGAGAGGTTGAAATGTGTGTGGTCAGGTGGGACCAGGGTACACAAATCGTACTCTATTAATATATTAGTGATGATTGATCCATGTCTGTTGGTTGACGCCGCTCCCCATAGTGAGGAGTGAGCGTTGAAATCTCCAAGTATGACCATTGGGCTTACTATTTGGGATATGGTGTTTTGAAGGTCTACCGAATGTACCATAGTGTTGGGGGGGAGGTAGCAGTTGCAGATCGTTAATGAAAGTCTCGGAGGACCGTGTAAGAATACAGATATCGCTACCATCTGAAGGGGTGTGTCTATTCTGGCTGATACAGCTGAGACCGACGTATGTACTAGGATTGCTACTCCTCCACTTGCTCGGTTGCCACCAATATTATCGCATCGGAATAGGCTGTAGTCCTTTATTCTTGGTTTGTCTCCAGGCCGCAAGTGCGTCTCCTGCAAGCAGGCTACCGATGGAGAACATGTGGCTAATAGGTGTTCCAGTTCGGCTTGGTGGTTGGTAAAGCCTCTGCAGTTCCACTGCATAATTGTATTGTTGCTCGCCATGCTGGGTGTTTCTATGTTGTTTCGTGAAGCCAGTGGCTGTTGTTAGTCGGCCTTTAATATTGGGGTTCACATGGGGTTCGTGTGTTAGTGGGTAGAGCTCCCTTCTGACGTATTGCCATCTGTGGATAGGTAGCTCAGACTTTTTAGTATGCGGGTACATTTATTTTTTAAGCTCTAGTTCTTCAGGAGTGGTTTGGTTGCTGCAATTAGGTGAATCAGTCCGTCTTTATCCTGTGTAAAGTTGTGCGCGTAGGTTATATAGTCAGATTTAGAAGTTATGTTTCTCATGAAGGTTTTGTAATTGTCGAAGTTAATGATGAAGTTGGCTTGATCGTTATCAAACATCGGTCTGACCTTCTCAACTGCTTCGTCGATGTTTATGTTTTTTTTTTGTTTTGGCTTCCGATTAGCTGACTCAGTGATGTGCTGCACGTCTGGCGGTGTTTTGAAATCGGTTTTCTGTTGTGCCTGTTGCTGCAAAAAGTCCTTCTCTTCTGGCTGTGATTTCAAAGTATGTTTCAGCTCTGATTGGATTGGGGAGCTATCTGTTTGTTCCAGTAGTGCAGTATGGCTGATGTCGTCCTCTGGTAACGGGATATTAATTTTCTTTGTTGCAGGCTGAGATGTCGCTGATAGTGTGGGATCGTCGGCAAAGAGTCTGGTGTTTCTGGGTGGGGGCGTTTCGCATTTGGGATTATTTGGTCGACTTGCATTGCTCTGCCGATGTCTAGGTGTTGTGGGGGGGGGGGGGGGGGAGTAGGTAGCATGGTTGGTTGGCTAGTGTTTCCTTTTTTATTTGTACAGCTGTGGCATGAGTGGTCGTCTAAGTGGAGGAATATGCGGTGTTCGTGTTCATTGTGGGTTAGTATAAAGGACTCAGGGATGTTGGAACAGTTGGCCTGCTCTATATATGTAGACTTGTCTACGCCAGCTGACAATATGTCCGAATTCGGCGTCGTTTGGGTTGACCCGAAGGATGGCTATAGGGGTGATTAATTTCAAAGAAAACACTGAGGCAAGGTGAGAGACTATGAGCTGGTTCGGGATAGTAGGAGAGACATTTGACATGATTAGTTATGGATTTTTTAAACGTCGGGCAGTGATCACTTGCGAGCCTATTTTAATTCTTCATCCATGTTCGAATAGCTTTTCGACATTGGATTTCGACTTAAAAAATATTGCCACTTGGTCTCTGCTGATTTTCGAGCCTGTTATTATGTTAGATGGTCCTCCAACTAAATTTTTTAATGTCAAGAAGTAATCGCGGTTGCTGCTTGTCGGAACGTACGGGAATATTACGCCCTGTTCCTCTGTTGGGTAATTGAAGTCGGTTAGCGGGGCTATTTTCTTTATAGTTTTTAATTTTTCGGAGAAGGATGCTGGTACACTCGGTGCGGTCGGGAGGGTTGCATCGGAGGGGCTGTTTTGGATTTTGTCATTTACCGCGGTCGCTGCGGAGCTATCAGCGTTAAAATCGGCAGACGGCTGGCTGCGCGAGTTATTACTTATTGATTTTTTCAATGCTTTATTATTATTTATTCAAGTTTAATTTCTATTGGAATAGTAGAAATTAAATTGAAAAAATAAATTAATGAGTAAATATATAAATAATTTATTTACTTTTTTAATAAATGAATTAATTATAAATGTTTACATATATATATATATATATATATATATGTATGTATGTATATAAGAAAAAAGGAAAAAAAGTAAAGTGCGGACAGCTAGATAGTGTACGTGTTGTGAATGTTACCACTTACGCCATGGTATTTTCAAGCAAAATGTTACGCCACTTACACATAACCTATACATGATGTATTGGGGCAGTTTGCGTTAAATCGGTCAGTGATAACGTTGGTTTGCGTCGTTAAACTTTTGTCTTGTCTCAATTCTCGACTGATAAGTACAAAGATTCATCTACGTTCGTTTTTTTTTTTTTTTTTTTTTTTTTCCCTACCCTGGGCGCGCCAGCGGCCTTGACCCAACAACATGAAAAATTAACAGTTATAACTAAATAACCAGGCGGTCAGAAATGGAGAGGACAAAGGACAGTAGCAATGGGATAACTGAAGGCAATGGGAAGGAAAGAATATAGGTAGCGTTAAAGGGAGTAGGAAGACCCAAAACTAGAAGTTGGGTGTAAAGAATAGAGCGTTCGTTAGAGAGTGCTGAACATTCGAATAGGATGTGATTTGAATCACAAATACAAGAAGGCTCAGAAGCGTGAAGAGAGCAGAAAGGAGAAGGGGACAAAGCGAATCGAAAGCGAGAAGAGGGGAGAAGAGAATGATTGATTCTAAGCCTAATTAAGGAAACAACAGTGGAACGACGACAGATAGGAATAGATTGAAACCAAGGCAGGAAACTAGGAACCGGTTGAATAAGACGGTACTGAGAAAAGCGATTTGAGAATATAGATGGATACATGTCAGACCAAAGTCTGGAATGGTTAGAGCGTGATAGAGAAAGAATGTCTGAGGAAGGGAAAGAGTCGAGGAAAGGACCAGTGCGGGCGGCTGAGCGAGCTAAAGAGTCAGCTGAGTCATTTCCCTCAATATTGGAATGACTAGGGACCCATAGAAAGTCTATGGAAATGGAGCGGAACGAGAACAAAGAGGAGACAAGAGAACGGATAGAGAGGATGATACCGTCAGAAGTATAAGAAGGAGGAGAGGAGATGGCTTGAAGAACGCCTTTGGAATCAGAGACAATCAGGAATTTGTGAACTCCACTCGTAGAGGATATGAAATGAATTGCACGAAGAATTGAGATCGACTCGGCCGAGAAGATAGAGCAGAAGGAAGGAAGTCTGAAGGACTCAGAGTGTAGGAACGTAGGAGACGTATACGCACCACCCACGCCCCCATCACTCTTGGAGCCATCCGAGAAGATTAAGGCATGGGAAGGAAAAGAAGAGTTCAGCAGCTGAAAGAATTCGAAGTTGACTACATTGTGAGAGGAACAATTAGCTCGGACTGGAAGAGAGGAGAAATTGATGGGGTGCCATATGCTATTAAAGTCGAAAGAAAAGTAAGGAAGACTGTTATAAGAGGAAACGTAGGGAGAAAAATTGGAAACACGAGCAGCTATATGCGATAAAATCGGAATTCTATGAGGCGCTAAGCGCCAGTGATTTTTGATATAAAGATAGGAAGGGATAATATTGGATGACAAAATGGGGAGGCGTTTTATTAAAAATCGATAACCGAGGAGTGAACGACGAATGGAAAGAGGTTGAGTGGAAGATTCGGATAGAATCGCAGGAATAGGAGAAGATCTTAAAGCACCAATGCATAGGCGAAGGCAGGAATTCTGAATTGCGTCAAGTTTCGAAAGGAGAGACTTGGAGGCACTGCCATAAATGAAGGAACAATAGTCGAGTTTGGACCGAATAATCGATTTATATAGAATTAATAGAATGCACGGGTCTCCACCCCATCTGAGCGGTGATAAAGATTTGAGGAGATTAAGTCTTTTGATCGAGGAATTATAGATATAATTAATATGTTCATGAAATGTAAGGCGACTATTTAAGAAAATACCTAGATAACGTATGGAATTAACAGTGGGAATAGGTGTACCAGATACGTTGATGTTTATAAAAGCACGATTAAAGGGGCGGAGAGCAAAAATTATACAGGAAGACTTGGAAGGGGAAAGAGAGAGGTGGAGTGTAGATAGAGCATTGCTAAGATGGGACAATGAATGGTTTAACTCGTTGGTGGCAGAGGACAGATCATCTGAGGTGGAATAAACTAAAATGTCATCAGCAAAAAGGAGAGAGAAAGAGGGAATAGGAAGCAAAGCAATATCGAAAGAGTAAATATTAAAAAGAGTGGGGCTAAGGCAGGATCCCTGGGGAAGCCCACGATAGACGCATCTAGAGGTGGAAAGAGAAGGAGAAGATAGATAAAGAGTTCTATGTTGAAAGAGGTTGAGTATAAGAGAGATAAAAACCGGAGGGAGATTAAGAGAGAGAAGTTTGGAGCCCAGAGAAGGAAGATGCACATTGTCGAATGCAGAGCAGACATCGACAAAAGAAGCGACAGTAAATTTCTTAGAAAGGAATGATTTATAGATATCTGCAAGGAAGGTACTGATGCAATCTACCGGGCCAAGCCCGGGGCGAAAACCGAACATATTAGAAGGAACTAGATTATTATGCTCAAGCCACCAAACAAGACGATTGTTTATTAAACCTTCAAAGAGTTTGCGCAGACATGAGGCTAGGGAGATAGGACGGAAGGAACACTGATTTTTTTTCGGAATTGGAATGACGATGAAGTCATTCCAAGACTCAGGAGTAAATCCAGAGAGTAGGAAAGAGTTGAAGATATTCAGAAGAGAGAGCAGCGAGGAAGGAGAGAGTTTTTTAAGAATAGGGAAAGAAAGACCGTCCAAGCCAGGAGCAGAAGGAGAGGTTTTGTTAAGAACGGACAAGAGTTCCTCGTAGCGGAAAGGGGACGATAGGAAATGAGGTTCTGAGGAATTTGGGAGCGAAGGAATGATCGATTCCTCGAAAGTGGGGACATACGGAGGAGCAATAGAGTCCAAGAAAGAGTGAAGTTCAGGCAAAGAAGGATGAGAGAAGTGGGGATGCTCAGAAAGAGGAGATCTGAACGCTTTTGCCATTTTCCATATCTTAGAGAGAGGCGTATCTCTAGAGAAAGATGAACAAAATGATTTCCAAGAGTTCCTCTTGGCAGATTTTGAAACGTACCGAGCCTTTGCATTGGCTTCTTTGTGAGCTAAAAAGTTGGATATTGAGGAACAAGAACGAAAGGCTTTGAAGGTAGCGGTGCTTCTTTGGAAGGCAACTTTACACTCTTCATTCCACCAAAGAGAGGAGCCACAAGAGGAAGAACGACCGCGCGAAAAGGAAGAAGGAGGGGAAGAAGCGGAAAGAGCAGAATATAGAGATTGAATGAAGAAGTTGTACTGGGATGACGGGTCGGGAAAATCCAGAATAAGGGGGAGTGAGGAATCCACCAAAGATCGGAATTTAGTCCAATCTGTTTTGGAGAGAAGCCAGTGAGGAGCGTGCAAGGGCCTGAAAGGTTTAGAAGGAAGAGCGTTGTTGAGAGCTAGGAGAATGGGGAGATGATCACTACCAAAAGTGCCGTCGAGAGTTCTCCAGGAGCTTACAAGACCAAGATTCGGAGATGAAAATGAGAGGTCGATTGCACTAGAAGAAGATGGATGTTTGAAGAAAGTAGGAGAACGATCGTTGTGGAGAAAAAGATTATGGTTTAGGATGAGATTTTCCAGAGTCACACCGTTAGGATTGCGCCCTGTGCAGCCCCACATAGGAGAGTGCGCATTCCAGTCTCCACCAATAATAAATGGATCAGATAGGGATGAAAGGAATGAAGACAAAGGAAGACTAGAGACGCTGGAGTTGGGAGGGATGTACACGCAAGCAATATGTAAAGGATTCGGGAGAAGGTTTTCAAGTGAAATGTGGATCATGTTAGGGTGGTTGGGAAGGGGCGGAGGAAGAAATGGAATATTGTGGGTGTGATAGGATAGATCGTGTCTAATTAAAATTGCAACACCACCATACCCATCCATACGATCAAATCGAACTAGAGAATAACCTTTGAAATCAAGAGATGAGGAGGATTTAAGCCAAGTTTCAGATAACAGCGCTACATGGATATTGTAGAAGTCTAATAGACATTCTACACTTAGTTTATTAGCTCGTAAGCTGCGGCAATTCCATTGAAGGATGTTTAAGGCGTAAGACCGCGACATTCTAGTTAAAAGGAGAAGAGGAATTAAAAGAATGAGAAAAAGTAGCGGGAGAAGATAGAGCTGAAATTGAAGTAAAAGAAAGGAGGGCAAGGGTAGTAGGAAGGGTATAATAAATGAGAGGAGATCGCTTGTAGACGATCTTCCAACTTAAAGGAGAAGTCGACAATGGAAAAAAGAGTAGAAGAGAGAAAACGTGTCCGAAATTGGATACAGGCAAAATTGAAGATACCTCACCATTAGCGGTACCGTCAGTAATTAAAAATAAACCGGAGAAATACCTGCACGAACTGGGTTGATGCCCAGTTTGTAGGCTTCCTTCCGACATAGTGTTGAAAAAGAGACGAGAGAAATACCTGCACGAACTGGGTTGATGACCAGTTTGTAGGCTTCCTTCCGACATGTTGTTAAACCAGAGACGGGAGAAATACCTGCACGAACTGGGTTGACGACCAGTTTGTAGGCTTCCTTCCATAATGATATAGCTATGTAGCATGAAGGAAAAATGGAATAAAATTCGAACTAAGGAGAGTTTTGAGTTGATGATTCCTGAGCGAACAGTTATCCTTGGCGAAACGGACGCAAAAGAAAAAAGGAGAAATAAGAGTAACAAGTATAGAATGGGGTGCTGGAAGATGGTGAAAAAGGAGAAAGAAAGAACAAAGGATGAAAGAGGTGGTCTAGTTGAAATGAACGTGATTGGATAGGAAGGCTGAAAGATTATCAAGGAATGAGGAGGAGGAGGATATGTTAAAGGAGGCAAGGAGTTCCATGATAGCTGCGGAAATATGGGAGACAACAAAGGAAGAATCGTTTAGAGAGGAATTAGGAGAAAGAATAGGAGGAACTAGTAAGGGACTGGAAGATATGGGGGGGTTGGATTGGGGGGAGTCGTTGCGATTCAGTGCACAACCATTTAGTGGTAAATGAGAGTAAAGGGATGGAACGAAAGGAAATTGAGGAGAAGGCTTTGAGTAGGATTTGGGTTTGGAAGTTTTGTGGAAAGTGGGGGATTTGGGACGTGGAAGAGAGGGGAATTTAGAAGTTTTTGGGGAGACGTTTAGAGAGGAAATAGGGGCTGCGGCGCGATTAGCATAGGAGAAGGCTGGAGAGGCGGAACTGGAGGATTTAATTTTAACGGCTTCGTGAAAGGAGATGTTCTCGAAAGCCATGATTCTTTTTATGTCCTTCTGCCGCTGCCATTCGGGACAGGCTCGATCGGAAGCGCTGTGACTACCTTTGCAGTTGCGACAAAAATGAGGCTCCTGGAGATTTGTACAATCAGAGAAAGAATGTTTAGAGGAACAATGGGAACATGAGGGAAGAGAGCTGCGGCAATGACGTGAAATATGCCCGAAAAGGAAACAATTAGAGCACTGAGTGGGAGAACGGATACTTGGGGACACTGTAAAACGAAGTTTGTAAATGGATACAAACTCAGGGAGAGAGGATTTGGCAAATTTTAATTCGACACTTCTGGTGGGAACTTTGGTTCCATCGGAAGAGCGAAGGATGCGACGAATAGATACTATAGGGATAGACGTAACAAGCCCTTCTTTAATTTCCTCAACAGAGAAAGAAGGATGAACTCCAGAAATAACACCAATTCTGTATAGAGTATTGTGGGGAATGAAAGCTTTCAGGTCGTTAGAATTGAAGAAGGAGCGATTGTTTAGAAAGTCGTTGGCGGTGGAAATGGAGGGGAAGATAACAGAGATACGCCCTCTACCCTGAGGGGTAATGTCGGAGAAGGAGGTGGAAATTTTGCTGATGAGCCTGGCCAGCGCAAGCGGGTGGAAATTTCCAATGTTTTTATTGTCAGAGGTGTTCTCAACGAAAACTTTGAATGGTCCTGGGTATTTGGACGGAAAAGTGTTTTCAAAAGTATCGTGAATATGATCGGAGTTAATAGTGTTGCTGTTATTATTAGTGTTACTGTTATTATCGTTATTGTTACTACTATTATAACTGATGTTATTATTAATATTATTATTATCATTATTGTTATTGTTATTGTCATTACTATTATTATTATTAATATTTATATTATTATTATTATTATTATTATTAATATTATTATTATTATTATTGTTTTTACTATTATTATCGATAATATAATTCTCGACAGCTGTATTAGGACTGTTGTTAGGATTATTTAAAGTGGCAAGATTAGGTGAATCGGGTCGAGATAGCCGCAGATCCTTGCTTGGCAAAACCGCGGACGGCGAGAGAGGGCCGGACGGTTTGCGCTTGCCGACAGCGTCAACCTCCATCAAGTTTAGCGAAACATTCGGTTTCGCTTTTAAATCTTTGGAGGAGGCCGCTGGGCGGCCCCCACTAGACGAGCTCATCGATCAACTGGGTTAGAAAGAGAGAGGAAAATAAATAATAATAATATTAAAAAAAAAAAAAAAAAAAAAAAAAAAAAAACGAAGTGAATTTAAACGAACTGAATTATTAAAATGTAGAAGCAAAAAAGAAATGTAACATAAAACGATATTGGTTACTAAGTAAAAGTTAAATGCGGCAGCGAAGAAACCGAAATTATTTGTCTAAATAGATAACAATGAAGCGATCTCACCGGTCTGCCGAAACAACTGATTACCGAGCTGATAACGGGAACGCGAACGCACACGAGATAACGATTCAATTAACGAGTATTATTTAGTTCGTTCATTACAAGCAATCGATAAATCCTCATTCAACGATATACATTTGTAACTACACTTACACACACTAACACATAGCATAACACAAACATAAACACACGCAAAGACGGTAGTGCTATAACCGTCACCATTATCTATCTATATTATCATGTATAACGATGAGGGATTAGTCGTCCCCCTGCTACCGATAACGATGATTGTAATAGTGAGTATAGTAAAAATGTTAATAATAGTAATACAAACTCTCGATCCTCTTCATTAATACAAGACAACTCTGAAAATTCAATGATAATAGATAATAATGAACACAATCAATTAGATCAGAATAATTATAATAAAATAAACAATAATAATCATAATAATAATATAAACAACAAAAATAAAAATAAAAATGGCATTAGTAATGATAACGGTAAAAATAAAATCTAATAATAATAACAGTCAATTAAATATCGATAACACAAATCAAAATAACGAAGAAGAAATAGTATATAAACCAAATATAAACTTATATCCAATTACCGATAATTACCAAAATGATAAAAGTTTCAAAGTTTACATAGAAAAAGGTAACTCTAAAACTCAGAATTTACCTAGTATTAGTGCACTAAAAGTAGCAGAGATTTTACGGAAAAACAACCTATGTAAAGATATCATAGAAATTAAAAAGATGGCAAGAAATAGAGTCATAATTCACCTGTCCTCGCTGCATACGGCTAATAATATATGTAGCAATATCTGTTTCTCCCTATGCGGATATAAGGTGCATATATTCCAAATTTTTTTACTTCCAGAAATGGCGTTATTAAGGGAGTAGATCTGGATTATACAGAGGACCAGATCAGAGAGATGATAGAATGTCCATCATTTACGATTAAAAAAATAAAGAGATTGAATAGAAGAGCCATTATAAATGGTGAAGTACAGTATATTCCAAATCCATCAATACTTATAACATTTCAAGGACAGTCGCTTCCAGAATATGTATTCTTATGGATTGTGAGATTCCTCTGTGAACCTTTTATACGCCGAATCCGACAATGTTATAATTGTTTGAGATGTGACCGCATTGCGACACAGTGTAAAGGAAACAAACGATTCGTTAAATGCGGAAGTCCGGAGCATACAGAAGAAACCTGTTCTAGCCAAAGTCCAATATGCATGTTCTGTCGAGATCATCACAAAGCTCCAAATACGTCCTGTCCAGAAAAAAAAAAAGACAAATTCGAATTAACGAAATAATGACGTTACACAATATTAATTATCAAGAAGCAGTGCTGGAGATCCCACCGACATATAAACAAGGGCAATTATATTCAATATATGTAGGTGAATACATCCTGTTTGTTAAAATGGTATAATAAAATAAACTTTAATAACAAACAATATAGATCAATAAATTAGATAAATACCTATTTAGAAACGTTTTCGGGCATAACCCATCATCAGCTAACACTAACTTAAAGGAAACTTTTTTTTTTTTTTTTTTTTTGTGTAATCTACTCGTTGGCCATGTATAACTGCCAGGGTCATTACGGCACAACGAGTATCGGATTTATTACAATTTGTTTATTAAATTATTTCGGTTAAGGAAGATTAGCATTGTCTGAACCTGTTCTGGACGGTTATCTAAAAGAAGGTGTAGTGGTTCGTCCTTGATTATTATTGTTTCAGGATGTGTTCCACCGAAGGTAGCACTGCTGCATTACAGAATGGGCAGGAAATCGGTGGAGGGGCTCCCTGGAGGACATGGTTGTGAGATATCGATGTGTGTCCCAGTCTCAATCTATTAAGGGCAGAGAATTCTTTTTTGGACATTTGGATCGGTGGCCACCAAGGATCAACATTTGGTTTAATATTCCTTAGGAAAGTTGCATGTTGGGACCAGTATGAGATCCAATGTTCTTTCATATTTTTGTGGAAGAAGGGAGTGATTTCTGGTGGTGGGACATTGGGTGGCATAGGGACAGACAACATTGACTTGGCGGCCCGGTTTACACATTCGTTTCCGGGTATTCCAACATGTGCCGGCACCCACAAGAAGCCTACTTGTATCCCCTCTTGGGTAAGGCGATGTACTGTAGATCTTATTTTATAGACTAATGAACTGGTTATAGTAAGTGACTGAATAGTTTGAAGGGAGGCCAGTGAATCTGTGATAATTATGTATTGTTTGTTCTCAGATTTACAACACGCACATGCTTCCAATCCAAAGAGAATTCCGTATAGCTCGGCTTCTAATGCGGAGCTGTCATCATGTAGCCTCACTGCTTCGGCTTCACCTGAGATTAGGTAGGCACATGCTGTGGGAGTGGACAGTGTGCCAGCGACATTTGCTTTAGCTCCATCTGTATAAACGTGTGTATCATGTGTGTAAGTTTGTATTTTTTCGATACTTTTTTGGCGAGCTGTATATTGGTCCTCGTTAGATGTACGGTAGATAAAGAGTGATAAGTCTACCATCAATGGGGGGTATTCCCATGGTGGTTCTTTTGGGAACAGGAGGAGATCCGGATTGTATTTGATGTTTTTCTCAGTCAAAAAATTTAGAATATTAGGTATTGGATCATTTTGAACGGCTGGAGGAGGAATGACAGTGCTCCTCGAAGAGAAGTGATATTGTTGGTACCAGTATAGATGATCACGGGAGGTGTAGAAGTCAAATATATAGGATAATGGCGGAATTCCTGATAGCACACAGACACCCTGCGTGGGAGATGTTCGATGCGCCCCAAGGATGGACCTTAAGGCAGCGTGATGGATTGATTCAAGTGATTTTATGAGCTGCTTACTAGCCGAATAGAACACCTGGCAGCCGTAGGTTAATCTGCTTAGAATAAGTGATCTGTATACAGATAGAAGTAGTTTTGGATTATTGTTATATTTATGATGTGATAAACATTTTAGGATAGCTATGATTTTATTACATTTGCGTTTGAGTTCTTTAATATGAGGAGACCATGTCAGATGGGAGTCAAATGTTAGACCCAAGAATTTAGCTGAGGATGTGACTGGAAGAGGAAGTCCATTTAGGGTAAGGGAAAAATCATGGTTTGGGTTTACTCGACGACTTTTCTGGAATTTTACACAAGAAGTTTTATTTAAGGAGAAATTAAGGCCGTTACTTTCGGTCCACGAATATAACCTATTGATTGTGGATTGTAGTATAGATTTGGAGTTGGAAGGAAAGTTTGATGCTAAGGATATATTGAGGTCATCTATAAACAATCGGGATGTTACCGGCGGCTGTATGCAGTCCGCCACATCATTTATGTATAGGATAAAGAGTGTTACACTTAGAGGAGAGCCTTGAGGAATACCATTCTCTATTAGGACAGGAGAGGATACAGTTGAGCCAATTTTTACTTGAATGTGTCTGTTTGACAAATAATTCATTATATAGTTGCCCATATTGCCTTTTATATTGGCGTTCTTCAGCTTTGTAAGCACTTTATATCGCCATATCCGGTCGAATGCTTTCTCTATGTCAAAAAAGACAGTATAGAGAGCTTGTGACCTCTTTTGGGCTTCAAGTATTTGTCTTTTTAGGCTCAGGAGATGTAACATTGGGGATTTTGATTTGCGACCTCCAATTTGTATTGGGGAGAGAACGTTTGAAGATTCTAGGAAAGAGGATAGTCGTCTGTTCACCATTTTTTCCATGATTTTGGAGAGTGAAGATAGTAAGGAGATAGGTCTGTAATTTTGAGGAATGAAGGTTTCTTTATTAGGTTTGAGGATAGGAATAATTAAAGCTGCTTTCCAGGATTTTGGGATGGAGGAAGTTGTCCAAATTTTGTTGTATACGTCAAGGAGTAGTTGTTTAGCTAGATTAGGTAGGTATCTGATCATGAATGGATGAATGGAGTCGGCTCCAGGTGCACTGTTTTTTAGCTTTTTATCGAGCTGGTAATTTAGTTCAGACATTGAAAAAGGATCATTGTATTTTTCTTTTTGATCTGGAGGAAAGGATATTTTTTGCTCCTCTAGTCTCGCTTTGTAAACTGTTTCCCTTATCTGCTTTTACAATGACTGCATTGTTTTGTTTTAATTTACTATTGATATTTTTAATTGTGTTTTGTATTTTTAAATGTTCTATATTTGTTTCATTTTTCTTTAAGATATTTCTGATGGCATGAGTTGCCTCAGCTCTAATAATTGTTTGATCTTCAATTGGTAATTTTTGGATAGCAGATTCAGTTTCTATAATTAAATTTTCATATTGTTTTTTGTTATATATGTTTAAATTATATTTATAGCCCAAATTTACAGTATTAATTTCATCATTTGTTAATTGTATGTTGGTTAAGTTTATAGTTCTGGGATGAAAATTAAATTTGTTATTATCTGCAAGTTTTGGTTTTTGTTGTTTTATTAAGTTATTTAATTTCTTATCTAAAATTAGGCGTTTTTTATTAATAAATGCTTTAATTTTTAGATCTATTTCATCTAAATATAATTTTAATATTTCAAATTTTAAGTTATTAGCTAGATATATATGTAATTTTAACATTTGAAGGTTAATTTTATTCTTTTTGTTATAAAGGAAGTTAATTTCATTTTTAATCCAAAATTTTTCAGCTTGTGATTTAGTTTTCATTGCTATATCAGATTTATTTTTTATTTTAACTACTGCATATTTAGGGATTATATTATTACTTATACAAACTTTATTAAAATATATGTTATTGATAGTTTTATATAATTTTAACTTTAAATAATAAAACTTTTGAATATATATTGCCATATCGGCATAATTAAATGTAGGTGAATACATCCTGTTTGTTAAAATGGTATAATAAAATAAACTTTAATAACAAACAATATAGATCAATAAATTAGACAAACAGGATGTATTCACCTACATTTAATTATACCGAAAATAATATACAATTAATAAAAACAGACCCCACTAATAAATATCAAATAAAAATAAGGAAAATAATAAAAGAATCTGATATAATAATAAATAATAATGAAGCTAAATATTTAATAAATATGAACCCAAAAGCACCAACTCTTAACCCTTTAATAAAAATACATAAAAATAATGCTCCTATAAGACCACTAATAAATTATACTAGTGCACCTTCTTATAAAATCTCAAAATTAATAACTAAAATATTAAAAACTAATATATCAATTAATAATAAATATACTATTAGAAACAGATTGGATGTTTTTGATAAATTAAAAAATATAAAAATTAATAACAAAACTAAATTAATTTCTTATGATATAACAAACCTTTATACAAATATACCTATAAATGAAACCATAGATATAATTAAAAAATCTGTAAATAAGTTAAAGAATAATATTTTTTGTAATCAATTAATCCAAATAATTAAAACTGTTACAGAGCAAAATTACTTTAATTTTAATAACTCCATGTATATACAAAATAATGGATTAGCTATGGGCTCACCTTTGTCAGGTATTTTAAGTGAAATCTTTCTACAAAATTTAGAAGAAATATACATGGAAAATATAATACAAAAATACAATATTAAATCTTATATTAGATATGTAGATGATACACTACTAATTTTTGATGAAAATAGTAGTAATACTGAAAATGACATTCTAAATGATTTAAATAAAATTCACAAAAATATTCATTATACTATGGAAAAAGAAGAAAATAACAAAATAAATTTCTTAGATATAACAATAATAAAATCAAATGATAAGTTAACATATAATATTTATAGAAAACAAACCACCACTGATAATATAATTCATAAAACATCAAATCACCCAAACCAACATAAATATGCTTACTTCATGACTGCAATAAATAGATTATTAACTACACCCATGAATATAAATAAAAAACAAATAGAAATTAATATATTAAAGACTTTGGCAAGAAATAATGGTTATGACGAACAAATAATAGATAAACTAATTCACAAAATAAAATCAAAATCAAAATATATACAAAAATTAAGAGTCAATAATGCTACTAACAATAAAGGATGGATAACATTCACATTTATAAACAATAACATATACAAATTAACCAATTTATTCAAAAAACAAGGTTTAAATGTAGCATTCAAAACTAAAAATAATTTAAAATATAAAATAAACACCTTAAATTTAAAAAATAATAATATTTACGAAAATAGTGGTATATATAAAATAAATTGTACTGATTGTGAGAAATCATACATTGGTCAAACAGGGCAAAAAATCAATTGCAGATATAAAGAACATATAAAAGCATTTAATAATAATGAAATAGAAAAATCAACCTATGCAGAACATCTAATTAAAAATAAACATAAACCTAATTCAATAGAAAATACTGTAACCATCCTGGCCACTTATCACAAAGGTAATAATATGAACATTGCAGAAAATTATTATATAAATAAATATAAAAATAATATTTTAAATGACCAAACACCTAATAATAATAATCCACTGTTTAATATAAAAATTTAACCTTTTTGTCTTCTTGTTTTATTTTATATTTTATATTAATTATTAGCATTTTCAACCTATAGATTTTTATACCTGCCATGTTTATTCCTCTTTACATCTACTATACATATATACACATGTATTCCCTATATTCACTTCAGTATGTTTTAAGTTTCCTTTAAGTTAGTGTTAGCTGATGATGGGTTATGCCCGAAAACGTTTCTAAATAGGTATTTATCTAATTTATTGATCTATATTGTTTGTTATTAAAGTTTATTTTATTATATATATTCAATATATCAACTAGAAATAGGTTCTCAATTTTAACAGAAGAAAATAACTTTCCGCCTGTCTCTAAAAACAACAATGCAGTTGAACAGATCATCATCCTAACTTATAAGCCAAAGCCTATATACACAGGAAAAACAGGATATCATGATATTACTCGACTAAACCCATTAACAGAAGGAGGTATTAAACACACCGTATCATTTATTACTTCGGACGAAGAAAAGAATATGAATGGACAAAGAATTACAATAAAGAAATTACTAGACCAAAAAAAAACCCCCAAAACCTGTAATTAAGAATACGCAAAAACCAGGACCATCTGGTATTAAAAATATGGAAAGTAATATGAATACGATTAAAAAAAATATTGAGTATATTATAATAATACGAAAAATAAAGATAAAGACTCTAAAAATACTTCAGCCAATAAAAGTACTATTAAAAATAAATAAAAGGAATCTAAAACAATGAAAGAAATTAATATACTACAATGGACCAATAAACGTAGCTACTCTAAAACACTAGACAGCTCTCCTGGAATACCGGAAGCAAATTTTAAAAAAGACACAAATATATTCATAATAGGAATAGAAGACCTTAAATTTAATACATCCAAAGAAAATAACACAATGAATAATGAAAGAAAAGTAAACACAACAAAAATAACGGAAAGCATTAATTCTCTAAACAAAAAAAATAAACCAAAAAAATGAAAAAAATCATAATACAGCAAACCAGAACAAAGAAGAAAGAAAATTCGATAAAACTAATAATAAAAACAATAGTAATAACATTTCTGGTACGGACACTACCAGAACTCGTACTATTAATAAAAAAATAAAAATAGTAAAGATTGCGTTTAGTTATATATTAATTTATATAAAAAAAATTAAAAACTTGCTAATACTATAATAATGGAAACAATGGATAAAATTAGTATTAACCTTTGGAATTGTCGAAGTATATATCCAAACATAGAAGAACTTAAACGTATGTATCAACAACAAAACATCTCGATCGGAGTATTATGTGAAATTTGGTTGAAGACAAAACTAACATTTAAACTTAAACGTTACAATATTATTTGATATGACAAAACTACATCAACGGGTGGAGGAACCGCAGTGCTTATTCACAAATTCCTCACGTATAAACTCAATTTTATTGAAAACGTACATAACAAAATACAAATAGTTTGCGCGGATATACAGACACAGGAAAACACGATAATATAACTATAGTATACGTAGCATTCAAACATAGTCTAACTTGTGACCAGTGGGAAGCAATTATATCTAGAATTACAAATAACCGATGTATAATAATGGGAGACTTAAATGCTCACCATACCACATGAGCCAATACGAGTAATCGTTTCGAAGGAATAGAATTACGACAGTTCATTGATAACAATAACTTAATAAATATGAATCTCGATAAACCTACACGTATGAAGTGGACAACAAAATTCCAACATAGACCTAATACTATATACGGCCAGTGTAGCGGCAAACAGTGAATATTCAGAGACTCCTTACGAAGTGACCACTTACCAATCATAATAGAACTTATTATCCAAAAGTCAAAAAAAAAAAAAACAAGAAATCACCAACAACCAAAGCAACAAACAACCTACATTAAATGCTTTAAATTAACTGATTGGAACAAATACCATACTTATGCTATAAATGAAACAAAAAAAATCAACACGTCAAATTTGGAGAGTGGAAACTTACCTACACAATACAAAAGAATAAAGAACATTATTACTGAAGCGATAGAAGTATCTACACCAACTATTCAAGCTAAAATTAGGTTAAAACCATACAAGTACCTATGGTGGGACAGAGAATGCAATGCAGCAGTAGCTAGACGACGATTATTACTAAGCGAGTTTAATCGATGCCCCACAGTAAATAATTACACTAAATTTTCTATAGAACAAGCTAAAATCAAAAGACTAATCAAAAGGATGGAATATTGCAGAAGTCTAGAACCTAGGGGTAACTCTACACATATATGGCAAAAAATAAAAGAAATAAAAAATACTTCACTCGTTGGTTAAAATAAAAACGTGGATATATCTTGGATAAAACCTTGGATAAAACGATTCGAACACAATAACGAAGATAAAACGATCTTTACAACAATAAATCCGGTGTACGATGAATACTTTAAAACCCCCATATCACTCAACGAGTTAGAACAGGTACTGAAAAACAATAAAAATACCGCACCCGGATCAGACGGAATACTCTATAGAGCTACACGAGAACTACCGACAGAAACTAAACAATTATTAATCAACTTTTATAATAATTCGTTACAATACGCATACGTACTAGAAGAGTGGAGACATCATACAGTATGCCCCATATTAAAACCGGATAAGAAAAATATAGACCCATAACCTTGTTAACACGCATAGGTAAAACTATTGAAAATAAAATAAAATTGTGGCTACAGTGGTATCTTAATAAACTCGATCTATTGCCCGAAACTCAATATGGATTTCGAAAAGGATACGGTACTCAAGATTGTATTAATATATTTAACACAGATATACAAATAACATACTCCAAAAATCATTATACGATAGCAATTTTTATAGATATTAAAGGAGCATACGATTCGATTAACTTAACTAAATTAGCAGAAATTATGACGAATTTAGGCATCTCTAGAAATATTGTGAAATAGATACATACGTACCTATCAAACCGTCAGCTCACAGCGAAATTCCAGAATCAACTATATGACACGGTATGCAGTGCTAGAGGAACGCCGCAAGGTGTCATTCTCTCTCCTTTATTATATACACTAAACACAAAAGAAATTGATCAACCAGATAGCAAAAGAGTAAAAGTATTGCAATACGCAGACGATATGGTAATTTACTCAGTAGCCGCTAAGCTCAATGTAGCTATCAACAATCTTAAAGAGAAAATTAAAGATTTCCAAGCTATCGCAAATAGGCTGAAACTTGAAATATCACCCGGAAAAACGAAAGGCACAATATTCACAAGACATCGAATACGGTCTAGCCGATTGATAAAACTATCAGGAAACAGCATTAAGTTCAGCAATTAAAGTAAATATTTAGGCGTGACCTCTGATAGTCGACCGACTTGGGCCACTGAAATAAACAACATACAAACAAAATGTGAAAATGGACTTAATATATTGCGGGCATTGAATGGAGTCAAATGAAGCTGCCATCCAAAGACTAATACAATGATATATAGATCATTAATATATAGATTACGCGGAAATAACAATAACCACCGCCAGCAAAAATCGAAAAAATAACATACAAGTAATACAAGATAAAGCATTAAGGTTAATAACAGGCGCCTTTAAAACAACCCCTATTCATGTGTTACATTATGAAACCGCCGGGGAGATTACAACCGATTTAAGAACACAATATACATAGCAGATAAATACGTGTTAAAAATCAAATCAAATACATGTCATCCTCTTAACAACAGGTTACTAATACTAACCGAACTTATTAACAATAATAAAATTACTGGACTAATGAAATTATACCTGCTTTAGTCGCTAGTAGGCAGCGTCTAAGAGATATCGAACCATTTGAAAAATCTAAATTAAAGTACAGGGACATAGACTATTTCAATAAGCTAGGAAATATCCATATAGATATAACAAATGAATTTGAAAAGGTTTAACGGGAATATATAATGAAAAGATATTACAAGAGACATAGTGGAGAAGAAATATCGTAATTATGAACAGATCTATACTGATGAATCATTAAATATAGAAAGAATAATCTGCTCCTGTGCAATATATAATGAAACTACAGATAAATATCGAGCGTTCCGAATTTCAATGATACACTCTTCATGTACGACAGAATTATACGTACTGTATCAAGCAATCGCAAAATTTGTAAACACTCAAAAAATAGAAATCATAATTTTCTGATACTAACCGACTCCTCACTGAGCGCATTATATAAAATAACAAATGACACAACCGACAATAATACAGTCGTGAAGATAAAAAGGAAAATCGAACCTGCAAAAATAAATCACAATAATCACGTAGTACTCAAATGGACATACTAAGGCATATTGGAATAGAAATATGAATTCGCTAATACACTAAGAAGAAAAGTCACTGGAAATGTGAATAAATCAAATACCATTGGACAGATTACGTAAATATTGTTAAAAATATAGCAACAAATAGACAAAAAATTAATTTTGAACAGAATAAACTGCGGAAAATATTATTTCAATATATACAAAGTATCAGGAACCCCCATGGTGTACTTTCAAGTCAAGGAGAACCTACCTAGCAATTACATAAAGCAAATCATACGGCTTAGAACAGGGGACATACCAGAATTAAAGAAATTGAACATCATCGAACTATCGGATAAATGTTAATATTGTAATAAAGACTACATGGGAAATATTAATTATCTCCTATTGTACTCGATTCCAAGCACAAAGAGAAGCACTTATAAATAAATTAACTCAGCAATATCAAAGGCTACCCCGATAAATACAGAATCCATTCTGACAAATCCATTAAGCATGTAAACAACTTTATCAATTCCTCAAAAAAGTGAAATATTGAACTTTAAAATTTGAATACTATATGACACGTTTAACATATAAACTGGTTAAAAGGTTAAAAGAAGAACCCAAGCCAAAAAAAATAAAAAAAAAAAGAAAAAGAAAAAGATGTATTGGGGAAACATTTAGTTCGTTTTTCACGATTATATTTTTAGTATTGCATCTTAATATTTTCCGCATAGTTTACACACATGATATTTTACCACTCCACCAAAAATCATTGAAATCCGTTTCGTTTCCCCAAGGCCGTATAGTCTCTCCTTGTTAGATAAATAAGTATCAGATGGTGATGTTTCATTATCATCTCGAAAGCAATTCTAGGGTAAAATACGTCGCTTCTCTTTTAGAAAAAACAGAGGTGCCCTTTATAATAGTTGCTCTTCTTTTATGGAAAGGTTTTCATACATTTCTTTTTCCTTGTTTTTCCCCAACTTTTCCACTCTTCTTTTAATTCGAATAATTAGACACTAAGCCTAGAGCGCGAAAATTCCAAATCGTCATCCGAAGATTATTTTTAAAAACAATTTTTATAAAAATCTAACGTAATAGGTGGACAATACACGATCCGCGCGATATAGCTGGTCAGCTGGCATGGCTAGCTAAAGAATTAAGCAACGCCGAAAAAAACGGCGAAGTAGTTCACATAATGCAGCATATTACCGTCGGCGATGACGACTGTTTGCGAGAGTACAGCCGAGAACTTTGGAGAATTTTAACGAGGTAATATTTTTTAAATTTTAAAATTGTGAATAATTTTTATTTAGATTAAATTTTTGTATCACAAATTTTGTCACTATATATATATATATATATATATATATATATATATATATATACATAAACTCGGCCATTTTGGCCTCACAAGGGGCTGTGCCCCTTGACCTCTCTTGCTTTCATTTCTGTCTCTTTCTCTTCTATACTTTGTATAAAATGATCAAAATTTACAACGTAATTCTTACTGGCATCAACACACACAAAAAATAACATAACCACAAAAATCCTATTCTAACATTTAACTTCCGTTACATAAAATTAAGACATTTTTTCGTTACATTTTTCGTTACATTTTTCATTACATAAAATTGTGACATTTTTTAAATAACGATAACAAAAATCCTATAAAATATAACAAACGTTACATAAAATTGAGACATTTTTTTGGGACATTTTTTCGAATGGGGGTAGCCTAAGAATTACGTTGTAATAATATATATATATATATATATGTATATGTATATACATATTTTTTAAATTTACAATTGAAAATTTAATTTGCTAGTAAACTGATCTTTTTAAATATTTCAAGGTCTAAGTATATGGTAATATAAAATTAACCTAAGTATATATATTTTTTTATTATTTATAACCTTACATATATGTTTGTATTCGTTCGTGCATCAAGGTCATCGACTCTGTCCAGCTCTTCCCTGCCCCAATCATACTTAAGTCAATGACCACCTGCCAACTTCGTTCATCTACGTATGTGAACAGCTTTCACCAAAGGAATGTGATTTTTCCGAGTCGTTCCACACATATTTTTATTTCTTTCGTCTTATATTTTTATATTAACCTCTAGCCTAAGCCGCACCGTTCGTAACCTTGCAGGCACAATCAATTTAAATCAGTAACGCATCTCGATTCAATCGGTCGTTTTCGTGCGTTTCGGTTTTATCTAGTATAACAGTTAATTGATTTTAATTTACCTCTACCGTTATCGGTTTTCGTATTATCATAAACTCCGCGCATCGCTATCAGTATGCAGCGGACCCCCCCGCCAACCCGGAAACAATTAACGATGCCCGGTGAAGCGAGCTTATCAACGTCGCAGACATCTACAAAGACAACAGCAGCATCTCTTCTTGTACCAACCGGCCGGACAGTTACACCTGCAGCGTCCGATAACAAGACAAATAAAAACGCGGCTTCTTCATCAAACACAAGTAAGATCGTTCCGCTAAATATTTCTAACACGCAAAACTCTTCCGCCTTTCCAAAAACAAATTTAACGGCAAATGAAACAAGTAAGCCTGCAAACTTAAAAAACAAGCTCGATACACCTATTTCACACACTCCAACCGCTACCACAATAAACTTAACCGGCGCTGCGAGGGCACAGGGCACTAAATATTATTAATAAATATACCACGTTCTCGAAAGCATACACTGATGGATCCAAAGCTAATGAGTCCAAGGCTGCTCCAGCGGCATGCGCTTTCGAAATAGACGGAATCGCAGAGGGCATGCGGTTGAACAACGTTGTATCCATTGCGGAAGCCGAAATGTATGCTGTGTTGTTTTGTCTTCAGGCATACTTAGAACTGAGATCCCAACCGCTCGGAATCTTACTGGTGACTGATTCCTTGCAGTCCATACGTGCTTTGCAGTCAGATCACCCGGAATCACCAATGGTCCTAGAAGTCCTGGCTATCTTATACCAGCTGAGCCGAAGGGGATGCCGAGTTGTTTTTTTATGGGTCCCCAGTCATGCCGGTGTTCCGGGGAATGAGCGGGTTGACCTGGTCGCTCGGTCATTCATGATGTGCCCAATGCCGTTATTTGCTTTTGTTCCATTATCTCTGAGAGGTTTCCTGTCAGATACGGTCTTCGCACAGTGGAGTCATGACTGGATGTCTCAGTCGACCTTCCTCAGGGAACTGAAGCCTACGACGGAGCCATGGTGGCCTCCAGTCGGAACAGAACGCAAAGTGTTTTCGGCAATCAATCGCCTGAGAACGGGACATACGTCCTTTTCCCACGACTATATCCTCAAACAAGCCCCAAAGCCAAGTACCTGCCCACTTTGTTCTACCGATGAATACCCGTCAGTTTCGCATATCTTGCTGAAATGCACACGTCTAAATGGGTTACGGCGAGGCCAGATCACATCGATTGAAGACATCCTCTCAAATACCCCTACTTCTTTGAACAATCTTATGACTTTCGTTCAGGTTAGCGAGCTAAGGAGTATGTTTTAAACGTGGGTCCACTCACTGCGATAACCGAGGTAGTTACATGCAGCGAGTGGTTTAGTACCCCTTCTTAAATTTTAAAAAAAAAAAAAAAAAAAATAAATAAATAAACTTAACAGCAATAAATAAAACATCCCCAAGCACAAACATCGTGACCAACTCAATCTCTTTTTCCGACAAACTAAAATCTTGAAAACCTACCCCTCCTATAACAGATTTCGATTTTCCTACAGAAGACCAAGGCGTATTGTTTCCATACGTCGAAAATGCGAATCCTTTAGACTATTTTAACGCACTTAAAAACCCAGTAGGAGGTCCAAAAAACATAATTGCAGGCTCCAAAATTAGCTACAATCGAGTCCTCATTTTTTTAAAATCGAAAAACATCACAGAAAACCTCTTTCATAACGGAGCCGTTATTACTGTAAATAATAATACAATCACCGGTCAAAGGTTAAAAAACTCTACTCAAAAAATTATATTATCAAACGTATCTCTAACCATCCCAAACTCTGTTGTCAAAGCCTATCTTGAGGGAATATTAAACTTAAAACTAGTCTCGGCAATTTCTCTGCTCCGTGTTAAACCCAATGATCCAGAGTTTGACCATATAATCAGCTGGAGGAGGCAGCTGTATGTTGATAGCGCCAATCTCCCACCCTTACCCGATTCTTTCATAATAGTTCATAATGAACGTGAACATCGAATATTTATCCAAACGGGTGTGCAGAACACGCCGTCCATTGCCCCATCTGTATAAGATAGTGTCCCCCCCGCTACAAACACTAAAGCCGCTCCAGCCCCGCAAAACATAACCGCCATCGCTGAGGAAAACACTCAAGCCTCTATCTTTGAAAATAACACAACAGTCAGCACCGAGGAAACCCCAGCAGCAACTAAGCGACCCCACCCACAAACCCCTGATGCTTCTCAGAAGACTACGGAGCCCGACTTTACAAATAGCACAAGAGCTATTCTTTTCCATCTACAAATGCAGACAAACGAACCAGAAAACAAAGAGCATCCAAATGCGATAGAAACCAGAGACAATGGAGCAAACGTGGATTTCAAACCTCCACGATCAAAACTGAAAAAACAAAAATTGCCTACTGTTGAGCTCCTAAAGCCCGCAGAAAGCAACATCAACAATAAAGACTATCCATTGTCTTTTAATGACTTCGTAGCCTTAATGGAAACGATTCAAGGACAACACGACCCGGCGAGTATAGTAGCCAACTTCACTGAAGACATAGATGGATTTATTCACATGCTCTCAGATAATTACTTCTTACTTCAAAACCGATCAATGAAGACACGTTTCACTAAGCTAATCAACAAACTTGCTAGACAGTCGGATTCAGATCAAACAGCAGACTAAACATATTTGAAAGCTAATAGTGGTCATGGTTCGTGACATTATCCTGCAGTGGAACTGTCGAGGATTCTACCCTCAACTTGCTGAATTAAAGCTGCTTATTGCAAATCACTCCCCTGCTGTGGTATGTCTACAGGAAACTCATTTGAAGCCCACAGATAATCCAGCCCTACAAAACTACTCCCTTTTCAATTTCAGCAATGATCAAGGGTCTAGAGCAAACGGAGGGGTTACCATTATGGTCCACTCTTCTGTCCCAGCAACACAGTTGATTTTTAGTACCCCCTTACAAATGATTGCAGTGGTCGTCCATCTTCCTCAGATATCTGCCACCCCGATAACTCTATGTAACTGCTATGTGCCTCCGAATTATATAATTACTGCAGATATGTTTCAGTCAGTACTATCACAGGTCAGCCCGCCACTAATATTACTCGGTGATTTTAATGCCCACTCACCTCTGTGGGGAGCAACACTGGAAAACAGACATGGCTCTGTCATCAATAAACTGGTCCTAGATAACGATATGATACTGCCCCTCCCCAGGTTACACCCATTTCAATCTGTCCCATAATACATTCTTAACAATCGACCTACAACTTGTTTCCACTTCCATCTTCCCTCACCTGAGCACTTTTGTGCTACAGGACTTATGCTCTAGCGACCATTTTCCTATACTCATATGCCCGTCCAAAGCCCTCCCTACCCAAACCCCCCACCTAAGCCTCAATTTCTATTCCACAAGGCGGATTGGGATATGTTTTCAGTTAAAGTAAACGTTCCCAGCGAGCCATCCGAATCTTTATCAGAGAACATCAACTCCTTTATCGACGCTATTACGAATGCTGCTCTAGCATCCATTCCTAGGTCTGTCCCAACAAACAGATCCCGACGGGTCCCATGGTGGTGCCCCGAAATAGGAACAGCCATACGCCAACGTAAACATGCCCTTAGGAAGTTTAAATCAACAGGCTTATATCCTGATTTGATCGAATTTAAAAAACGCCGCGCAGCTGCGAGGAGCCTCATTAGGCGCAAAAAACAGGAATCTTGGCAGCAATTTATGCATTCAATCTCCATAAATACTTCTAGTCACAATATTTGGCACAAAATTAAGGCACTGAACGGTATTAATCGTGCGACCCCTTCCTTTTCGATAAACCAGAATGGTTCCATGTTATCTGACCCGTTGGAAGTCGCAAATGCTTTTGCGAATCATTTTGCAATGGAGTCATCCTCATCGTCATATTCGTCTGCTTTCTCTTTAAAGAAATATTCCACGGAACAACAACCAATAACTATCATCTCTGACTCCTCACTTTCCTACAATTGCCATTTCACCATTTCTGAACTAGACTATCAACTCCAGTACCATACTGCAAACAGCGCGCCTGGGCCCGATTCCATCCATCCTTATATGTTAAAACACTTACCTCCGTCAGCGAAAAACTTCCTCTTACATATCTATAACCAAATATGGTTCTCCGGATCGATCCCTGAGCCATGGAAATTAGCAGTTGTTATTCCTATTCTGAAGCAAAATAAAGATCGTCTTTTTCCACAAAACTACAGGCCTATATCCCTCATAAGTGTCCTCGCAAAAACGCTGGAAAAAATGGTTAACCGGCGTCTCCTTTTCTTCCTTGAACAGAATAATCTCCTATCCTCGTCACAAGCCGGAGGGCGTAAGAAGCGTACTACAGTTAATCATCTGCTGAGCCTACAAAGGCAAATATTAACAGCATTTCACAGACGCCAACATGTATACTCCGTCTTTTTCGATATAGAAAAGGCGTTCGACAGAGTATGGCGATACGGCCTCTTATCCAAGCTGACAACAGCTGGTATAAGTGGAAACATGGCCAAGTATCTGAATAATTTTTTAACAAACAGAACGTTCCATGTTAAGATTGGTTCGTCAACATCGAGCACCATTCAAACTGAGAATGGCTTACCACAAGGATCTGCCCTTAGTGCAACCTTGTTTATTTTTTATATCAATGATATAAATGATTGTATTGCTCCGCCTGTAAACGCCCGGCTCTACTTTGACGACTTAAACATTTCCCTGTCTTCCAGTTTTCCAGCAAATGCTCAAAAAATCCTACAAAAAACTATTTCAAAACTACAATCCTGGTGTAACAATAATGGTCTTGTGTTTTCTCCATCTAAGTCTATCTGTGTTGATTTCTATAGGGGACGTCAAAACTCTTCCAGCATTCGCCTCAATCTAGAAAATTCCTCACTTCATTTCCACCCTACTGCTACTTTCCTTGGACTACTGTTCGATCAAAAGCTAACTTGGCGATCCCACATATCAAATCTTAAAGTTAAATGTCATAAATTCCTATCTATTCTTAAATATGTATCAAACACAAAGTATAATGTACCTCCGAAAACTCTCCTCTCCATATACAAATCCTTAGTCATTTCCAGAATAAACTACGGGTCCCAGGCGTATGCGTCAGCCAGTCCCTCTTTACTTAAATCCCTTGATTCAATACACCACACGGCGCTCCGCACGGTACTTGGCGCACATAGAACTTCCCCGTCTGTAAGTTTGTGTGACTTGTTAGACACTCACCCACTAAAGTATTTCCGAACCTATTATTACCACCGTGAGACCCTCGCTCTTTTCTCTAGTAAACGCGCTTGTCCTATTGACACAAATGACCTCCCCAACACCCCAGAGTTCCCTAATGACCCTCTCCCAGAAAGCCTGGCTCTCCTATCACAGCACAACGTGAGCGTAATCCCTTTCCCTAACCTAGCTCCTAACATCATGATTCCGCCGTGGGCCCCTTTAAACATTGATGTTAACTTTTCCCTGACGAAGTATAATAAACCCCTGCACCCGAATATCGTTCAGTTGACAACAGCAACGATGCAAAAATACCCCGACCACCTCTTTTTCTACACGGATGCTTCCAAGGCTACACCAGAGGCTACTTCTTCCCCAACCGCCTGTTCCTTTGAAGTCTGCGACGTGATTCGAAGCATTCGACTGAATGACAATTGCTCGGTACTGGATGCTGAAATATACGCAGTATTTTTCTGTTTGGAATATTTTCTATCTACGGAGCCTATATCACAGAAAGCCCTGCTGGTATCTGATCCATCTGCGGCCTTATTGACAATTTCTAATCCCCTCACCGAACATCCTGTAGCAATTCGAACCCAGCAGGTATTATACGAACTTATTAAGAGGCAGTGCTCCGTATCCTTTCTGTGGGCGCCCAGCCATGCAGGGATTCCTGGAAATGAACGCGTCGATACATCCGCCCGAGCAGAAATATATTGCCCCTCGCCTAGTAACAGCCCACCTCCTCCATATCTCTCGAACATAATCTTGAATAATCTCACGTTCTTATGGAAAACCCATTGGTTCTCGTGTCAGACTTTCTCGAGGTTAATTAAACCCTCAACCGAACCATGGTGGCCAGAAAAAAGCATCTCCCGCAGAGATTTCTGTGCACTTAGCCGCTTGCGCATAGGCCATACGGCCATGTCGCATAATTTTATTTTGCAAAGAACCCCCTCTCCTACGAATTGTCCTTTCTGTGGCCAAGATGTTGCTCCCTCAACTCCTCATATACTATGCGACTGTCCAGCATTATCACCTCACCGGTCCCTTTCAATTAATAACAAAACAGTCACCAACATTCTTGAGAATTCCCCCGATGCAATTTTATCCATAACACAATTTATCAGAACTAGCGGAATAATCAGATATCTATAAAAAGAAACTGCGCATCTTCGTACTGTAATAGCCACAGCAGTTAAACACGGTACAGGATGTTGCTTTCACAAAAAAAAAAAGTAACTTTTCTATTATTATATTATTTTTTTATTATAACTTTTTTTTTTTTTTTTTAACCCCCCTTTGGGCATATCAACAAAGGATCTTCGCCCAGAAACGAAAGGAAGGAGAAGGATCAGTTAAATGTATATTCGGTCAGCTATTGATAGGATAAAGGAACTGAGGATAGGAACAACTGAGATCGACGGAAACGATAAGATATACGAGGCACAATAAGGAGTAGGGAGTTTGAGTGACAGCAGATTGGAATACAAAGAGGTACGTTCGTTCACGAGGGATGGACATTCAAAGAGGATATGGTCAGGATCACAGACGGCTACGTCGTCGGGATGAAGAGGGCAATAAGGGGAAAGAGCGAGATGAAAACGAAAGCGTGAGGAAGGAAGAAGAGTATGATTCAGACGTAAACGGATAATAGGAGCAATAACGGAGCGGTGAAGCGAAGGAAAATCGTAAAACCAAGGCCGCGTGGGAAGATTAGGTTGGATGGAAAAATAAAAGGAAGAATGATTAGAAAAGGAGGAAACGTAAAAATCTGACCAAAATCTAACATGAAACTTTTTGCACAATGGGAGTAAATTCGAAACGGGAATTTTAGAGAAAAAAAAGCGGGAGGATACAGCAATCTGAGCCAAAGAATCAGCCATTTCGTTACCCTCTATCCCCATATGACTGGGGACCCAGAGCATTTCAATGCGGATAGCGTGAAGTGAGAAGAGAGTGTGAATGAGAGAGCGAATACGGAGGATGAAAAGGTCAGAGGAGTGAGAGGGGAAATGAGAGGAAATAGCTTTAAGAGCACACATGGAGTCGGAGATAATTAAAAATTTAGAAGAAGAACGATGTGAGGAAATATGGATTATGGCACGTAAAATGGCCGTTAACTCGGCCGTAAAGATAGTACAAAAGGAAGGGAGACGAAAAGATTCAGAGAAATTAATGCTCGGAATGATGAAAGAAGCTCCAACTCCATTAGGCCCCTTCGAACCATCCGTAAAAATAGCAATATGGGAAGGAAAACGGGATTCGATATAACTATGGAATTCCTGTATAACTGTTGGATAGGAAAGGGATTTGGAGGAAAAAGGAAAGTAGAATACATTGGGAGGATTGGAGAGATCTGCAAAATTGAAAGAAAAGTAAGGGAGATTGTTATAAGAAATTGTGCAGGATAAAAAGGAATTTAGCCGCAAAGCAATGTGGGCTAGAATAGGAATTTTCTTGGGAGTAAAACGCCAGTTTTGCAGAATAGAAAGATATGAAGGAATAAGTTTGGAGGATGATAACGGTAGGCGTTTACACAAGAAACGATAACCTAAATAGGATCTGCGAATGAAAAGGGGAGGCGAGTTAGACTCAGCGAGAACTGCTGGTACTCGAGAATATCTAAGAACACCAAGGCAAAGACGAATACAAGAATTTTGAATTATATCCAGCTTGGAAAGAAGTGATTTTGAGGCAGAGCCATAGATAAAGGAACAGTAGTCGAATTTGGAACGGATAATCGAATTGTACAAGGAAATAAGGAGAAAGGGATCGCCTCCCCATTTTGTTGGAGAAAGAGCTTTCAGTAAGTTTAGTCTTTTAAGGGCAGAAGAGGAAAGGAAATTAATATGTTCATAAAAGGAGAGACGACTATTGAGAAATACACCGAGATAGCAGAAGCATTCCCTACGAGGGATAAGATTGAAGTTTAAGGATACAGAGACTAAAGCGGGATTAAAAGGACGAAGAGAAAAGACAATACAAGAGGATTTTAAAGGGGAAATAGAAAGGTTCAAAGAGGAAAGAGATTGTTCCAAAGTAGCTAGAGACGAATTAACACTTTCGTTAACATCTACGATATCACGGGATGAGGAAAAGAGAAGAATGTCATCGGCAAAAAATAAGGAAGAGGAGTTCATAGAAAGAGAAGCAACAGAAATAGTATAAATATTAAAAAGAGTAGGACTAAGGCAGGATCCTTGTGGAAGACCACGTGAAACAACTCTTGTAACCTCGAACGAAGAAGAAGACAGGAGAATAGTACGATTTAACATCAAGTTAACAATGAGGGAACAAAAATGCGTCGGGATGTTAATTGCTATCATTCTATCTCGAAGAGTAGGGAGATGGACATTATCAAAAGCACTGGAAACATCGATAAAAGTAGCTAGAGTGTACTGTTTATCGATGAAAGATTTATAGATATAGGAAACAAACAGACTGACGCAGTCAGCAGGACCTAAGCCTGGACGGAAACCAAACATATTAGAAGGAAAAACATTATTGTGTTCGAGCCACCAGACCAGGCGCTTGTTAAGCATGCCCTCAAACAGTTTTCTGAGACACGATGCTAGGGAGATCGGACGAAGAGAGGAGTTTTTCTTAGGGATAGGAATGATAATAAAGGTGTTCCAGTCAGGAGGTGTGACTCCTCTGGACAAAAAGGAGTTGAATATACAAAGAAGGGTTCGGAGAGCAAGATCGGATAACTTTTTTAGGACAAAGAAGGGAATACCATCACGACCTGGAGTGGGGCTGGAAGATTTTTTGAGAATGGATTTTAATTCATTAATATTAAACGCAGAGGAAAGAGAATGAGAATTAGGGTTTTCCATAACAGGAAACGGGCAGGATTCATCAACGTTAGGAACATAAGCAGGAGCAACAGCATCAATAAAAGAAGACAAACTGTCGGAGGAAATAGTATGGATAGAAGGACGTTCAGAAGAAGGGAATTTGAAAGCTCTGGCCATTTTCCAGATATGCTTGAGAGGAGTAGTTCTCGAAAAAGATGAACAGAAATTTTTCCAAGAGGATTTCTTAGACGATTTTAGAATAAACCTAGCCCTTGCATTGGACCTTTTGTGGGCAAGGAAGTTTTCGCGTGTAGGATTTGATCGGAAAATTCTAAATGTAGCGCGACTATGATCGAAAGCGGCATTGCATTCTTCGTTCCGCCAGAGGGACGATGCTGATCCACGATGGCCTGACGATGACGGTTTACGGGAAGGAGAAGACAGCGATAGAGCATTTGTAATCGAATTTAGGAATAGATGGTAATGGAGTACAGGATCAGAGCCATCTAGAAGTTTAGGAAGCATAGAATCAACTAAGGAGTGGAACAGAGCCCAATTAGTTTTCGATAGGTTCCATCGAAGGTAATTGAGAGGTTTAAAGCAAGGAGAAGAAGGAGGATTCTGGGGAGTAATTAGAATAGGAATATGATCACTACCATAGGAGCCCATGAGAGTTGACCAATTGTAATCAAAACCAATAGAAGGAGATGAGAAAGTTTAATCGAGAGTACTATAACTAGATGCGCTCTTGTAAGAGGTAGGAGAGAGATCATTAAGAAGGACTAAATCATTAGAAAGAACAAGATTTTCAAGAGCAGTACCGTTGTTGTTATGGTTTGAGCAGCCCCATGAGGGCGACCGAGCATTCCAGTCACCCCCAATGATGAACGGATGCGGGATAGACCTGAGGAAAGAAACGAGAGGGAAGTGACGAAGGTCGCAACTAGGGGGAACATAAATAGAAATAATATTAAGCGGACGAGCTGCATTGGAAGGAATGGAAATGTGTACAATATTAGGCTGATTAGGACTAGAAGGGGAATTAAAGGAAACATCATGAGATTTAAATAGAATGCCGTTCCTAATAAGAATAGCAGATCCACCATAACCATCGTCACGATCGCATCTGATTATCTTATACCCACGAAAATTAATATTCATATCCGACCGTAGCCACGTTTCCGAAATGAGAGCAACTTTAATACTATGAATGTCTAACAGACCCTCTAATGCATTTTTGTTGGCTCTAAGGCTGCGACAGTTCCACTGTAAAATATTAAAAGTACCCGGCATAGTAAATTATAAAAGGAAAAGACTTGAGTAGGGAAAGGAAAAAGAAATAAAAAAAAAACAAAAAGATAGAGGGGGAGGAAAAGGAAGAGAGGCGAAGAGAGTGCCAGAAGAAAAACAGCAAGGTAGAGTAGAAAAAAATAATAATAATTACAATATAAAAAAGAAAGACAGAAGGAAAGAAACTTTAATGGGCGGAGGAAAATTGGGGCTAGCAAGATGAGAGGAAAGTTAATAAGAAAAGGGAAGGAACAAATAAAAACAATTAAACAAAAATAGACTGTTGATGAAAAAAGGACGGCGATGGATGCTAGACTGGAATAAATAAAAGAGAAAATGAAAAGTAAGGAACAGGATTTTAGAGGCAACGGACAAAATGATTCGGAGCCCATTGCAGCTAAGTTGCATAACAGAGCGAAATTCGTAGTTGCTATGATTCTCGATAATTGTCTCAACTTTTCGAGAATATAATGTAAATTACAATAGCGTAAAACAGTGTCAAAGTGCTGCGGTCTCAAAAATATTAAGACAAGAGTACAATGCAGAACGACACAAATAAAACCAATATATCTGAGCCCGGCAGTGATTTTAGTCACAGCAGCGTCAGTACATTGAAATGTGAAAAAATAAATTACTACATGTCTGCCTCTGGGCATTACACCCAAGTATCTTAAAATCCGGCAAAAGACAAGAGTACAATGCATCATGATACGAATAAAACCAATATATCTGAGCCCGGCAGTGATTTTAGTCACAGCAGCGTCAGTACATTGAAATGTGAAAAAAGCAACTGCTGCTTGTCCGCCTCTGGGCAATACATTCAGGAGTCTTAAAATCTGGAAAAGGAGGAAATTAATATGAAAGGAAATATTGATAGTAATAATAATAGTGATCTTAAAAAGAGAATAGGGAGAAAACAGAAAATGGAAAGAAATAAAGACAGAAAAAGCAGAGAAAAAACGAAATGGGAAAGAAAAGGCTAGCCCCGGTTGCATTCACTTTCACTTTATAACAAAAGTGAGAAGAAAGACTAATTAAGGTGAATGTAGTTAGATAAAAAGAGAGAAGAAGATCTAAAATCGCTTCAGCTATAAAATTTGCTGTAGGAAGAACAGTAGATGAAGGAACTTTGGAAGTAGAAGCGGAACTAGAACTGGAAGCGTCATGCACTAAGGAATTACTATTAATGGAGGTGGAATTACTAGTAGAAGAAGAACTATTAAAAGCCCAACCATTAGAGGGCGACGGAAGGCGGTTAGAAGGAAGGGCAGGAAACTGTGGGGAAGGTTTAGTATAAGATTTAAAATTAGGACGTTTATGAAAAGTTGGGGATTTGGGCCGCGGAATAGATTTAGGAACTGTATGAGAGGACTTAGAAGATACATTAGGACAGGAAGCAGGCAACGAAGCACGGTCGGCATATGAGAAAGCCTGGGAAACTAAATTACTATTTTTAAAATTAGAAGCCTCATGGAAAGAGATGTTTTCGAATGCCATAATGCGCTTAATTTCCTTTTGTTTCACCCATTCCGGGCACGTACGATTATAAGCACAATGAGAGCCTTTACAATTCCGGCAAAGAGGGGGCTCTTGAAGATTACTGCAGTCTGATAAAGGATGTTTGGAGGCACAGTGAGGGCATATATTCGAAGAGCTACGACAGTGTTTGGAAATATGCCCAAAAAGGAAAAATTTCGAACACTGTGTAGGTAGTCGTACGCTAGGCGAAACAGGAAAACGTCGTCTGTAAATGGAAACAAAATCTGGAAGAACGGATTTGTGGAATTTAATTTCAACGGATCTAGTCGGAATTTTAGTACCCTCGGAGGAACGATAGATACGACGAATGGACGCTATGGGAATAGACGATTCAATCCCCTCCGTAATATCGTCTTCAGAAAACGAAGGATGAACCCCTGAAATAATTCCCATTCTGAATAAGGCGCTATTGGGAATGTAAGCTTTAATATTTTTACTGAGAAAGAAGTCAGAATTAGATAAAAAGGAATTTGCAGTGGAAGCAGAAGGGAAGGTGACTGAAATGCGGTCCTTTCCTTGAGGAGAAACACTAAGAAATGACGAAGAAACAGAATTTAATAATCTTGCAAGAGCCAAAGGGTGATTATTGCCTATGTTCTTATCGTCATCTAAATTTTCGACAAAAACAATGAAAGGTCCCGGATGATCATTTACGAAACAAGTATTGGAAACGGCGGTAATGCAACTATTATTACTAGCACTATTATTATTATTATTATTATTATTATCACTATTGTTAATGTTACTATTATTGTTGTTGTTGTCGTTATTGTTGCTATTAATGTTATTACTATTATTATTAATAATGTTGTTAGTAGATGAATTATTTGAATTGATCTTAGTGTTATTATTAACAATGTTGTGGCTGAGATGATCGACAACATGGGAAACAGGGGATGTACTAGGTTCAGCCTCAGAGAGTTTAATCTCTTTCGGTAGAACAGAGGAAATGGGCGAAAGAGGATCAACAGATTTACGTTTTGAATTACTGTCCACGTCCATATTAATAGACAAATTGGTCGGCGGTTTAATAGCTTTAGCAGGACTTGGGGAGGAGGCCGCAGAGCGGCCCCCCTTGGCTGCGCTCATCTAACCAACTAAAAAGTAAATAAATAAAAATTAGAAACAAAAATGACGAAAAATTAAATCGTCAAGAAGACGAAGACGAAATAAATGAAATAAAAACAACGCTACAAGTTAACTTAAATTAGCGAAGCGACAAAGTTAATTTACAGCACAGATAAGAGAAATACACTAGAATAGTTAAATCGGAACAATCTCACCGGTTTTATCAGCTACGATGATATCGAACAATGCCGAAGAAATCGAATACGACGTTACCGGAGAACAATTGTTATCTAATAAACAACGCGAATGAACAACCGCTTATCACATGCACACAAGTACAAATAACTTCTCTCTGCGTAAATATATATCTCTATATCGAGTCGATAGAAAAAAAGATCGTTAAATCTCATCTGCGTTATTTCTTGATGAATTGAAAAATAAACTATATCGTAATATATACATCGAATACACGTTTTTATCTCTTATTCATTTTTTTTTTTATTTCACAAGTATTTTTCGAGTTATATACGACTTTGTCTATGTGATGTGATGAACAATTGTATAGAGCGACAGGTAGAAAACCTGCTAGTTTACGAGATGCCGTATGTTTAAAGAAAACGCGGTAACATGCGTAGATCAGGGATTTCAACGTACGAGTAAAAATGCGTGTGTGAGATAGACGATCTTTTTTTCTATCGAGTCGATATATAGATATATATTTACGCAGAGAGAAGTTATAATAAAAAAATAATATAATAATAGAAAAGTTACTGATTTAAATTGATTGTGCCTGCAAGGTTATTGTCTTCGCTATGGACACTCTAAAAACATATGCAAAAGTAAAGCTAGGTGTGCTAGATGCACTGAAAATCATGATACCAACCTTTGCCCAGCTAATCCTTCATTTGCTATTTGTGTTTCATGTCACGGAGACCATTTAGCAACTGACCGCTCCTGTCCCGAATATTCTAATCAATTACACATCAAAAAAATTATGGCTCATGAAAATGTATCCTTTAAAGAGGCAATAGAAATCAAAAAATCAAAAACCGTTACAAAAGCCCAAAGTTACAGCTCGGCAATCACTGATAACTTTCCAACTCTTATTCATCCGACTTACAATCCTAACACACGGAATGTGTACCCCGTATCACGCAAACTAAAACATGTACCTACAGCTAAACCTCCTTCATTTCCGTATATTAAGGCTGCTCATCCTTTCAGTGGAATCAAGAAATCTTATTCCCAACCTTTACCTCAGGATTCTAGTAATTATAGTATCTCTTCATCTAATAGTAATTATGAACTTTCAAATAAAATTTGCGATACGGGTTCTCCTATCAGCAATCAAGGCAATATTAAGAAATCACATTCCGATCTGTTGTCGAATATTCATTCCAGTCTATCCGCCCTTCTACATGAAGAAAATATTATTATCTCTAATCCCTCCGAAATAAACTCGTGTATTGATCTTCTCCTTTCACATCTTAGAAAAAAACCCTCTGATGATGTTCAACAGACCTCTGCGGATTCTCCTCTTCCTATGGACTCAACAGTCGTATAACGCCTTCATTACCAAATATCTTAACGTATCCACATTTTCAAAAAAAATTCACATCTTTGTTAATAAATCTACATCTTCTTTCTGTTTCCTCTTTTATATCATTACGAATAAGTACGC
This sequence comes from Icerya purchasi, assembly GCA_039619475.1. Lineage (NCBI taxonomy): Eukaryota > Metazoa > Arthropoda > Insecta > Hemiptera > Monophlebidae > Icerya > Icerya purchasi. The sequence continues at coordinate 343,244,387 of CM077115.1, forward strand.
GAAAAGGTCCTGGTACCTTAATCGCTTTATTCAACTATTTTTATACTTCAGTATTAAACTGAACACAAGGATTATTAACATAGCTGTTTCCTTCTCTACTATTTTCTTATTTCCTTTCATCTTTGCTGGCTGCGTCTTTTGCAAACTTCCCTTTAATGGGATAGTGCGTAATAAAAAAGAACAGATCTTTACAGGCTTATACCATCCCCGCTCTATACTTCCTTTAATTAGGCTTGCTGGTAGCAGAGGGCGATGGTATATATCACTAATTTTTAATATAGCCAAGTCGGCGAAGACTTTTAATAAAAAGGAGCAGTTCTCCTTTATTGGCTTCTACCATCCCCTCTCTATACTTCCTTTAATTAAATTAGCTGGTAGCAGAGGGCGATGGTTTATAACATTACTTACTAACATAGCTAAGTCAGCAAGGATTCTATCTCTGTGCATTTACTATTTTCTCCTCATTGTTGTGACGATGTCAGTGAATTCGTTAAGAAAAAATAGACTACTTTCTATTACCTTTTGATAGGTTAGTGAGTCGGCAAAAATGGCAGTTCTTCCTAAATGACTCAGCCCATCCCCTCTCTATACTTCCTTTAATTCGGCTAGCTGGTAGCAGAGGGCGACGGTCTACTCTACCTTTTTTTTTTCTTTATTTTTTGTTTATTTTTTATCTTTTAAATTATTTTATTCCGCAGAGGTTTCTTTCTTTCCTTTTCAACCTTATAAGTGAAAAATTTCAATGCCTATTTTATTTTTGTTTTTCTTCCCTAATCTCCCATTTTCTCCCTTCCTTACTCCCTTCATTTTATTTTCCCGTTCTTTCTTCTATGTCCATTCATTATGCTCTTGAATCTTAATATTTTACAGTGGAACTGCCGTAGCTTGAGAACTAATAAAAATGTATTAGAGCACCTTTTACAACACTACAAAATTAGCATCGCTCTTCTTTCAGAAACCTGGCTTAAGAACTCCTCTGATGTCTCTGTTAGAGGATTTAATATAGTCAGGTCAGACCGAACTGATGGGTACGGAGGGTCAGCAATTTTAATTAGAAATGGTATTCCTTTTTATTCTCATGACATTGTTCCTTCTCTTCCATATGATCCATCCAATCCTAACTTTGTTCACGTCTCAATTCCTACTAAATATGCTCACTCCTTACACCTTGTATCTGCTTACATTCCTCCTAATTATAATCTTCACAGTTTTCCATTATCTTCTTTTTTTAACTCCCTTCCACATCCTTTTATAGTTGGAGGAGATTGGAATGCTCATTCTCCTCTTTGGGGTTGCTCTTCGAGTAACTCTAATGGCCTGGTCATTGAAGATATCATTTCTGACTTTAACGTTATACTTTTAAACGACCTTTCCCCTACTTATTTTAAAAATCAAACGATATATAGCTCCATTGATCTAACTTTCACTTCTCCCAACATCGGCCTCAATTCTTCCTGGAAAACCTTGGACAACACTTTTGGCAGTGATCATGTTCCTATACTTTTATCCCTCAATAATTTTCCTTTACCTTTATCCCGTAAACCCCTTCAAGCTTGTCGTTGGAATCTTAACAAAACCAACTGGCTAAAATTTCGAAACACACTGGACTCATCTCTTTCTTGTATTCCTACAAATATAGATCCTGTTCAGTCGTATAACTCATTCACACAGTTAATCAATTCAAGTTTGTCCTCCTTCTCTCCACTAATCAAATTTCCTAAAAATCCTAAGCACCTCACTGCTTCATCTATATGGTGGAATAATGAATGCAAAGCCGCTTATGATGTCAGTATATCTGCCTTCAAAACCTTCCGCGCTTGTCCTTCGACTTCCAATCTTCTAATCTATAAACAAATGAATGCGAAGGCTAGATTTGTTTTCAAATCAGCCAAAAAAGATTCCTGGAAAAAATTTTGTTTCTCTTTCTCCCGTAATACTCCCTTTTCTCAAATTTGGAGGATGGCTAGAGCTTTTAAAGTCTCCCGTTCTCATAATCCTATATCTTCCAATGTTCCATTGCAAAAGTTGATTCCTTTTTTAGACTCGATTTCTCCTTCGTATGTACCCAGCTCGGAAGAACTTTTCCCTCCTTCATTTTCCAACGACTCCTCTCCTCATTTCCTTACCTTACCCTTCAACATTAATGAACTGCGTTATACATTAAACAATGCCAATGATACTTCCCCAGGGTTAGACGGTATACCTTATCGAGTTCTAAAAAATGTGTCCAATCAATCTCTTCAAATTCTTCTTAATATTTTTAATTCTATTTTATCCACTGGCTCTCTTCCTCCCTCTTGGAACTCCTTTGTGATTATTCCAATCCCTAAAAAATATCCTTCTTCCTTCCGTCCAATATCCCTTGCTCCGTGTCTAAGGAAAATTTTCGAAAGTATCCTAAATAGACGTCTTATTTGGTGGCTGGAAAGTAATAATTTACTTTTTAGTAACATGTTCGGTTTCCGTCCTGGCCTTGGTCCCTCCGATTGCATTAGTCTCTTTATTTCGGACATTTATAATTCATTCTTAAATAAAAATTATACTTTAGCCGCATTTCTTGACATTTCCAATGCTTTTAATAATGTTCATCTTCCTACCTTACAAAATAAAATGCTTTCTATTAATCTTCCATCTCAATTTATTTCAATTGTTATTAGGTTGTTCCAGAATCGTGCGATTCATCTTTCTACACCTCCTGACTCTACTTCCAGAACTGTATATAATAGTCTTCCACAGGGCTCCTGTTTAAGTCCTACGCTTTTCAATATATATATTCTTAATATAGCCTCCCTCCCGATAGGGTCGTCTTCCCTTTTCTTTGCTGATGACATCCTTCTATATTCCACTTCTCACGATCTTAGCTCTGCAAACGAAGAAATGAATAATTCCTTGACATTATTAAATGATTCACTCTCAGATCTACACCTTTTTATTTCACCGTCTAAATCCGCTTGTATTAATTTTCCTTATCGACCTTTTAATCCTTCCTTAATAAACCCTTCAGTAAATAACATTCCTATTCCCTTAGTTAAAAATTTTTGTTACCTTGGTCTGTTCCTAAATAGTCGTCTCTCCTTTCTCGAGCACATTAACTATCTTCATATGTCGGTAAATAAAAGACTAAATCTCTTTAAATCTATTTCATCAACAAGGTGGGGAGGAGATCCTAGTACCTTAATTGTCCTTTATAAATCTATAGTACGTTCCAAACTAGATTATTGTTCGTTTATCTATGGTAACTCCTCCAGATCTCTCCTTTGTAAACTGGATCGGGTCCAGAATTGCTTCCTTCGTTTATGTCTAGGAGCCCTTAAATCAACTCCCATTCCTGCAATACATGCTGAATGCAATGTTCTCCCTTTACCAATCCGTAGATCTCACTTGGGATATCGCTTTCTTTTAAAACGGCTTCCAGTTTCTTCCTCAAAACTTATTTCATCCTACTCCACCCTACTTCAGAATTGGCGATTCACTTCCAAAAAAATTCCCCTTCTTTCTCATATCTCAAATCGACTTGTTAAATTTCTTCCACAAATTATAATACATAATAAACTTCCTTACTTTACCTTTCATTTTACAGACTTTCTCTTTCCTCCTAATCTATCTTTGTTGTCCACTTACTCTAAATCTCTTCCACAACCTAATCAAGATTTCCTTAACACTATTAACTCTCTATTTCCTTTTCATTCTCTTCTTTATACTGACGGATCGAAGGGTCCTCACGGCGTTGGAGCATCCTCTTCCTATATGCTGTTCACAACTACTTTGAAAGTTATAAACTTCCTCCAACTTGCTCTATTTTCTTTGCAGAATCGGTTGCGATATTAAGAGCCATTCTTTACATATCCTTAATACGAGACAATAATAAATTCCTAATTATCTCTGATGCTAAAAGTGTTTTACAAACTATCTCATCTGTTTTTCCTCATCCTTCTTGTAATCCAATCATTCTTCGTATTCGCTCGATTATCCATAACCTCTTCCAAACTTACCACATTCAGATCGAGTTCCTTTGGATTCCAGGCCATGTTGGTATAGAAGGAAACGAAAGAGTTGATCAGTTGTCTCGTGGTGCAGCTGTTAATGGACTCCCCATTAATAAGTTCACTGCTAATAATTTACTTGCATTATCTAAAAAATTCCATTATAGGTTTTGGTCAGACTCATATCCTTCCTCTTTTTTTAACCAATTTTCCCTTCATCTTTCTATTCAGCCATATATTCCAGTTAATCCTTGGTTCCATGAATTTCCGTCTTTGCAGCGCTATTTTATTTCCTCTTTATGTCGATTGCGTTTCGATCATAGTTTGCTTCCTTCATCTCGCTATCGAGTTTCACTTTCAGACTCTCCTTACTGTCCGCTACATCCTCCAAATGGTGCCCACGAATGTAATTCTAACCACATACTTTTCGAATGTTCCACACTGTCGTCTGAACGTTTCCTTCTTTACTCTCAACTTCTGAGACTTAATATTCCTGCTCCCTATAGTGCTGCATCTGTTCTCTCCTTTCCTTCGTTAACTGTTGTCGCTCCCCTTGTATCCTTCATTGATGCGATATCTGACCGCGTACGAATCTGAATAATTAATTCAGCAATATTTTCCTTTCTTGTCGAACATGGGTCAATGCTCTTTGTCAGCGAGTCCAGAAAAAAAAAAAAAAAGGTTACGAACGGTGCGCGGCTTAGGCTAGAGGTTAATATAAAAATATAAGACGAAAGAAATAAAAATATGTGTGGAACGACTCGGAAAAATCACATTCCTTTGGTGAAAGCTGTTCACATACGTAGATGAACGAAGTTGGCAGGTGGTCATTGACTTAAGTATGATTGGGGCAGGGAAGAGCTGGACAGAGTCGATGACCTTGATGCACGAACGAATACAAACATATATGTAAGGTTATAAATAATAAAAAAATATATATACTTAGGTTAATTTTATATTACCATATACTTAGACCTTGAAATATTTAAAAAGATTGTGGTAACACTGTGGGCAGGAGGGGTGAGCGGAGACTTGGGTTAGTTTCGGGCTTTAATTATTATACATGTGTTAATTTATAATTTGTCACTTTCTGCTCTCTGCACATTAAAAATAAATACTTAGGCTAATTTTATATTACATATACTTAGACTTTGGAATTTTAAAAGATCGCGGTAACGCTGTGAGCGGGAGGGGTGAGCGGGGGCTTGGGTTAGTTTCAGGCGTTAAATAATATACTGGGGTTAATTTATAATTGGTTCGAACTATCGGAAATGCGCGGGACCTGTAGGGTGAAAATTGGAGGAAATTTGTGGAAAAGTGGGGAAACTTGGGGGAATTGTTGCCTCCCGAATAAAATATTTAGGTTACTTTTTGCCCTCTGCACACAGTTTGAGGTTGTGACGTCAGACCCGCCAGAACAAACATTTATAGATTACTCTCTACTCGTGTATGCCTTCTCCTTGCATACAGCATATGAGACATTCTCCGGAGATAAAAAGATACGATGTATCGCGTATCGTCCTAATACGGAAGTAACGTTTCGGTTATTTTATTTACACCTTTTGGATTTACAAAAAATTGTCTCTTTGCATTTAACAGATTTTCGTATCCTTTTTCTTTTTTTTTTTTTTTTTCGTTTCTCGTCAATACCATAACGTATGAAGGCAATTTGTGAGTCGATGAGTATGCTATAGTCTCGTTTTAGAACTTGAATTATTACTGAACGTAGAATTGAGAGGTAAATGTCAGAGACGATTATTCACGTTTTTTAGGATTAATTAACCGTCTGATATGTATTATGTTATTATTAACTGTAATAATATTATGTTTTTTGATTAAAAGGTCTACTAAATTTTTATTAGGCAAAAATATCGCGAACCTTTCAGAAGATTTTAAGTTTTTGGCTGTACTATTTCGCCTATTTTAAGTTTATAATCGTTTTGGTCGCTTTGGTTTCCGATCTTTGATATATGAAATACTACCACTTACTTGACAGAAAGTTAAAGTGCGATGCGGCTTTCACGTAATTTGTAGATTATTATCAATACAGTGGGGAAAAGAAATATTTTACCTATTATCCGTTGGTGGGAATAATATTTTAAATCGTCAAATTATTGATTTTTAAATAAAGACGCTTTTTAGTCATTATAAAAACTGAAGGTTAGTACTTCTCGATAGTAAATCATAATTTCCGATAAAATTAAGAACACAATACGTTTTAGCCTCCAAAACTTCAAAAGCATTTTCGAGATTTTGAGCTTATTTAAATTGTTCTAAGAAAATATATCGTTATGATGTTAAATGTAATACTGATGGCACTATATATAATTACAACGTAATTCTTTTTTTTTTTTTTTTTTTTCATTGCGCCGAGAGGTATCATAAGCAATGAGGATCTCTGGTGTACTTAAAGGTGGAAAAGAAGGGAGGAGGAAATAGGGAAGGGGGAGGAGTGAGGAAGGCGTGTGGATAAGGCAAGGTAGGACAGTGAGTAATGTGGTGGCCTCAGTAGGACAACAGATTAGGATTGAGGAAAAGCGGACGCTTCGTCACAGAGAGGTTACATTAAACGACGAAATCTACATAAGAGCGATAGTCAATAGTTCGAGTTTACTAGGTGATCGGAAGCGCATCCCGACACCACTTTCTTCGTTTGAGCCGTCTGGGAGGATTTCCAGGAATATTTAACTGGTACATTCGGCTGATATACGGATTTGAGCTCCATTGCAGCTTCTCGAAGAATTTTTTGTACTGCTCATCATAGGTGTTCCTGACGAAGGATACCTGTAGATCCGTGTGCAGCGTTAAATTTGAGACATATCTAGGCGCGGAAGCAATGATCCGAAGTATCTTCGACTGCTCCCTTTGGATTTTGGCTAAGTTGGATTTTGCTGTTGTACCGTACAGTTCAAGTCCATACTTCCAAATGGGCGCTATCATCGTTAGATAAAGTTGTCGCTTGATATTTAATTTTAAAGTTGATTTATGACCTAATAGAGGATATAATAATCTACAACGACTGGAGACGGTCTTCTTCGTTTGAAGGACATGATGACGCCAAGTGAGTCGCCTATCCATATGTAATCCCAGGTAACGGACTGAGTCGACTTGAGGAATTTTTGTATTATAAATTTTTAAGGCAGGACAAGTGACGTGTCGGTTCGTATATGTGACATGTTGGCACTTTGCTGGGTTGAAGTGTATACCCCAAAGCTGTGCCCAGTCTGCTATTTGGTTTAAGTGGCTCTGTACTGCAGCATTAGCATATTCTGGATCTTCATTTGTTGCAAGTATGGCCATGTCGTCAGCAAATGTGGCGAGGATTGTTAGATTAGACTTAGGCACATCAGATGTATAAACGGAGTACAATAGTGGTCCAAGTAGGCTCCCTTGCGGTACCGACGACTGAATGAGATGCTCTTCCGAAAGCGAATTGTTGACTCGGACAATAAAGGTTCTATCGTTTAGGTAAGATGATAATAGCCTATGTAGATCTGAAGGAACCAGCGGTTTTAGCTTAAATAGTAGGCCTGCGTGCCATACCTTGTCAAAAGCCTGGGCAACATCAAGGAAAACCGCCGAGCAAACTTCCTTCTTTTCGAGTGCGAAAGAGATGGCATCAACTAACCTGTGGCATTGTTGTATGGTTGAGTGCTCTGATCTAAAACCAAATTGATGGTCCGGAATTACATGAAGGCTTTCCATTATTGGATGGAATCGATTTAAAATAAGTTTCTCAAAGACCTTTGAGAGAGAACTCAATAAGCTGATTGGCCGGTAGGAGGATACCTCTATTTCTGGTTTTCCTGGTTTACGAATCATAATGATGACTGATTTCTTCCACATGTTTGGAAAGTATCCGATTTTGAGCGAGCTGTTGAATATATAGCACAATAGGATGGCCGCTTTACGCGGAAAGTGTCTGATGATCTCCGGTGTAATCTTGTCGCATCCAGGAGATTTCTTCAAAGCTACTTCCTGGAGATGCTGAAACACCTCTCTGGGCGAAAAGAGTTTAGTCCTAGTTGTAGACTGCGAGGCTTCCTGTAAGCCATTACACACCATTTGTGTATGAGCCTGATCCATATCTAGCTGGGGTGTGAAGACTGCGGACAAGTGACTAGCAAAAGCATCCGCTTTATCCTTATCGGTTTTTGCCCAGCATCCATTCACTTTCAAGTTGAAGGGCTCCTCAGTGGGCTTCGTCAACTTTCTAGCTTTATGCCATAAGGATCTGTTATCGTTATTTAACTGGTTTAACTTGTAAGTCACGATTTCATTTTTATAGTCTCTGAGTGCAGTCTTCAGCCTAGATTGTAAGGTATTGTAGATGAGCTTGAGCGAGGGGTAACGATTTCGCTGCCACTTCTTCCTGGCCGCCCGAGTGTCTCTAATTAATCTTCTTATTTCAATCGGGACGAAAGTACTATGTACATATTTATTACTGTTGTAGCTGGTAGATTCGTTGCATGCAGATTTCACCATAGAAGTGAAATCGGCAACTGCATTATCAATATCATTCGCGTCTTTTAACCTGATATTCAGATCAATATCGTTTTCTAATATGTCTGAAAAGAGAGTCCAGTTAGTAGTATTATTGACCAGCTTTTGATGTTGCGATATAGTTTTTGGGTGAGAGCTTACCACGGCAATAACAGGCACGTGATCGGAGGATAAGTCGGCTAAAGTGTTGCACGATCTGCCGTAAGATTGAAGTCCACGAATAATAAAGAAGTCCAGAATATCCGGTCGCCTGTCGCAGTGGCTAGGCCAATACGTCGGAGACATCGGAGAAAGAATGCTAAGAGAATTTTCTTGTATTGCCTTGACAAGCCTTTTCCCGGATTGGTTAGTTATCGTTGATCCCCATATTCTTAGGCGGCCTCCATTAGAAAAAATGTCCCAATTTATGTAACGAAAAAATGTCCCAAAAAGTGTTCCAATTTTATATAACAAAAGTTAAATGTTGATTTTGTGATTATGTTATCTTTTTTTTTTGTGTTGATGCCGGTAGAAATGGCGTTGCAAATTTTGAACATTTTATACAAAATATAGAATTGTAAGTAAGAGGGGTCGTGGGATCTCTCTTGCGAGGCTAAAGTGGCCGAGTTTATATATATATATATATATTTCACAAGGCTATTCAATAATATGCTGAACACGAATAATAAAATATACTATAAATTATTTAAAAAACACAAATCATATTAAAAGTATTAAAAAACATCGACTAGTTTCGATGAAAGCACAAACATCTTGATAATGACACTAGTCGATACTTTTTTTTATTATTTTTAATATGATCTGTGCTTTTTAATATAATTTTACAGTACATTTTATTATTCGAGTTCGGCGTATTATTGTGAATTATTAACCGTGTGAAATATATAAACAAATTGCTTTTATTAAAACCTTAATCAAAAATCCGCTTTGTCAATTATATCTTCATAATTCCTAGTAGCTTGTAATGCACACTACATATTTTTTGTTTTCTGATATTACTTGAGCACAATTTTGTTTGTTTTCAACTATTAAAACCGAATTTTCCTATTCCGCATAATGCCTCCGTATTCTTTTATTGCCTTTCCTTTTACTTGTACACATTATAGCAGTTTCACATCTAGTACAGTAAACATATAGCTTTTACCGTGTGCTATTCAACTTTACCATATTGTCGGATCATGGGTTAGCTACTTCCTTTCTGAAAAAAAAAAAAAAAAACTTAATTGAAATCCTGAAATGGAAATGCTTGACTCTTTGAAACCTTTAACGGTATTTATCGTTTAACATTTATTTTCTCTGTTGAAATCGTGCATATATTCGATATTCCGGGAAAAAATTGTACGTAGAATGTCAAATTTAACATTCTCGATAATCCATTTCTGTTGATTTGCTGTGGGTTTTCAGCCACATGGGAATTGAAGATAATGACGTGATGGATTCATTGGCTTGGGATGCTGTTTTGTCTACTCGCTTTGTTTTTAAAAAAATTCTATTATCTTGTATCTCCCTATAAAAAATTCTATTTTAAATTCTGGTTAGATATTTACTCTTTTCCCTTTCGTTATGAACATTCTTTTTATCCATGTTTCAACCTAATCTAGCTGACGGGAAATTAATGCTAAGGCCGAGGAGGTAGAATAAGTTGAATTATTGAAGGGTAGAGGATTAGATAAAAAAATATGGTAAGTTCCCAAAGACGGAAGTGAGATTGATGAGTGAGGGATCATGAGCGGGAATTATAAAATATAGACAGTTAGCGACTATAGAGCGAGACAATCAGTGAACTGTATTATTTACCGTTATGCTGCAGCGTCTCGCAATCAAAGCAAATTTATACGAATAGAACAGGATATAAGGAGATTGTAGTTAACAGAGCGAATGAAAACTGGGAAACTCGAAAGGAGCGAGGAGAAGGTAGTAAGAAGAAGGTTTATGGAATCAGGGAGTACAAGGAACCTATAAATATACTTGTAGCAGAGGCAATATAAAGTATAGATTTATCGCCAAAGATAGAAGAAAAGGAGGAGGACAATTGCCCGATTCCGAATAGTTTAGATTAGGAATGAAAAAGAAAGGCCTGGCACCTGTAAGTCTTCTGGATCTATAATTATTTAGAAAAAAGGAGATATTATACGGTTAAAAGGAGAAACTTAACATATGAAAGTGGAGGGAATAATGAGAGAAGAAAAAGGGAGAAAAGAATAGGGCTTGAAACGGTAAAAGATAAATTTAAAAAAATATCTTTGAAAAATAAGACGCCAGTTGGAGAATAGAGATAAGGATATAAGGGATATGAGAGTAAGAGAGGAAGAAGTTTGATTAAGGAATACATTATTACCCCCGAACAGATCTGACAAATATAACAAGAGGGCACTGCATTCTGTGCTAAAATAGCTGAGATAAGTGAAAGATTTCAAAGCTCCAAAGCAGAAAGAGGGTAAGAATTACGGATGCAATCTAAGGATTTTTGAAGCATTATCATAAATAAAGCATATACGAAAATCTTTCGTCCTATTTTCCTGTACGAAAAAAACTTCTGAAAGACTTTTTTTCAAAGTGAATGTGCATAGAAAATTTGTGCGGTCGCTGAATAAGAAACAGTCAATGAAAAATAAAAAGTCGAACTTGGAAGGATATTCAGGAAATGTATCTTTTTAAAAACAAAAGCGTTTGCAACCGCATCTAGAAAATGAATGGGTGTTTCTCTGAAGGAAGTCCGTGCAATACATGAAGGAGCGAAGATGGAAATGCAAAAATTTAAATAATTTTCCAAATGAAAGAGTAAAGGACAGAACTGGAAATGGTGTAGAAGTGTTTTCAAGTGTATTCTTTCTCGTTTTTTAAAGAATAAATCTTACTTTGGCGTTAGATTTTTTACGGGGATTTGAAAGTGTGAACCTTCGACGAGGGATTTTTTTTTTAAAGGCATGTCTCCTAATTTGAGGCCTCTTCATTTATTCCATAGAATATACCTTAAAACAAATTGGACTCTGTTCCGCTCTCTTATAAATTCTTTCCTTTCCAATATTTAACCTAGTTTTGATCTCATACCTATTTATAACTCCTTTCTGCGCCACGTTTGCTCTAAGTACTTCCTTTCCATTTCACCACCGTTGATCCTCGATTCGGTGTGGTACATTTTTTTTTCTCTTTTTGATGGAACAAAAAATGCAATGCTGCATTTGACCATAGACGAGAAACTTTTAGAATCTTTTGTTTAAATTCTACTACTGAAAATTTTCTCGCTGGTAATCAGGCGAACACAAGAGTATGCCGAATGCTTCAAAGAAGTCCTCTTGGGTCAATTTCTGTTTTCCTTTCTCTAGAACTAATCCCCTTTCGCATATCTGAAAAATGGCTAGAACTTTCAGATCCCATCCTCCGAGAACGCTCTACCAACTGTTCCTGTTGACAGACTGTTACCTTTTATTGATTCTGTTACTTCTATTTACGTACAGGTTTCGATCAATTGTATTTTACCCCCTTTCCGCAAAATTCTCCTCTTCGCTTCTTAACTTCTGCTTTCAACATTAATGAATTAAAGTCTGTTCTTTCGAAATTTTCCAGCCCCATTTTAAGTCTTAACGATATATCTTGTCTTTAAAAATATTTATTAGTATTCTCCTCGATCTTTTTATTGCCTTTCTTTTCAGTGGCACTATCCTCCCTGCTGGAATTCTTTTATCATTATTCCTATCCCCGAAAAAAGTTGTCACTTATGCCTGATTTCCTTAGCACGTTATATCAGAAAATTATTTGAAGGTCGCCTTGTTTGGGGCTGCAATATAACAATGTGTTTCCTAGTAATATATTTCACTATCGACCTAATATCGGCCCTTCTGACTTGTCCGATTCGTGTAAGTTCTTTATTCAAACGCGCTATTTTCTTTTATCGATGTTTCCAGTGGTTTTGATAATACGTATCTGCCAACTCTAAGAGAAAATTGCCCGCAAATAAAATTTCAATTCAGTTTTCTTTCCCTATTATTAATCTCACGATGAATCGTTCTATCAAAACACCTCTCTTCTTCACTTCTTTTAGTTACAAGTAAATTTTTTTTTTGCGGTTTTCCCCAAAATTCTTCTCTTAGTCTTACTGTTTCCAATATCCACACTATTAGTGCTGCGCTTCTCTCCGCTTCAATTCATTCTCTTTATTCTTTGCTAATAATATCCTGCTTTTTTCTTCTTCCTATGATGTTGCAACTGCCAATGACGTTTTTAATCGGTCTCTTATTACACTGGATCATTCTCAATCCTCAATTCACCTTTCCATTTCTCCTTTTAAGTCTTCTTCTATTGTTTTTCGCTTCGTCTTTATGATTCTGCGTTGATTAATCTTTGCAGTCGTCTGACATTTTCTGAACATCCTGAATATCTTTCGCTTACTGCTGTTGCCCAACCAAACGGGACAGTGAACTTTATATACTAATCTCTTTGCACAAATCCATCATCTGCTTTAAATTCGGTTATTGTTTTTTTATGTACGGCTATGCTTCCAAATCCTGTCTGTCTAAGTTAGATCTAATACAAAATTCGTAATTTCGGCTCTGTCTTAGTTTTCTTCTTTTTTCTTTGCTTGTCTCCCGCAAATCTTATTTGAACTATCATTTCTTCACTGACTCACGTCCTCTAATCTTATTCATTCCTAAATTTTCACTTATAAGAACGTTCTTATTATAGTTTAGTCCATTTTGCCTTTCTGCATAATGATCTCCTATATTTTTCTTTCAATATTGATGATCTTTGCCATTTCCCCAAAGTATTTACTCTACTTTCACTTTCCAAATCCCTTTCCAAACATTAGTTAAATAGGAATTCTATAACATCATCAATTCTAAATTTCCCTTACGTGTAACCATTTTTCCTGATGGCTTCCGGCGACTTGATGGCATTGGAGTTTCTTTTTTCCTTTCCAGATTCGAACTTTTCGAAGTTCTTTCTTCTTACTTTTTCGGTTCCATCGTTACACCGAGCTGATGGCTACCGTGTGTTCCGTTGTTTTAAATTTTTCCAATCGCCTATTTCTAATTATTTAATCATTCTGACTCTACGAGTAGTAAACGATTTACTTCACCCTTCATGACTGCTTATTTGATTCTACCATTTTTCGCGTAAGCTGTCTTATCCATTTTTTTTTTTTTTTTTCGCTACTCCATCCTATCAATTTGCTGTAGTTTGTCGCTTCTTTTCGCTCCTTCTTTAAAGAAATTTCATCTTTTAATCTCTCACGCCCTTGTGTAAAAAATTCCATTTTAAATTATGGTTAGATGTTTTTACTCTTCCTCCTTTTGTAACGAGCGTTCTTTTTATCTATCTGTTCAATCTAATTCTCCTTCTATTTCCTGGTTTTTTGAGTTTCCCTCGCTTCCTTGTTTAGTTAATATTTCTATTATTCGATTGCGTTTTAACCATTCTTTTCTGCCTTTTTCTCGGTTTCGCCTTTCTTTTGTTTCCTGTTCAAATTGCCTCTCCTCACCGGAATAAAACAATGATATCTGCAATGCTGATTACGTTTTCTTTGAATGTTCACATCCATTTGTGAATGTTTTGTTCTATATCCTCATCTGCCAAACTCAAGTTATCTACTCTTTATTCCGCGTCTTATATTTTATCTTTCCCCTCTTCATCCATTATTTTAACTATCGGTATTTTTATATTATCAATATCTGACTAAATTAATATTTTACTGATGACCCTTCCCCTTCTTTCTGTTCTTGGATGTAGAACCATGGTTGGCGTTCCAAAAAAAAAAAAAATAAAAAACTTTATTATTTTTAATTAATTAATTAAGAAACAGATGTCTATTCTACGGGGAAAAAAATATATCGTTCCTAATAAGGATGGCAGCTCCACTGTTACTACCCGCACCGTCAGTATTGGTAAAAATCTAATAGAATTGTGATGAAAGTGCAATATAAAGGAAATAAAAATCGAGTAAATTCTGTCGTGATTATTATCTTTAACGCTTTGACGATTCCACGAAAAATATTTAAATTGTAAGACATGCAAGACATGTGTTCGATTGGCGCCTGTTTATTCTAAGCGCAGTAACATTGTTCACTGGAACTTGTTCGCTTTATGTTTTTCTCGTCGCCTTATTATAATTTCCTTTTTCTGTGCATTCTTTTTCATTTCTCTTAAAAACCTCTGACGTACACGTTTTAAGTCATTTGCAGTATACCACCTGCTCATAATCCGGTCATTTTCTTCTTTTCGCTTTTACCACTGCTGCTACTTTGAACATTTTCCGGACTTAATTTTTTAAGTTCATTAGTTTATTACTTTTATTTTGTGATCAACCGGATACGAGGAAAAAACAAAAAATGTGTTGTCAAGTTTGTTCCGCTCTTAATCGTCTATCTAAATGGTATAGTGAGCAATAGAAAAAATATTTGTGAAGTGGCCGAGTGAAATATTTACATACATCATCTAAACTTATTATATGTTGCAGCACTTTAGTTGCTGTTTTCCGCTGAAGTTTAAATATGCGCATACGTGCGCCCGTGCAAGAAAACTACCTGCGATAATCTTAAAATTAACTGTTGTTGGATACTAGTAAAAAGAATATTAAAAATAAACCGTTATTAAATATTTTCTGCAGATTTCACTGCAACATCAAAGGATTTTTCGCTGGTCATTTACACGTAGACGAAACACGAGTTATATATGACATAGATACGCTAAAGACGCCGATAATATCAGTTTTCAATGGCGGTAGTATTACTACATTTGAAGATACGAATCCAAACTACAAAATATACGAATTGGATACGGGAACTATGGTAGTTGCATAATTTTTCATAATAAAACAATAGAAATAAAAACTTGTTACTAACCTAGTTAGTGTAAGTCGAAATTTCATGTTTCATTTCAATCACCATAATGCGACGTTTCTTCATCGCCATTCGCGATGAATACTAGTGTATCAGTCTTCAAAAAGTTAATTAATTCAATATAATTATTATTTTCTTTTAAATATCTGGCATAGTTCATGACACGGACGTATATAATAGCTTTTCAATGAGACAGGGTTAAAATCTAAAATTTTCAAATTTTTTTAAGCAAAACAAAACAGGAGGTCACTCTACGCAATGATATTATTTATTACATTAAATACTATCATTTTATTTTACTCTTTGCTTATATTTTTATGAAATAATATTATTATAATAATATATTAAGAATGTATTCTAATTTAAAATGTAAAATTGAGCCGTTTATGTCTTATTGATAATTTATTTACAATTTCTTCGGATCTAGTTTCACCGCCAGGTCACGGTGAACGATCATAAAAGTAAGATCAGTAACTCGTTCGTCGCCTATTCTATTTCTAATATAAGTTTTTAACCTCTTTAGGGTGGGGAAACATGTTTCTGCAGTACATGTGGGAAATGTGACTAATATGATAAGAAGCTTTTTTATCAAGGAGAAAAATTTCCCATTGCAATGGTCAATAGCTTCTATTGCGGTGACAGGTTATCACGTTACAGATTACCAGTGATTGCGCCATATATCATATTCACCAAGAAATGTTTGTGCCATCTTTTTCAGTTTTTCTTGTGCGCTAGGGTCATTACTCGTATTCTCAGGCAGAAGCATTTGAATTTCTTCGATCGTTTCTTTATGTAGTTTAAAGCAAATATCGAGTTTGGGTTAATAAGGGGAAAACACATTTCGGTAGTAATATATTTTGGTAGTTTCTCCTAGTAATTCGGCTAATATTCGGTTTTTGCATGAGCTCGGGGGGTGTTCAACCTCCCAAATTCTCTTCTTATATATGTCGATGATTCACGATAAAGAAGAAAATATCTATTATATTTTAGCGTTTTTCATTAAACGTTTCTCAGAACCAAATTTCCGAACTTGATATTAATAGTGATTTTTCTCACTGTATTATTATTCAAACTCATTGTTAAATATATTTATGACAAAAATAAATTTTTAACACTTAATTAGTCTCTGACTCTATCACGTTAGCAGCACAACGAACGCACGACAATAATTCAATCTTCACCTGTGAGGCTAAGGCGATTCTCCATACGCTAGAACTAATCCTACTGCGCCAAGACGCAACAAACTGTACCATATTTACTGACTCGCTGTCCTGCTTAAGAGCCATCCAAAATCAGTTTACCGAAAACCCTATCATACAACGCATCCACCTAAAATTGGACCAGCTCCAATCACAGCATATACAGGTCAGCCTTGTGTGGACACCGGCGCATACAGGAATCCAAGGAAATGAATTGACGGACCAAGCTGCAAGAACCGCGACGACACAAGATTGCCCGCCTGAAGTACTTATGACACCTCATGAAGCTAAAATGGTGATAAACAACACAGTCAAAAACTACTGGAACACCCTTTGGCTCCAAACGCCGAGCAAACTCCACGAGTTTAGAAAAGATACCTACGAAAACATGCCAACTCTCAGTAGACACGAGCAGTGTGTCTTAATTCGTATCCGCATTGGACACACAAACTTGACTCATTCGTTCCTCATATCTAAAAAACCGCCCAACCTGTGTCAACGCTGCAACATGCCTATATCGGTGAGGCATCTTTTGATCGAGTGTAATCACTACCAGCAGGCCAGACAATAAGCAGGTATTACCAACGGCCTTCCAGAGATGTTTTTGGACGCCGAGAAGTGTAAAAAAATCGTAGCCGTCCTCAAAGACATCTTAGTATTCCAACTGATCTAACTTCCTCAGCCTTCAGCTGACTTTTTGATTTTTTTTTTGTTTCGCGCATTTTCAAATATTCAATATACGAGGGTGGTTCAAATATAAACCGGAATTTTTAAATAAACGCGGGAAAAATTTATTGTGGAAAAAGTGGTTGCACTGGCAGTTAGACCGGTTTGTTACGAAGCGTGTAGAGCAATTAGAACCGCGTAACCTCACTTTTTAGTGTAGTTAGAGCCATGAGTGAAAAAGAAGTACCAGTGTCTGTTGCGCAATGCATCATTATTCGTTTTTTAGTCAAAGACGACGTAAAATCCGTGGAAATTTACCGAAAATTACGCGAACAGTTCGGGGATGAGTGTCTCTCCAAAACTCAAGTGTACGAGTGGTGTTCCGCGTTTCGAAAAGGACGTGAAGTGGTGTCAAACATAGCACATGCGCGGCGCCCAAAAACCAGCATTACAGATGAACACGTCAAAGCCATCGAACAACTCATTTTGGCTGACCGACGCGTCCGTGTACGCGATATGACCGACGAATTTAGCATCAGCATAGGTAGTATTGAGACAATAATTCATGATCGGTTAGGTTATCGCTAAAATTGCAGCCAGATGGGTGCCAAGACTTCTGAATTTTGAACAGAAATTCACTCGTTGGGAAGTTTGTACGCGTCTCCTGCAGCGGTATGAAGAGCTTCAGGAGAGAATTTATTGCGGCGAATATTCACCACGGACGAAACTTGGGTACACTGCTATACGCCGGAGAGTAAACGCTCGTCTATGGAGTGGCGGAAGAAAAAAGAGGGAGCGCCAGTCAAAGCGAAGGTTACACAGTCAGCTGGGAAGGTGTTGTGTATCGTGTTTTGGGACATGAAGGGAGTGATCGCAGTCGATTTTCTAACTGAACAACGTACTGTGACGGCGCAGTATTACAGTAACCTCCTAAAAAACACAGTCAAGCCGGCCTATCGAACAAAAAGGCGCGAAATTCCGATCCGTAGTGCGATACTGCTTCAAGACAACGCCAGGCCACATACCGCTCGGCTCACGATGGAGACATTGGCCAAATTGGGCTGGGAAACACTTGAACATCCTCCTTACAGTCCAGATTTGTCGCCTTGTGATTATTATTTGTTTGGCCCGTTGAAAGAAGCACTTGGTGGACAACGTTTCGACAGCAACGATGAGGTGGAATCGTTCGTGCGCAAATGGCTATGTGACAAGCCGCGAGATTTTTACGAAAAAGGAATAAAAAAATTGCCGGAGAGGTGGAAAAAGTGCGTAGCGTGCGAGGGGGGTTATCTCGAAAAATTGTAAAAAATATGAGCACTGTAAGTATAAAATAAAAATTTTTATGACGAAATTCCGGTTTATATTTGAACCACCCTCGTAAAATGTTATAATTATCTGTAAAACCGTAGTCGCTAATGACCTTGTAGTCCAAAAGCGACTTGTAAATACAATAAATAAATAAATAAATAACAATTATATATATAATTTTGATATCCCCGACGCGTTTCGGAGCAAACAGTTCATGTTCATGGCAGTAATTGTAAATATAAATATTGAAGACGATAACTACATTTAAAATTAACTGTAAAAGGTCGGTATTAAAAGTTGATTATTGAATAAATATAAAATGTATAAAATTTAAAAGATAAAATATAAAAATATAATTTAACAAGGAAAATGGTAACAATTTAAATGATAAATGAAAAAGTTTTAAAAATTAAAAAAAATTAAAATTTCAAAAATATAAAAATTATTATCAAAATAAATAAATCATAAGTATGATAAATTATGTAAAATGGTAGTCGTATAGTAATAATGTGTACATAAGAGAATGAACTATATTAAAATTTTTATTTAGAGGTTAAATAATGGGTTATCTATATTTGGAAAGTTATGGTTTATACAATTTTCATTTAAATTGTTACCATTTCCCTTGTTAAATTTTATTAGACATTTATTATATTTTTTATATTTTTATATTTTATCTTTTAAATTTTATACATTTTATATTTATTCAATAATCGATTTTTAATATCGACCTTTTTTAGTTAATTTTAAATGTAATTATCGTCTTCAATATTTATATTTACAATTACTCCCGTGAACATGAAGTGTTTGCTTCGAAACGCGTCGGGGATATAAAAATGATATATATATATATATATATATATATATATATATATATATATATATATATATATATATATATATATATATATATATATATATAAATAACTGTTAATTAGTGACTTTTCTGTTATAAATTTACAAAAATTTAAAAAATGAAAGGTTTGTCTGGAGTTCACACGGAAATATCTATACTATAAATAGCGGCTCTTTTGTTAGCATAATTTTTATATGGAACAACACTACTTTTGACTTTTCCAATTTAAAATATACAGACAAGTATATAAATACACAAAACATGTAATATATTCACTATTTAATTAAATTGCCGACTAGTTTTGGATTTTAATAATTCATAATGGTGGTGATAATAATTGTAAAATTTAACTAATGAGAGCAATGTATTTTTCATAGCAAAACATAAATTAATCAGTGATTCATGTTTCCTTGTAATATAAAAATATATAGAAACATTTGAAATTGAAAATTTATGATATTGAAATTAATTTGAAAACATATTGATAACATATATTGATATATATACACAAGTATACGAGATGCCAATAGGTATAGCGTGTTAATTTTTCCTTTCCTGTTCTGCATGCTTAATGTTCGTGGGTTAGCGTTAAAATAGTAGGGTCCCTCTCCTTTTCATGTTTACGACTTGGACATTCTGGCTTTTTTTGATTCTCGGATATGTCACTGTATTCTAGTGCATGCACAGGCGCCTGGTTTTGATGTCGCATTGGAAAGTCCATATTACACGTTATAATGCTTTTCATCATTTCGGACTTGATTTGCAACTGTTTCAGGATGTCAACACAGATTCCCTTACGGGTCAGCTTCTGGTCTGCAGTCAAGTGTATCGGTACCACCAGATTGACACAAACTTCATGTTCAGATCGCTGTGTAAAATTTTTCCAACAGTTTCTTTATCCACATGTATCATATCTGCTGTCATCTGAACACTCAAATAACGATCTGTGCGCACAATTTCATTAATTTTGACACAACCGTATCTGATGTTGAACCCATGGCAGGACAATCTGTACGTTGGTTATCTTCGACGCTTTCTCGAACCTCACAAAATCCTTTATGCCATTCAAAAACACGCACACATGACATGCATTTCTCTCTCTCTCTCTCTTTCTCTCTCTCTCTCTCTTTCTCTCTCTCTCTCTCTCTCACTTTCTATATATATATTAGCATGTCGTCGCGATGGCCTAGTGGCTAGAGCGCTTGGCTTTCGTTCGGAAGTCTTGGGTTTAGGAATCGACGATAAGACTGGTTAGTTCGATCGCACATTGGATAAATAAATGATGATAGTAATTGTACAATAATGTAGACTAACATCATTGTACGGATGGTATTATCATACACAAAATTACATGAGCGTGAAAGCCGGGTACAGTAAAAGAGGAAAAACTTTTAATTGTACAGAATGAGGGTTGATGGGGAACACAATAGCTTTATGATTCCATTTTAGCTGTCTTTAATGCATAGTATTGTATCATCCGTATAATTTTTTTGACTGTTATTTTTGAAAAGGTTCACATTTATTGTTTGCCACATTATCATACTATAATGCATTACAGTTATAATATATAAATCAAAAATTAAACAAACTTAAAACGTCTAAAAAATAAAAAATATAAAATTCCGGTAAATGTGATGAGAAAGAAAGTTCAATTTTTCTGATCCTCCTTTTCCTGGGCCAATCATTTCCGAATGTGGTCGGATATTAACCCTTTTTTATTTTCTAATTCTGTTTCTCATTATCTTCAAATACAACCGGTTCCCTGTCATCAGCCAAGGATTCAATCCTCTTCTTATCAGCGCTCCGCGATCGTTTATTTAATTAGACTGCGATCTATCACTCTATATTTTACGAGTAAAATCAACCTGATTGTGTTCGGTTGTATATTCGTGTGTGTTCAGTTTACGTGTTTCTCCGCATATCTCATAATTCGATGCATTTTGTTCTATAGGGTTTTAAAATGTTTTCTATTAAGTTGCGTGTCCAAACAGTGCATTAGTGGTTAATTGGTGTACTATTTGTGGTACAACCTTTAGTACACTATGCAAAACCTCTCAAACTATATAAAACACTTACCCCACCGCCAACCAACACCCACACCCCATCATACGCAGCCAGAACCAAACGTTAAATTACTCCACTAACAGATTCTGTTACGAAAATGAAGACCAGGTCATTTGGAAAATACTAAAATCTTGGACTAATGCAGAGCCCAAAATTTATTATTTGCAGCTTCACGCATCAGTAAAAACAGAGTTGTTATTTTTCTAGATTCAGCAGACAGAGTGAACACCCGTATGGCTAAATTTAACAGCTTCATTCTTGGCGCAACGCCATAATTCCGTTTCATACTGGTGCCAGAAAATGTCTCTCCAGCAATACTAAACGCCATTGTACAAAACTATTTGGAAAGTACACTTGAACTGCAGCTTCTCTCTCCACTATAAATTCTTGGAGTAAGTCCTACTGATGACCTATTTTCACATGTAATAAGTGTCGTCAAGTATATTACAGCTTCAATTCGGACAAAGTCATTCCTCGCTTCTTCTTTTACAATAGAATTCAAAAACCGATGATCTTATCCATTTTTATCACTCATGATGAATTCACCTGTTTCAAATACCAAAAAAAAAGGGGGTCGTAAAGCTGAAGATTGTCATGTAACAGTTGACCTGGGCAACTGTTCAGAATGGATTAATGGTTCTGGAGGAAATATGTTCCCTGAATCAGACTTCCCAAGCATCACTCCTCAACTCATCTGTGCAAAGCCAGCTAATTAGGGCAGTACAATTATATCACCCACTCTGCCTCAAGAAATACCGTTTAAAAACACCCGCCCAATGGATTCACATTCTTCTCCAGTCAGTGCTCTAAATTTATCAATACCTTCCCCGCTTGAACCAAAAATCGTCATCACTCTACCACAATCCTCAAAAAGAAGACTCTCGGATACTATTTCAGTAGCCTCCAGCTCTTCTCATCAACAACCTGATCTCAAAAAAAAAAACCAAACAAGACACCAACAACTCAAGCCTTAACTAACTTTCCCTAATACTTCCAACCTCTCAGATCCTGACGCTGATCCTGAAGAAACAAATGAATCAGGCAAATTTTTGAACAACTCGGGACTCACTACTTTAAACAATCAAAGCGGGTATCCAAAACTTTTGTATATTTGTGGTTATGGCCAAAGGCAAAACAAACTTAGCTTCACGTCTTCAGGAGTTCAATTTGGAAACAAAAACCCAAGATCTAATCTCAGCCATGTTTGAAAGCCAAACTTTTGTGAGCCATAGTGCTACCAAAGCGTGCCTTACTCGACTTGCCAAGGGATCATCCAACCTTCAACAAATCTCTAATATAATATCTTCTGTTTAAGGTGCATCTCACTTATAGTATTTTCGGCATCACGATCATAGAACTGCAACGGTCTCTATGTGCACCGGGAAGATTTCAAACTTCTGATTCAAAACTGTAAAACGTCCATCATCGTCTTTCAAGAAACTCACCTCAAACCAAATAATCCTCCTCAACTACGAGATTACAATATTTTTTCAAAACTTACAATTTCCAACTTTGCACAAGGAGGTGTCCTTCTGGCTGTTAAATACAATCTACCAAGCAGCGAGATCACTCTTTTCGCAGATCTTCAGCCCATTGCAGCCGCGGCTCACTATATCTCCCGCCTGACAAACCATTTCAATCTGTTAAACTACTTCCATTCCTGAAAAACGATAGTCACCAATAATTTTAGCTGGAGACTACAATATAACCCGCTTTGGAGCTGTATCAAAATCAACAACAATGGCTGGCAACTGGAAAAACTCATCTTTTCTACTGATCTCGCTCCTCTTCACCCTCAAGAAAAAACTCATATTTTCTTTCCAGCCACTTTGCTCAAGCATCTACCAACTCAGCATTAGGTCCAGACTTCATACCTATCAAAAATTCCCGCGATATCTTCACCCTGGATTTCTCATCAGACAGCTCTGAACTATACAACTGTCTAATTACCCGTAGGGAACCTCAGCAAGCTAACCATTCTACAAAAATCGGAGCAATAGGAATGGATAGCTTTCATTTACAAATGTTTCTTTCTATGCCGGCAAAATCACTTCACCAAGTTTTAAGGCTGTTCAACACTTTTTAGACAAACAACCACTTTCCAACTTGCTGAAACACTGCTATAGAATTCTACCTCTGACTAAATTGGGCAAAAGTCCTACTCTACCCTATAACTACCGCCCAGTTTCGTTATTTTCGGTATTAGGCAAAACTTTCGAGAAAATTATTAACAGAAAACTAATCTGGTAACTCGAATCTCTCAATCTCCTCACTGACTCTCAATGCGGATTTAGGTCCGGCAGAAGCACTGAAGACCAACTGCCTGCTCTCTCTACTCGGGTACAAGAATCATTCTGACAATGCCATCTCCTGCTCGGTGTATTTTTCGGCTGCTCCCTGGCATTTGACCGCACGTGGCACTACAATATCCTACAGTAATTACACGCATGGAGACTTCGTGGACATCTTCCTTACTTTCAGGATCTTCTGCACTAGAGTTTATTCATAGAGTTTTTTCGTCATCTCAATCATTCGAAAATGATGTTCCACAGGGTGCTGTCCTAAACCCCATATTTAACAGCCTCATTGAATCACTAGAAACTCCAGTTACGGCTGCCCTCTTCTCCAATGACCTAGCAATCACAGTTCGCTATAACTTAATAAACATAGGACAAACTCTGCCCGGAAACGTTGTTAACAAAATTTCAAACTGGGCCACCGGAAATGGTTTTCAGTTCTCACCAACAAAAATCTGTGCTCTTCATTTTTGCAGAATTCGTAACTGTGATCACTCTCTTAACTGGAAGCTCCACAACAAACCAGCAAAATATTTGAGACTTTGGTTTGATGAAAAACTTACACTTGACAGAAACAAATCTTTGCCCTGATTAACAGCTACAATCCTAAACTCAATCTCCTTCGCAAAATTAGCGGAATAAGATTTGGAGCACACCGTACTGTTCTTCTCCAACTCTATAATACATTGACTCGATCCAAACTGAACTATGGCTGCTCTCCGCCGAAGTTTCTTTTTATTTTCCATTTTCGTCCGGATGTTTATTTCTCTGCATAGGAAAAAATATTTAAAAATAAAATAGTCAATAATAAATTAATCGGTGATCAAAAAATTAAAATTACCCCATCATAAAATCGTAAGTTTCTGCAACGTCTACGACCATTGCACATGCGCTCCCTGTAAAGAACAAGTTTTTTTTATTTTTTTTTTTTTGGGCTTGGCCGTCTAAGGGCAGCTACCCAGGACAATTGGACTAGATTAGAGATTAAATTTTATTCCGGTCAGAAATTGATGACAGAAAAGAGACAAGAATAGGAACCACATTGGATGACGGCAAAGCTAAGATATAGGAAGCATTATGCGGAGTAGGAAAATTCAGCTTTAACAGCTGAACGTACAGGAAACAGCACGTGGTCAGGATCACAAACGAAGGAACAGTCGCCAGACTGCAAAGGACAATAAGGGGATGGGAAAAGAGCAAAACGATGCCGTGAGGATGGGAGCAAAGTATGATTGAACCGCAGACGGCAGATGACAATGATGAAAAAACGTTTAAGAGTAGGAAAATGATATAACCAAGAACAAGAAGGGGGTCTAGGCTGAATAGAAAGGTAAAATGAGTTAGGATTGGAAAAGGAGCAAGGATACACATCCGACCAAAGTCTGACATGCATTCTTTTGGAAAGGGGAAAATTGTTGTGACCAGGAATCTTTTTAAAAAAATGTGTTCAACGGAGGTTAGAACGAACGGCATGTCTACGATCGGTACTTAAGACACTAGCATAAACAAGAGTGAGAAAGGCATAAATAATATGTGCTAGTTTTCTGCTCGATTACAGGCAAATTGTATATTGACCAGAAAGAACAAAGAAATAAAAAAAAATAAGTAACTTATTTCCAAAAGTAATAAGGTGCAATATCGGCGTTTTCGCGATGGCGTCTAAAATTATTATTTTTTTTTTTTTTGTGGGCGCGCCAGCGGCATTGCCCCAACAACAAGAAAACTAAGCTAAGAAATTAAATAACTAGGCAGTCCGAAATGGACGCAACAAAGGACAGCAGTGCGGACACTACAGAAGATGAAGGAAAGGAGAGAATAAAGGAAGAGTTACAGGGAGTAGGAAGACCTAATGACATGAGCTGACTGTATAAAAAGGAGCGTTCGTTACAAAGAGCAGGACACTCGAAGAAAATGTGATCAGCATCACATGTACGAGGAGGATCACAATCGTGAAGAGAACAATCAGGAGAAGGCGACAGAGCATATCAAAAACGAAAAGAGAGAAGTAGAGAATGATTGATCCGGAGACGAATTAGGGAGAGCATAGGGGAGCAACGACCGAAAGGAATAGAATAGAACCAAGAAAGGGAACGAGGAATTGGCTGAATGAAACGGTAATGAGAATGACGATTAGAAAATAGGGAGGGATAAATATCCTGCCAAAGTCTGGCGTGATTGGAGGTGGATAAGGAAAGGATATCTGAAGAAGGGAAATGGTTGAGGAATGAATCAAGGCGACCAGCAGAACGAGCCAAAGGGCTGCATCGTTGCCATTAATTCCGGAGTGACTGGGGACCCACAAAAAATCAATGAGAATAGAACGGGATGACTGCAAAGTGGAGGTAAGAGAACGAATTGAGAGAACAATATTATCAGAGGAATGTGAAGGAGGAGAGGATAGGGTTTAAAGGACGCCTTTAGAGTCCGAAATAATGAGGAATTCGGAAAGATCGCTTAAAGAGGAAATATAAGAGATAGCCAGAAGGATGGCGATCAACTCGGCAGAAAAAATAGAGCCGATGGAAGGAAGCCGGAAGGACTCAAAATGTCGAAGCGACGGAGCAGTAAACGCACCACCCACGCCGTCCTCGCTCTTGGAACCATCAGTAAAGATCAATACATGAGCAGGAAAAGAGGAATTCAACAAATGAAGAAATTCATTGTTGACTGCACCGTGAGAGGAGGAATTGGCTCGAAGTGGGAGAGAGGAAAATTTGATAGGCTGCCATAGGCTATTGAAATCATGAAAGAAATACGGGAGAGTGTTGTAGAAAAGGACAACAGGAGAAAAATTAGAAAGACGGGTAGCAATGAGCGACAGGATTGGGATTTTATGAGGAGAAAAACGCCAGCAGTTTTTGATATATAAATAGGAGGAAATAAGTTTGGACGAGGAGATGGGAAGCCGTTTAATTAAGAAACGATACCCAAGCTGAGAACGGCGAATAAACAGTGGTTGGGCAACCGACTCTGATAGAACTGCGGGAATGGGGGAGGATTTCAAGGCTCCAATGCACAAACGGAGGCAAGAGTTCTGAATCGCGTCGAGTTTAGAGAGGAGAGACTTGGAGGAATTACCGTAGATAAAGGAACAATAGTCGAGCTTGGACCGGATGATAGCTTTGAAAAGAATTATAAGAATAAACGGATCGCCTCCGCATCTGTGGGGAGAGAGAGATTTAAGGAGATTAAGTCTTTTAAGACAGGATTTATAAAGAAAATTAATGTGCTCATGGAATGTGAGGCGGCTATTTAAAAAAAGGACAAGATAACATATGGAATTGACAACGGGGATAGGAATACCAGATACAGTGATGCGAGTTAGAGCTCGGTTAAAGGGGCGGAGAGAAAAAATGATACAAGACGACTTAGTAGGAGAAAGAGAGAGGTGAAGACGAGAAAGGGAATTATTAAGAATAGACAGGGAATTATTCAACTCATCAATAGCGACGGACAGATTGTCACAGGTGGAATAGACCAAAATGTCGTCAGCGAAGAGGAGGGAGGAAGAAGGAATAGGAAGAGAAGCGATATCAAAAGAGTATAAACGCATCTGGAGGAGGAAAGGGAGGGAGAAGAAATAAAGAGAGTTCTGTTCTGGAAGAGGTTGAGTATGAGAATGACGACGACGGGAGGGAGGTTAAGAGAAAAAAGTTTGAAACCCAAAGCGGGAAGATGCACATTATCAAAGGCAGAAGAGACGTCCACAAAGGAGGCAATGGTGAATTTTTTTGTTAGGAAAGACTTACAGACATCTTAAAGGAAATAACTAATGCAGTCAACCGAGCCAAGCCCAGGGCGAAAACCAAACATACATATTAGGAGGGACTAGATTATTGTGCTCCAGCCGCCACACGAGACGATTGTTGATCAAACCTTCAAAGAGTTTACGCAGACAGGAAGCCAGGGAAATGGGACGGAAAGAACACTGATTTCTTTTAGGAATAGGAACGACAATAAAGTCGTTCCAGGATTTTGGAGTAGAGCCAGAAAGGAGAAAAGAATTAAATATATGGAGAAGGAAAAGCAGCACAGCAGGAAAGAGATTTTTAAGAATAAGGAACGAGAAACCGTTCCGGCCAGGAGCAGACAAAGTGGATTTATTAAGAATGGATGCAAGTTCGTCGTAACGGAAAGGAGAAGACAGAAAGTGAGGCTTAGAGTCAACAGGAAGAGAAGGAAGAACAGTTTCTTCAAAAGAGGGGACATAGGCGGGGGCAATAGAATCCAAGAAGGACTCCAGCTGGGGTTTGGAAGGGTGGGAGTGGCGAGGGCGCTCAGAAAAGGGTGATCTAAATGCCTTAGCTATTTTCCAGATCTGGGAGAAGGGCGTATCTCTGGAGAAGGAGAAACAGAAAGACTTCCAAGAATTCTTTTTGGCGGACTTAAGGATAAAACGAGCTTTTGCGTTGGCTTCTTTGTGGGCTAGGAAGTTGGACATGGAGGAATGGGAGCGGAAGGCTTTAAAGGTAGCAGAACATTTTTGGAACGCTGCTTTACGCTCTTCGTTCCGCCAGAGTGAGGAGGCATACGAAGAAGAAAGAAGAAGATGCGGAGAGAGCAGAATTTAGCGTTCGAGTGAAAAAATCGTGACGGAAGAATGGATTAGGAACATCAGAAAAAGAAGGGAGAGAGGAATCCACCAAGGAATGAAATTTAGCCCAATGAGTTTTAGAAAGGAGCCAACGGGGAGATTGAAGGGGCTTGAAAGACTTGGGAGGGAGTACGTCATTAAGAGTGAGCAGAATGGGGACATGATCGCTGCCAAAAGTGTCGTCAAGGGTCCTCCAGGAGCATAAGAGACCAACATTAAAAGGAGAGATCAACTGAACTAGAGGAAGAAGGTTGCTTGAAGAGGGTAGGGGACCGATCGTTAAGTAGAAAAAGATCATGATCCAAGAGTCGTGTGAAATTGGCGAGTGAAGTTTGAACAATATTTTTCGGAGGAGAATGGAATATTTGAAACGAGTGTGAAAGAAAGAAGCGCGAACACTCTAAGCGTATTTACATGCTCATGCATGTATTACTTGTTGCTGCGTGACAGAGAACAAATAAATAAAGTAAAAGAAAAAAGATAACATTACGATTGATCAAAATATAACCGGCTTCTTTCCTTACCTTTTGTTTCTGGGTAAAGGTCCTTGGTTAACGAGCCCAAAATAAAAAAAAAAAAAAAAAAAATCTTGAAATGCAGTATTCGGAAACAACTTTGAGGGGCAGAGATTTATACGAGGATCAACACTTGCCGTCGGCAATCTTGCCTGAACATAAGCATACGTCTCTACTCGAACCGCATTCCTACCGTCGCACGTACAAATACAAAACGGTTTTTATGGTAAACAAAATAAGAATCATTTGCTCGCGTGTAGCGCTCTATTCGCGTAATAGTTACAAAAAATAAATACAATTATTAAAAATGAACTGCAGAAATTGCTACATATTCGTTTGTTCTTTTTTTTTTCTTTCCCCCATCTATATAACAGGAAGTATTAAATGCCCAGTGTTGGATACTTGATTTAACGAAAATACCCGGCGTCGTAGAATGGACTCAACTGTACTCGTTTATCGAAGCATTTCAAATAGAGTCCATGAAACCGGCGGAGTTAGATAAACTAGTTCACAAACTTGCAACGGATAAAAAGTTAATGGAGCAGTACAACAGGTACAACTATTTTTACTAACTTTCAAATATTTCGAAACGTCAACACACACGTTGATCTGATTAATACATCTGTAAACTCAGATAATAAGTGTAAATTTGAATCATTAAACTGTTTATATACAAATTTTGCGAAGTACTCTATTGTTCTTTGCGAGTTTATTAATTCGAACATGATAGAACGCGTATTATATGTGTATTTAATCCTAACGATTAAAATGTTTATTCTAATAATACTCCGTATTTCAGTTATTACTCGAAAGGTGCCAAAACGGGCTTAGTTGAAGACTGCGATGATAAATGCTTGACGACTCGTTTTTGCGACATTGTTACCACTAATTATGCGAATACTGCAAAATGCAAGTCGATAAAAGAAGAAACCAAACGCTGAGCGTAATGGAAAATACACGATATAATTTTTTTCGTTTATCTTGTTTCATTCTTTTCCGATGGTACTCATCGATACACGTACGATTTATTTCAGCATCATCGTCATTATCATCATCATCAAAATCATAAATGTTTCTTCAGGCCGTGCTGGGTTTTCAGGCATTATCCTCTTCATAAGATATTTCCGTTTCGGAGGTCAGCGATGATCCCTACATAGCAATGACGGTCCTTGTGATACAGCTGACCTGAGTATATCTTTCGATGTGCAATCGAACCATCTTTTTCAAAATCGTTCATCCATAAGTGTTTTTCGGCCTTCCTATTGATCTTTCACACTTTTTTTCTTCTAAATTGTTATCTCTCATATTTCCCATTTTGATTATTCGTTTCCTTTTCTCTTGCTTTTCTAGACAATTGAAAATAAGCTTATTCGTTTTATCACTTAATTCGTTTTTATCATTTATTTTCCATAATTCGTTCACTTTATGTTCGTTTTCTTTCTGCTTCATATGCACATCTTGAAAACGTTTTCTTCCCGGTTAAAAGTCAGAAGTATCCATCACACTCTAATCAGAAAGTGTAGGGGTTATGAAGTCTCAGGATTTACAATATAGTTAACGACACCCTTCAGCCGTACTCTGCTTCCATCTTCTCGATATTGTTTTTCTCTTACTCCAAATCGCCAGTGTCCGCTGCACTTTTCCCATTCTTCCTTTATAGGCGAGCATCTGATG
The DNA here is from genome assembly GCA_039619475.1 of Icerya purchasi. Lineage (NCBI taxonomy): Eukaryota > Metazoa > Arthropoda > Insecta > Hemiptera > Monophlebidae > Icerya > Icerya purchasi. The sequence goes on from CM077115.1 coordinate 343,274,882, forward strand.
TCTGTCAAATTGACCACATTCGTACGCCGTTCCACATCCGGATCATTCTTATCACCAATTTAATTAAAACTTTTCCATAACTTGTCAAACTTCCTTACTTGTTTGTCTTTGGAAAATATAAATATTTTCCTTGATTGATTAGCTGTGATTCTGTCCAACGTTCCCACACCTCATTAGACAAAGTATTCTTCAACGATAATTCCAAACCCAGTCGCGAATTATCTAGTTTAGATAGTTGCACACGCACCCTACTTATTTCCAAAATTACTAATTTTCTACTTAAATCACAAAACAGCTTTTTATTATTCCCTTTGGAAGAATTGAGTTTAATTTTTGCAAATACTAGAATAATATTCTTGTCGCGACAGCGTTTCAACCTTATGGATCTATTTGTGAGTCCTCACGGCGTTGGGGAGTATCCTTCCTACATTCTGTTCACAACTACTTTGGAAGCTCTATTCTTTTTTTGCAGTCTGTTGCGATATTAAAAGCCATTCTTTACATATCCTTAGTACGAGATAATAATAAATTTCTAATCATCTCTGTTGCTAAGAGTGCTTTACAAACTATCTCATCTGTTTTTCCTCATTCTTCTTGTGATCCTATTCGTTCGATTATTCATAACCGTTTTCCAAACTTATCACATTCAGATTGAGTTCCTTTGGATTTCAGGCCATGTTGGTATAGAAGGAAATGATAGAGTTGATCAGATGTCTCGTGGTGCAGCTGTTCTAACACTTAATATTCTTGCTTCCTATAGTGCTGGCATCTGTTCTCCCCTTTCCTTAGCTATCTGTTGTCGCTCCTCTTGAATCATCCATTGATGCTATAGCTGACCTCATACGAATCTAAATAATTAATTCGGTGTTACTTTTTATTCTTATCAAATATGGGTCAATGGTTTTTGTCAACAACCCCCTCACAAAAAAAAGTTTTTTATCCTTTTGAGAGCTTGTCTTGCTTGAGCACATCTTCTCTTGACTTCTTCATTTAGATTCAGACCTTCTGTATTAATTAACTCGTTTAACTTCTTTTTTTTTTTTAATTTTTACTGCAGAATTTTGATATCTTTCTCTGTTTACTACCATGAACTTTGTTTTATCTTCGTTAATTTTTAGACCGTACTTCTTTCCATTTTCATTGATTTTATCAACTAATTACTGTAAGTCTTCCCGGGATGTCGCCAATAGGCGGTATCATCTCCGTAGCGAATATTTTTTATCTTCTTCCATTGATTCTGATTCTTTAAATTCTATAAGAAAACCGAAAAGCTAAGAATGACAAAATATTCGTAGAAGCAGTTGTTATACCAGTATCGCCTAGTTTATATAATAACTTAATTAATATTGGTTATATCCCTATTGAATGGAAAATCTGTTGTGTCTACAAACATATAGAAGTAACACAATGTTTTAACTTTGCTGGTTTCGGGCACAAAGCAAAGAATTGTAAACTATCCAAAGAAAAAATAAATCTCATTAAAGAAACGATAAATAGAAATCGTTGTCCTCTAACTGCGAATACTCCGATACAACAAAAAACACAGAATTTATTGCAAATCACAAACATTATCAGCTATCAAAATGTCCAATAGCAAACGGATTATTAAACTTTTTAGATTCAAACACTAACGATGAATGATGGCAGGCAGTGCTCAATTAAGGAAAAAGATTTGTAAAACTTTTTTTTTTTTTTTTCTTTTTTGAGCATGTCAGCTAAAGACGTTACTCACTTCAACGGTATGATAGTATTAATAATTATAAAAGAAAAATATTACAAATGGAACATACGAAAGAAGCTAACAAAGGAATAACCAAGGGAGACGGAAAAGAAAGGATGCTGAGAGCGCTGTAGGGCGTAGGGAGGCCAAGACGCAAAAGACCGGAATACAGTATCGCGCGTTCTGAAGAAATGGAAGGACATTCAAGGAAAATGTGGTTCGCATCACAAACGAAGTTTGCTTCTGACGGATCAAATGGATAAAGAGGAGACTGAGTAATGGAGAAACGAAAGAGCGAAGCAGGAAGCAAGCTGTGGTTTAACCGAAGTCTAATTATGGATGAAATAGTTGACCGCCTCATGTTGGGGAAATCAAGAAACCACGGAAAAAGAGGAGGAGTGGGTTGTATGGATAAGTAAAAGGAAGCAGTATTGGAAAAAGAAGAAGGATAGAGATCAGACCAACAGTCACGGTGGCAACGCAAGGAAAGAGTAAGAAGACTTTGAGCTGGGAAATGCCTAATAAAGCGACCGTTTAAAGCAGCCGAACGTACCAACGAGTCGACTAACTCGTTGTCTGAAATTCCACAATGACTAGGAATCCACGATAGATCAATACGGACAGAACGGGAATGAAATAGATGTGAAATTAAGGAACGTATGTAAAGCACGATAGGATCAGCGGATGGTTTAGGAAAGGGAGTAGCAATGGCTTGTAAAACGCCTTTTGAATCAGAAAATAAGAGAACCTTGGATATATTGTTAGAGGAGGCTATAAAAAGGATTGCCTGTAAGATCGCAATAGATTCGGCTAGGAATATGGAGGAGAACGAAGGGAGTTTGAACGACTCAGAATAGCCGAAATCCGGCAAAGTAAAAGCCGCTCCAACCCCCAAAGCTGACTTTGAGCCATCTGTAAGAATTAAGGTATAAGAAGGAAAGAGCGAGAATAAAACATAGTTAAATTCGTTATGAGCAGCGGGAGAGGGAAGAAACTTGACATACGAAGGGAGAAAAAGTAAACTGGGTGAGTAAATAAAATCTAGGAAATTATAGGTAAAATAAGGGCATTTGTTGTAGGATAGAAAAAAAGGAGAGAGAAATCAAGGAAAGGATTGGGGTTTTACGAGGAGAGAAACGCCAGTTGTTGAATATAAACCAGTAGGAATTAAGCAAGTAGGAATTGGAAATATGAAGACGTTTAACCAGAAATCGTTCACCTAGATAAAGTCTTCGGATGAATAAAGGACAGGAACCAGTTTCTGTCAAAATGGCTGCAATAGGAGAGGAGTTCAAGGAACCGATACAAAGACGGAGACACATATGGATTTTATCAAGTTTAAGGAGAAGATATTTAGGAGCACTGGCGTAAAGGAACGAGCAATAATCGAATTTAGAAAGGATAGTGGCCCTGTATAGCATCAGAAGGATATAAGGATCCCCACCGCAATTACGGGAGGAGAGAGCCTTCAACCAGTTAATCCTCTTGAGAGCCGACGTATAGAGATAATTTATGTGATGGTGAAAGGACAAGTTACTGCTAAGAACAATGCCAAGGTAGGAGACAGAACTAACTAAAGGAATAGGAAGATGGCACACGGATAGATTGACTGAGGAACGACTATAAGGACGATAAGTGAAAACCATAGCTGCTGATTTCTCAGGAGAAGTAAAAAGGTGAAGATCGGATAACGCATTATCCAGAGAGAAAACAGAGTTGTTAAGCTCCACGACGGCGGAAGAAAGATTAACTGAGGAAGAGTAGATGAGTATATCATCGGCAAAGAATAAGGAAGTAGATGATATCTGAAGAGTAGCTAGGCTATGGAAATAGATGTTAAAGAGAGTAGGGCTAAGACATAAGCCTTGCGGAAGACCCCGAAAGACCACTCTAGACTCTGAGAAGAAGGGAGTTGAGAGCTGAATTGATCTATTGTAGAAAAGCTTGAGAATTAAGGAAGCGACCTGTAAAGGAACATTAATGGAACACATTTTATGTAGAAGAGAAGGTAAGTGAACATGATCGAATGCGGAGGTAACATCAAGGAAAGCAGAAACAGTGTATTCTTTGCGAATAAGAGATTTGTACACGTCAGATATAAACAACGATAAACAGTCCACCGTTTCCAGTCCCGTACGGAAACCAAACATGTTACTAGGAAGAATATTGTTGAATTCCAGCCACCAGACTAGGCGTTTATTAATCATTTATTCAAACAATTTTCTAAAACACGAAGCCAAGGAAATAGGACGGAAAGAATTAGGATTCTTTTTTGGAATAGGAATAACAATAAAGGAGTTCCAAATTGGTGGCGTAGTACAGGTATGCAAGAAGGAGTTGTAGATAGAAAGCAAGGTATTCAGTGCGGAGATTGATAAGCTCTTAATAACCAGGAAAGGAATGCCGTCTACTCCCGGACTAGAGGAGGAGGAGGAATTCTTTAAGGAAGAATGGAGTTCATTGATGTTAAAATCGGAAGACAGAACGTGCATAGAGGATGTAGGTGGGAACGCCGGAGGGCATATTTCCTCCAAGGATGGAACATATAAGGGAGCAATTGAGTCCAGAAAAGAGATGAGCTTCTCCGAAGGAAGGTTGTAATAGGAGGGACGTTCGGACCGTGGGGACTAAAAGGCTTTCGCCATTTTCCAAAGATGAGAGAGGGAGGTGGATCTAGAGAATGATGAACAGAATTTCTTCCACGCGTTTTTTTTGCTCTTTTTGAGAATAAATCTGGCCTTAGCATTGGCCTCCCTATAAGCTATGAAATTATCAAAGGAAGAGCAGAACCGGAAGGCCCTGAACTTCAAAGAACTGTCTCTAAAAGCGACCGAACAATCGTTGTTCCACCATAGGGAAGAAGCAAGAAGTTTTTTTTTTTTTTTTTTTTTTTTTGTTTGAAATAAGTTGTGGGTCTCACAGGGCAAATATGCCCGTTGTGTGAGTGCCCGACACTCTTATTAACGTTTATTCAAAAAAAATATATACAATATAAAAATTATAATTTATCTTAACTTATTCTATAATCATAATATTAGTACTCTAGCGTTAAGATTAAGTATAAATATATATACGCATGCAACTACGTAACATGCCCCGTAATACGTATCTGTACATTATTACATGCCGACAGCTCAATATTTAAAATGGGAAACATAATCTTCTTTACGACTTAATGTCCGGTAAAGACACTAGGAAGTCAAAAACAAAAACAAAAACGTAAAAAGAAAGGAGCATTAAAAGGTAGAGAGATTCAGAACGTAGCTTGTTGTTTAATCTTTGCACCATTCCTTTAACCAATTTTCCACCTCCTTTTTCCACACACCAATTCTTTTTTCCTCTAATATACGATTCGGGATTGTACTTATTAATTTAATTAAAACCGAATTATCCGTATTATCAATTCGCAGATTTACCCCACGAGGATAGATGTAGTATGTATTACTTTGGTTTCTTGTCAATCTAGTTTTTTGCCTAGATGGTAATTTTATATTATTGACGTTAAATTCTAGTAGTCTGTAATAGTAATAGTACATCTTGGGGGACATTTCATTGTTTTCCTTCCACCATGTTGATCCAGGGACGTTTTGCTTCCAATGAGGGAGTATGAGTTTCAAACACCTCTTCTGTATTTTACTTATTTTATTTATTTCCGTTTTCTTAGCCTTACATAATATATTTGAATTCCATATAAAATTCTAGACATTATAATTGAGTTATAATATATACGTAGTGTTTGATATGATAGTACCTGCTTTATTTTATATAAAGCTGGAATTGTCTGTCTTATTTTTGAGTTTAAACTTAAAATGTGTTTTTTCCAATTCAGGGATTTATCTATATATACACCTAAATATTTAAAGTCATTTACGTTTTCTAACGGTGGACAAGAACATAAATGGGTGTTGATATTTACATGAAGCTCATGAATGCAATTGTTACTGTGGAGGATAATTCGCGGATCGCGTATTTTATATTTAGAACTATTCCGAATGTGTAATACTTTTGATTTATTTATGTTTATACATAACTTTCTATCATGTGCCCATTTACTAAAATTATCTACATCATCGTGTAGTAATTTTTCCGCCATCTCAAAATTGTTGTGTTCGATTAACAACGCAATATCATCAGCAAAAACATATACCTTTGCATTTTTAATATGTTTGTGTAATGAGTTGGTATAAATAAGAAAAAGAATCGGGGCCAATATGGTACCCTGACCTACTCCATAATGAATATTTTTTTCATTACTTATATTCCCTGCAATTTTGACCATACTTTTCCTATTTGTTATATAATTCTTAAACCACTCAAGTTGATTGTTTTTAATGCCTAGATTTTCTAAATCCTTGATCAGTAATTCATGATCAACTAAATCAAACGCTTTGGATAGGTCAATAAATGAAATTAAAAATTGGTTCCCCATCGACAATCCCATATTTATCCTATTTACAATTGTTCTCAATAATGTTATCGTGGATCTTTTTCTTCTAAAACCGTGTTGGTTTTCGTAGAGTAGATTGTTTTTTTCCAGATAATTTCTTAAGTGTTTATCAATGTAGTGTTCTAAAATTTTAGTTATCACAGATGTTATTGTTATTGGACGGTAGTTTTCATACTGATTCTTCATTCCTTTTTTATATATTGGTCTAACAATACCTCTTTTAAGCCCATCAGGAGTAATAGCTTCCTTTATAGAATAGTTAACCATGTTAGTCAAAATAGGAACAAAAATATTTAAGTTTTGTTTTATACCTTTAACCCTAATTTCATCCCATCCAGGTGCCTTATAAACTTTTAGATCATTAATTATTGCTTCTATTTGGTATTTATTTGCTGGCGGCATAAAAAAGGAAGAATAAATACGGTTATCAAAATTCGAATTCAATAACTGAATGTGACATTCGTGTCTATGATGTTCCACTGAACATATAAAATAATCACTAAATTGTTCAGCAACTGATGCAGTATTTCCAAAATGTTTAACGATGAAATCATCGATTAATGTTTTATTGTTTTTATTAACAATATTGTTAATTACATTCCATACTTTTTTACAATCATTGTTTGCTTTAACTATTTGACTCCGATAATAATTCTGTTTCGCATTCCTTATTTCAGTTGTAACCATATTTCGATATTTTCTAAATAAATTTTTATATCGAATATTGGTTCTGTTCCCTTTACTAAGTTTAAAGTACTGATCTCTGATTTTCATAAAATTGATTATTTTTGACTCATCCATTCATTTTTAGGACAGTATTTAGTCACCTTTTTACTCTGCGGTACTTCTATTTTGCATTCTTTGTAAAGGCCTTTAAAAACTGAATGTATATTATCATATATATTTCCTGACGTTGTAGCGCACCTTACCTCATTCCAGTTATGATTAATTATCTTATTATGCAATCTCTTTTCATCGAAAACATATTTCAAAGGGTTACTAATAGATTGAAAACTCCGATTTGAGATACTAAATGCACAACAAATGATGTAATGATCCGATATTTTCGAGTTAATAATTCCCGAAGTAATATCATTTGTATTATACTTAATAAATATGTTGTCTATACATGACTGAGTACTTCTATCAATCCGTTCTTCTTCTCTCGTAATTCCATTTATTAACTGTATTCCTCCTGACCCATAAATTACGTTTAAAAAATTCTCAGCCTGTACATTACGAATAGATAAATCAATATTAAAATCACCACAAATCAGGAAATTATCTTTATTGCTTAATTTTTTTAAGAGTGAAGCGGTTTCGTTTATAAATTCGCCTATGTTTTTACTCGGTGATCTGTACATAGCGATTAAGCGTAAAGGGTTGTTTTTGCAAATCTCTATATCTGTCATCACCAGGTCCATACTTGGTCTATTATTAACCTCCCGAACGTGATATTTAAACTTATTATTTATAAACACAAGTATTCCTCCATTAAACCCTATAGGTCTTTGTAGTCCAATATTCGTGAATCCAGTTATATCATATAGATTTAATTCATCCTTACTTATATTAATTTCAGTTAATATGATGACACTTAAAGATGACCTGTGAATGTAAGTTATAAATTCATCCCAGTTACGTCTCAGGGTTCTTATGTTTAAGTGCAACACATGAAAAAGCTCCGTATTAATTTGTAGTGAATTATTTACATTTAGTATGCTGTTTACATTATCAGTCCACTTTTTGATATTAATATAATTGTTGCAATTTTGTTTACTGCGATATTGAATTAGAGAATTCATATTTGAGAAGAGAATCAAAAGCTATTATTACTGGAAAAGATAGTTTTTTTTTTTTTTTTCTTCTTTCTCTTTTTTGCAAAATTGAATTATAGACGACAATAGTGTAACGTTAAAGTACGGTATAGAGGAAAAGAATTGATCATATTTCGACAAATATTGAGCTATCACAGATTGTATTCAGAAAACGGTTATCGATGTTGCACTACTAATCGCCAAAATTATCAGTAATTGGACTAGGATATTAATATACCGATATTTACCCCTATATAAGACAGAATATCTAGTATACACATATAAACACACCCACATTATATAGACACAATCACACTTCCGCACACTCACTAACAAATTACAATTGAACGCTTTGTACACTATATACATAGAAAAAATCGATTTAATTTTATCGCAATGGAGTGCATCTAAAATAAAACAGAAGAAGGAAACAGTGAATAGCAACAAATTAACCACCACCGCACGAAGCCCCTTACAATAAAGATACGACCCCGGCCAAGCGACAGTTGCACTTACTGACACTACACGCTCACAGTTCTCTCTCACGTCAACAACATTCCATTTTAAACGTCTGAACTTTCTTTCGGTATCTGCATCATACAACAAAGAACAAGAACACACTATCTCGCGCATCGACCAACTGACAGACATACCTCATCGACTCTAGAGTACCACTGAACCGTTCTACACCACCTGAACACACAGACAAACTTATAAACATCAACATACATTACGCACACTTCCCATCGCACACATACCGTCACATACTGCACTTTTACAGAGATCTCGGATTTCCTCTTATCATCTTCACGCGTATACACTGCCTTAACCGCCTTGCCCAGCCGACGCCGTAGATCGACGCAACACACGCGCACCACATTCATTCCTGCACACACGAAAACTAACAAAACATTTATAATAACATTTATAATAATTTATTTAAATCCGCTTCGGATCGGATGTGAAGTACGTGAGCTTCCTGGTCCTTCCTAACGTAAATTTTCCCTCTTTTCGACCAGACGAATCGAAAATTCAGTAATTTCGCTTTTTGCTTCACCTTCCATAACAAATCTTTGTAATACCTCGACAGATTTTCGTTTATGTAAACCTGTCGTTCACTACTTAAATTATTACTAATTTCTTTGTCCAAGATTCGGCGTTCTCTTTTTTTGTCTAAAATTTTATCCGCTAATTTCCTGGTTGTTTTCAATATTATCGGTTTCGGTAGACTCTAGGGTTCTTTTTAGAGAAGCGGATAGGAGGAGAAGAGGCCGACAACGCCGAGGTAATCGAGTCAATGAACCTGTTGTATTGAAGAACAGGATTTGTTTGGGAATGTATGTTGGGGAGGGCGGAATCGACTCCAGCCCGAAATTTATCCCAATCAACTTTGGTTAGGGACCATTTGGATGCATGGGGAACTCTGGAACAACTGGGATCAGGAGGAGGACGAAGATCGTGAAAGGAACGAATAATTGGAACATGGTCACTACCGAAGGTACCCTGCAAGATTCTCCAATGACAGCTGAGACCAAAGTTGGGAGAAGTGAAAGAAATGTCAACCGAACTGCAAGTCTGCGCGCCTCTAAAGAACGTCGGAGAATGATCATTAAGAATAACGAAGCTATTGTTAGAGATGAAATTTTCAAGAACACGACCATTAAAGTTATAACCAACCGAGCCCCATAGAAGAGAGTGAGCGTTCCAGTTACCACCAAAAATAAAGGGAAAAGAAAGAAAATTGGACAATAATGTAAAAGGAAAATTGTGGAGATCAAAATGCGGAGGGACGTATGTTGAGATAATATGGACTGGTTGAGGATGAATATTAGGAACAGAGATATGCACCAGGTTTGGTGACCGAACGTCAGAAGGAAAATAAGCGGAGTGATCGTGAACGTGAAAATAAATATCGTTCCTTATCAATATGGCGGCGCCGCCATATCCATCCGCCCGATCAGAACGGATTAACTTAAATCCACGAATGGATATACTCATGGACTCAGTAAGCCAAGTTTCGGACAACAGAGCAATATGGATGAAGTAAGAGTCAAGAATCCCTTCCGAGGCCTGTTTGTTGGCTCTCAGGCTCCGACAATTCCATTGGAGAATATTCAACTTATGAGACATGAAAAGAATTCGTAGGATGAGACGAATGGCTGGACCAGAACGCCAACGCAAGAAGCAGAAGCCAATTGGTAAAGGCGAACCATGCAGCCAACAGGACTAGGGCAGAAACAATACAGATAATGGAAAAATGAATCCGCAGCAATCCAGCAAAGAGTATATTCAGGAGAGACATACCAAAGGTTTGAGGCCTTGACCTCGATCTTGGAAGTTACTGTCAGTTTGCACCACAAGACAATCCACAGTACAGCATGACGATCCTTATTTTCGGTTGCCAGTCGAAGACGTAGCGGAACGCATACGCGGTTGGTTAATAGAATCGCCGCCCAGAAAGGCAAATCGTTATAAATGCGATTAATAGCTACCATGGAGAAATTCTCCAAACGAGTGCTATTCTTGATGAGCCTATATTTCTGGTAACTTGTCCTATAAGCATAATCGAATGCGATTAGCTTTACAATGGCTATCCTCGAGGGGCTCCACTGTGGGAAGATGGGGTTAGGCCATCCCACAGCGGTTCTCCCGACCAAAGTACCATAGCGGAGAAAAAGTGCGAAAGAAATACCTATAATACTGTGGGTTGCTCGATAACAAAACATAACAATAATCCAGAGGGATACAACAGGGAAGAAAGTAAAATAAGAATTAGCAGAAATGTAAGTTACTAGAGAGAAATGCAGAAAGAGATGTGACAAAGTTAGGAGAGGAAGCTATATTGTGGGAAGAAAGCAGTTCTAAAATTGCTGCGGATAGGTTATTGACGGCGGATGAGGATGAACCTGACGCATCGGTCGGTATCCCGTCCGAGGATGAGGAAGGGAAGGCTATATTTAAGTCAGCGTAGGAGGAATTGTCGTTTGAGTTATGTTGAGTGAGAGCCCAGCCCCTGGACGGGTACGGAATTTGATTGGAAGGGAGAGGAGGAAATTGAGGAATAGATTTATGAGGCGCTTTCGATTTGCTCTGTTTACGAAAAGTGGGGGACTTGAGGGGAAGTTGTGGATTAGGGACAGAAATATTGAGAGGAACACTAGCTTTAGAAGGAGGGATAGCGGCTCGGTTGGCGTATGAGAAAGCTTGTGTAGAATAAGAATTGCTTCTAATGACTGAAGCCTCTTGAAAGGAAAAGTTTTCAAAGGACATTATTTTTTTGATGTCCCTTTGTTTAGACCATTCCGGACAACTACGGTCGTTGGAACAATGTGCGCTCTTGCAGTTTCGGCATAACGGGGGGTTATGAAGATCAATACATTCTGAGACGGAATGTTTTTGGGAACAATGGGAACAAACAACTGAAGAACTCCGGCAGTGTCTAGCAATATGTCCGAACAGGAAACACTTAGCACACTGCATTGGAGGTTTAACACTCGGAAAGACAGGAAAACGAAGTTTAAAGATGGAAATGAAGTTAGGAAAGACGGTTTTGGAGAACTTAAGTTCAACCGAATTCGTTGGAACCTTCTTGCCTTCGGCAGTGCGCAGGATTCTTCTGGCTGAGATTACCGGGACATCAGGTGATTCTAGGCCCTCTAAAATGTCATTTTCAGAGAAGGAAGGATGAATACCTGAGATCACGCCTAACCTATATAATGAGGTAACAGGGATAAATGCTTTAAGATTATGCTTAGTAAGAAAATTAAGATCTTGAAGGAAAGAGTTGGCTGCAGAAGAAGAAGAGAAAACGACAGCAACGCGTTTTTTTCCTCGCGGAGTAATATCTGTAAAAGAAGAAGAAACGGAACTAAGAAGTTTGGCCAAAGCCAGGGGGTGGTAATTACCTATATTAGCGTCAGCCGAGGTGTGCTCGACTATAACTGAATAAGGAGCCGGGTGGTTTTGAGGATAAGTCTCAGAAGGATTAGGACTCCTATTGCTTTCGCTAATATTGGGATTATCTCCATCCTTATTGATGACGTTTGTTGAAATATTATTATTATTATTATTATTATCGGCGATATTGTTATTAGATTCGAAAATTTCATTAACGAGATCGCTACTCTGAGTGACAATGTTATTATTTAGAAGTGTATTCTGAGTAATGTTGACATTATTATTATTAACCCTATTTCCATTATGTTCATCGCTGCTAGAAGAAGAGCTGTTATTAGACTCGGAAGGGTTAGACTGCGACAATCGCAAGTCTTTTGAGGGCAGTGTCGCTACAGGGGATAGTGGGCTCGACGGTTTACGTTTTGGAGGAGCATCAGCAACCTCCATTAAATTCAACGACAGATCCGTTTTAGAGGGCTTAAGCCCAGTAGAGGAGGCCGCTGTGCGGCCCCCCTTGGACACGCTCATCTACAGAAATATAGAAGAATTGGAGACACAAAACAAAAGAAAAGGGAGAAAAAAAAAAAATCTAGAAATGAAATACACTGCTAACTAAATAAATAATAGTAACGTAAAATAATAATGACCACTGGTCGAGTAAAATTACGCGGAGAAGAAATAAATCGAAATATAAATGGCAGAGAGATAACAGAAAAAGAACAATGAACGATCTCACCGAGTTATCTGGTATGGTGAACGACGGAGTCGCGTTGTGATTAAACTGATAACGCGAGAGAATCGAAGACAGCAATCAACGCACGAAAAACCGATTTTAACACTCGAACGAATTAGCGCATTTGTAAAACTAAATTAACAGAATTAAACTGCTTAATGCTAAATGTGGGCAGAAGTAAATACCAACAGTCAGAAATTTTACAAAATATGAAATATGACATAAATATAATAACAGAACCAAATAATACAAACAATAAACTAACAGGTTATAATAATAACAGTTACGACAATTTCATACAAAAAAATGTGTTAATTCAATACGGGAGAATTACAAAAGCAGAAACTATTAAAGAAAGAGAAAATATCTTACTACTTAAAATAGAAGATTTTATTTTAATAGCATGTTACTTCTCACCAAATGAACCGATTGAAGATAAAATTGGAATATTACAAAACTATTTAAACTTAAATAATACAACGGAGCTGGCGATTTTAACGTAAGATCATCGTTATATGAACAGATAGATCATAAAAGTAATAAAAGAGTTAATATTTTCGAAGAATTTATAATAAGCAACAAATTAACTGTTAAAAATGATTACAATATTAAAACATTTCGCAATAAAAATGGGAGTAGTGTAATTGATTTAGTATTAACCAACGAAAAAATCTGTGACCGAATTGGAAAAATTGAGATTAAATGTGCAAACCTGTAAGGTTAAATTTAAAGTTAGGAATAGCTCAGTGAAAGAAGATGAACAACTAATCAAAACAATTGATTACAATAAATTTGAGGAACTTGTTACAAAAGAAAGTTTTAACAAACAAATTAACAAGATGGCTAAATCGACAGATGAATTATTACTGAATGAACAGTTGAACGAAATTATGAATAAAATCCAAAATATTAGAAATAAAAGCGAAGAAGTGAAACTGGTAAAAAGGCAACTATGGTGGAACACTACATTAGAACAATACAAAAAAAAAGAGAAACAACCGACCAAATTAAAGTATACATGTATAAAAACAAAAAGAAAAATAATGAACTAAATAAGACACTCACATTACTCAAAGAAACTACCGCAACATATAAAAAAGAAATAGACAAAAGCAAATCAGAAGCGTCGAAACAACTAGTTGCCAACTCGTCGGTATGGGGCAAGTCGTATAAAATTGTCATGGAGAAACATAAACAATATAATTTTCCAACATTAATTAATAGTGCAGGGGAAATTATTACAAATGAAAAAGAGAAATATGAATTAATAAGTAATGCACTTTTTCCGAAAGTACATGATGAACTCAGGACAAGTGATACAATATGTAATTCTAAAATTAAACAAAGTAGATGAATTAACCATTACGAAAATAATTAAAATGTGTAATAACAAAAAGGCCAATGGTATCGATCAAATTTCTAATAAAATGATAAAAATTTTAAACAAACATCATATCACATTAATACCTACTATAGTCAATTCGTATTTAAACATCTGCACTTTTCCGGAAATATGGAAGAGAGGGAAAATTATCCTGCTAAACAAACCACAGATCAGGAACCCTCTTCACCAAAAGCTTACAGACCGATAACTTTACTCTCTAACATTGGAAAGATTTATGAAAAAATAATAAAACATAAAATTGATGAGGTACTGGATAATAACTTAATACTGAATGAACAGCAATATGAATATATAAGGAACAAATCAACGGAAAAAGCTATTTTGAAATGTATTGAAACTATTAACAACTATGAAAGTTATTATAAATTAATATTACTAATAAGTTTTGATATCAGTGGTGCCTTTGATAATATAAAGTGGTCAAAAATTACGGAGTGTCTGCAACTGAATAAATTTTATTCAAACCTAATTGAAATAATAAAAAACTTTTTAAAAAATAGAGAAATTATTTTCCAGAAAAAGGATAATGAAATAATTTATTGTAGGACACTCACTGCAGGTGTTCCACAAGGATCCATTCTGGCACCCACTCTTTTCAATATTGCAATGGCGAACATACATAATAACACTGGACATTACGGTAATATAAATCTTATAAGTTATGCGGATGACATTTTATTGATTTCAGGAATAAATAATATAGAAGACATTCCTCAAATAAATCAGAAAATTAACAATATTAACAATGAACTCATTAATCTTGGGCTACATTTAAATCCGGAAAAAACTAACTCTATATTAATAACCAGAAAACATAAAAAACACGAAATTAAAAGTAAAATAGAAAAAGAATTAAAATTGAATAATAAGCCTCCTCTTAAATTTAGCAAGGAAATGAAATATTTGGGTATATACATAGATGGAAATCTCAATTTCAGCAAACATTTAAAAATATTACACACAATTAGTATAGGTCTATATAACAGAAGCTTTGGTTTAAAATTTGTGGATAGGAAAATTCTTTACTCAGCGCTGTTCAGATCTATAACGGAATATGGTTCTTTGATTTATTTTCCCGAACATTTCGGTAAAAAACAAAAAGAAAATTAAAACGGAACAAAGGAAAATTCATCTTAAATATAACATCTGCATATAGAACGGTTTCCTATACATCTTCGTATGTCATATCAGGAATTATGCCAGTGGATTTACAGTTGGAAATGATTAACGAGATAAAGATAACCAAAAACAACCATAGTAATAGGACAAGGGTAATACAGAAAGTAAAAGAAATAAAGTCAAAATACCTGGAGGAATGGCAAAACATTTATGAGCAAAAATTAACAGAGAGACGAACGTATGGATTATTAACCAGAATCGAGGATAGATTGAAGAAAAAATTACTCAATCCAGATTTCTTTCTAACCCAATTTTTGTCGGGACATGGTAATTTTACTGAGTACCTAAAAAAAATGAGAATAACAAATGATGATAAATGCAGAGGATGCAATATCGAAACAGATTCACCGGATCATACTTTTCTATATTGTTCCAAATTCGAGCACATAAGAGCTGAATACAACATCGGAGTAAACTACAACTGGTTCAAGAATAAGAATAATACTATGAAGACCATAAAATATATAACAAAGATACTAAAGAAAAAAAAAAGAATATGATGTTATAATCTAAGTCGATAGCTTTTTCTCTTTAGATATCTTGTAATGTAGAGGAGATACGGATAAACCATTGGTCAAACGGTCTCCATCTATAAGAATTTACACTAAGTAATCGTCTTTTTTTTATATTTATTTATTAAGGTTTTGTAATTTTAAGAATTATTTGAAATTTGAAAAGGAGATAATTTATATAATAAAAAAAAAAAAAACCTAGTTGAGATATCAAATTTCGCTTTATTTTTACATAGGAAGTTTAATAACTTTTTTTTTTTCTTTTTTTGAAAAATATGTATTTATTATTTTTTACATACAAAACTTTCGTCAAGCTAAAACGCTGGTCGACAAATTATCCTATTGTGAACACTTTACCATCTTAAATTAACTTATACATATAACTCACCAGTTGCTAGTGAATGGCAAGGCAGACCAAAAAGTAAAACTATCAAAAAGCAAAAATCGGACTGTAAGATGCCATGCCACAGAAACAGATCACTTTCAACAACCAATTGCCGAACTAGAGATTAATAACGCAATTAAAAATATTAAAAATCGGAAGGCCCCAGGCGTCGATGGCATGCTAGTGGAACAAATAAAACACTTTGGAAGTGAAACGATTAAATGGATTCAACAAATGTTTAATAACTGTATTAATAGAACAATTATCCCTAAGCTTTGGAGAAAAGCACATGTCATCGCATTATTAAAGCCTGGTAAAGAACCTAACCACCCAAAGAACTACCGCCCAATATCGCTTCTATGCCATCTGTATAAAATCTTTGAAAGAGTCATCCTGAACAGAATTAGCAAAACAATTGACTCAAAACTCATCCCTCAACAGGCAGGATTCAGACCAGGAAAGTCGTGCACGGGACAAGCACTGTACTTAGCCCAATATATAGAAGATGGCTTTGAGAAACGCAAAATCACAGGCGTGGTCTTTGTAGACCTCTCTGCAGCCTTCGACACAGTCTCACACAGAATGCTCATCAAAAATGTCTACGATATTACAAAGGACTTCAAGTTTACCCAGATAATCCTAATGTTGCTGAAAGACAGAAGATTCTATGTGTCACTAAACGGGAAGAACAGCACATGGAGGAGACTGAAAAACGGACTACCTCAAGGAAGTGTCTTAGCTCCAACTCTATTCAATATCTATACCAACGACCAACCAATTGGGAAGGACACTAAACATTTCATATATGCAGACGATCACGCAGTAGTGGCCCAACATGAGACCTTTGAAGAAGTTGAAAATACATTAAACAAAGCAATCAAAACCATAAACTTATACTACCTCGCTAATCAGCTGAAGCCTAATCCGGCTAAGACCGAAACAACCGCCTTTCATCTCAGAAATCGAAATGCAAATCGCCAATTACAACTTCAATGGAACGGAACTAAACTGAGCCACACTGACTACCCTAAATATCTGGGTGTTATATTTGACAGGTCTCTTACTTTCAAACGTCATTGCGAGACCACAAAAGCGAAAATTATGTCAAGAACAAATATTATACGGAAACTAGTAAATTGTAGCTGGGGAGCCAAACCAAATGTATTAAGAACGTCATCCCTCGCACTCTGCTACTCTGTTGGAGAATATGCGTGCCCGGTTTGGAGTCGATCTGCTCATGCAAAAAAGGTGGATACTGCTCTTAACGAAGTATGCAGAATAATCACTGGCTGCTTAAAACCAACACCGGTTCGTATACTATACGAACTAAGCGGCATAGCACCACCTGATATCAGAAGAACAGTAGCAGAAAAAAAAGAAAAATGGAAATCTAGCCATGACAATCGCCATCCCTTACATGGATACAAAGAGCTAGCTGAAAGCCGTCTAAAATCCCGTCGTAGCTTTCTAGCCACGGTGGAGGACCTCGAACACGAAGATCACGCTGAAAGGCTCCGGATGTGGAGTACACGCACGAAAGGGAAACCAAAAGAGTCTCTCCCAAAAGGCGCTTGCCTGAACTATGAACTATGGAGAACACTAAACAGATTACGTAGCGGTGCAGCCAGAACAAAACATAATTTAGTAAAATGGGGTTTGACAGATAACGTTCAGTGCGATTGTGGCGAACCGCAGGATGAAAAACACATATTTAATTGTAAGTTATTTGGAATTTTTGAAAAAAAGAAGCTTAATCAGGATATTGACGAGGAAACTGTCAAGTTTCTAAAATTTTGGACGACCAGAGGCATTTAAACCGACCGGATACGCTATAATAATATATAACTGTACTTGATATAACTGCTGAAGGTTTAGTAAAATGTTATTTTTGTTATGTTTGTTTGCTATGATGCTAAAAATTTTTTGCTGAAAAGATGTTAATGGTTTAATATGGCTTGAAGCCGTTTTACCCCAGTGCATAATTCCATATGATATAATGAAAGGTATAATCTTCCAGCTGATGAAAAGTTATTAGCCTTGCTTCTCTCTTCAAGCATTTCAATGGCGTTGTGTTTTTCTATGAGTGAATGGATATAGTTGGCCAAACTTATAATCGTTAATTTCATTATTTGTTTTAGTGGAGAAGGAGTTAGTATCAACACCTATCTTGTACGTGAAGATGTCATGGGCAGTTATGAACTGTAAGTAAAGTTTTGAGCTGTAAAGGAATATTTCTAAGGGCCTCTTTCAAATATCAATACTACCGTAATATCGTGTAAATCGCAGTGAAAGTTGTGCATCCTGCTGCATTATAAATAAATGTATATGTGCTAATTAATAATAAAGTACAAAGTCGACGTATTCTGACTTTGTACCATTTAATTATTCACAAAAAGATATAAAAAAAGGAATGTATGACTTCATGCAAGTAGCTATCAAGGAGTGTGTCAACATATAAAATAAGCTTACTGGACCAATAGAAGAAAAATAAAACAAACAGATTAAATTTAAAAAAATCAATAGCATGTATGCACACATATTCCATGTTACAACAAGTTGTCGAAGGATAATGAAATACAAATGACATCTGCGCTTTGTCGCATGCGTATCATCCTTCAGAATGAAGAGTAAACCGACATTCATTAAAATATGATAATTCAAGAGAGGAGTATCTGAAAAACGTTTTTAACAGTGTAAATGGTTGTAATGAAAAATATTGCGTTTGATACGGTTGCTTAGGAACAATATAAAAAATAGCTGAAAACACTTCGAAGCTTATATTTAACGCGTTTAAAACCAGCTAAAATTAAATTATGACAATGATAATTTAAATTGATAACAATTCGTGTATACATGATTATGAAAATTCACCATTTATGAATTCTCGAACCATTTGAAGCGCTCGCTTTGGCTGACTTGTTGGTACCAAGTGACCGGCATTCAGAAACAGAAGATCGGTAAGATTTCCAGCAACTTTGTAATGTCCAGCTTGTATACCCATTTCATCGTACCACAATATCAAATCAGACTCGTAATAATCTACCGCACCGCTGAAATGCAAACTTTGAACAAAACTTCTAATTGATGGATAGTGACAACTAGTGTCTAACTGGCCAGTATAAAGCAGTATTCGATAATGATTTAGTAATTCCAGGAAAAACGGGGCAACAGATTGAAGATAGTCAAGATTTATATAACCATACACGACGTAACTTAATTCCATATATTTCAAATTACCTACGTGAACACATCTGCGAATGTAATTGTTTTCAAATATGATCTCTGTGCTACTGAATGATGTTTTTTCCGTAGTTGTGTAATCATACGTAAGCATAAATGGAAATGAGTATGGATTTACATACGAAACAGTCAAACCCCCTTCATAATCACCAGCACGTATGTAAGTTCTAGTAGCGTCCTCTGTATTGCGAGTTGCTTTCACTGTCTTCAGATCCAGAAATCCTAACTGATACAGGTAATCACCATTCCAATCCATCGTTTCAGGATCAATATATCCGTTTCCAATTAAACATCATTTCAAGTTAATCTTAACTGGTATTGTAATGTCTGAATTTTTTTTATGAATTTCGTACGCTACCGATGGAATATATTTGCCAGCGTACGATTCTCCAGTGATGTAAAAGTCGTTCTTCAAATATTCGGGAAATAGCTGGAAGAATTGGACCAACGCGCAATGCATATCTCTAGCAACGTCCTCTTCAGTTCTGGCGTAACCGGCTTCGTTTTGTGTAAAACTGAATCCAGTTCCAACCGGTTGATCGACATACAGTACGTTGAATTCATTGATCCACGTGATCTTTCTATGAATCAACTCACCGCTAGTTTCAAAATCATAAGGTCCATTTTCTACAAAGAAACCAAATAGGGAACTAACACCAGGACCACCATTTAACCAAAGAAAAACTGGAACATTTTCAGGATCTTGTTTACTCTGACAAAACCAAAAGAACAGATTTGAATTGAACTCTTCGTTCACTGTCAAAAATCCGGAATAGCTAACGAAATTATCGTCCGACAATATGCGTCCTACTCGACTGGCCTTTTTTCCTTCTTCTATTTCGCCCGATTTGATATATGGCGTTAAGAATAATGGTTCACCAGCGTCTTCTTCGTCAGAAGCGTATAAATTCTTTGATGTTTCGGTATTTGTTGAAATGTCCGGATGACTATTTACCAACAAGTAAAACTGGAATATTATAAATACATTAAACACAGTTGCAACCATTTCTATGTAGCACAGCTTCGCTATTATTCCACTGGTATTATAATGTTCGATTAATGCAAAATGTACATTCCTAAAATAAACCAATACATCATGTATTTCAATGATTTATTACAAATCGAGAAAATGATATCGGTACTTGATTGTGCGGTCATTGAGTATTGCATGCATAACTCACGTTGCGTGTAGAAATTATCACGAGCACTAATCTGTACAGCTAGAATGTACAAATAGGTAGTCACGACATTCGGAACCTCGAGAAATACGACTGGGATATAGTATAGTCCTGCTTAATTCGCCACTGCGTATAGACTTCACTAAACATATCTATACTGAAATTACAAGAATATGCAATTGGGTAGCTTCGACAAGAGCTCTAGTCTTTTAATACAAAACAGTAGAAATGAAGGCCGATGTAGGATGTAGTGCTGGTGCATTTAAGCACCCGGTGAACAATTCTACGTGGTGCATTGAGGAAATGAACATTTCTACTGAAAATCGAACAATTTTCAATAATCAAACGGCACTGCATAATGAAAGTTATAAATTCTTTCAGTACAAGCTACCAGGGTTTGGTCTGCTACTTAATGATATCTGATGATAATATTATTGAAACTTTTTTGAAATACATTGCAGAAAGACATTAAATGATTAATCATGGTCCCACTTAGGAAAATTCATAAAATATTTTATAAAATTCATTTGATCATTTCTTTTATTACGAAAGACACAATGTCGATACTTTTACTAGAGTTTTTTAGGATTTCCAAATAATATTTGCAATGAATTTACTCAATGGTTCAACCAAAAATTTTCTTCCTTGTTAGTATTAAATTGTTCGTTTATGTCATTGAAAACAACATCAATGATTTTAAATACTGTATCCTATTCACGGTAAACAAATATATCAAGAAATTTAATAACATATTTGCTACAATTTATCACAACGTTTCGAATATAACGATTAAAAAATTTCTCGTTAGCGATAAAATTCAGTTAACGAATATAATTAATTTGATATTTCTGAAAATTTATTTTCACAGTTTCTACGATGTTATCATCGCTATCCACAGTAATGGCAATGAAAATGCTTTTATTGACATATAATTTGGCTAAGTTTTTGATAAAGTTGACCTTAACAGGGACTATTATAATAAAAATAATATTATTTGCCTCTATTACTTTTCCAGTTTAATCAATGATCTAATAATTTAGGACTTTCTAACTTACCTCATTGACTGTAGTTCTAGTTATATAATCGGCGTAACGGTAGGTTATCAAGGAAATTTAGTAACACTGTATCTTCTTTACTTACCACCTTGTTAGATATAAACATCTAGGTGAGAAAATCTAACTTTGATTGAAAATAGACGTATGTTCTGTGCGTTCTTTTTTATAATTGCTTATCGTGTATAAATTTTTATTACCTCTTATCAGTTTATTCGTGAGCGTTCATTTTTAATTGCGTGTATGCGATAATAAAATACCGGTATACAAATTGTCGCCAAGCAGTGTCAGACAAGGCTTTTAGCCATGTCGCTCTCAAATTTAACACATGCTGATAAACCATCCTACGCCGATATTTCAAAGCCTGCAAACTTCCCTACATGCGAACAAGCTATCATACTACATTCCTTGGAAAACACCAAAATCGAAGAATACCTATACGCCATAGGAAACATTACTCAACCGAAAAATATCCACTCCGCTTCAAGAATCTCGCATAACCGGATATGCATGTACCTCACGTCTTCCAAAATAGCAAACAATCTTGTCGAAATCCACGCAGGTATTATGATCAACAATCAAAAAGTCAAATTACGAAAACTAATTGCACCGGCAAAGCGGGTAGTTATGTCCAATGTGTCACCACATATTCCCCATTCGGTACTTGAAAGGTTCTAGTTAGTTGTCTCTTCTTCGCATTGTGTCTGGGCAATGGTCCATAGTTGATGCGCCCAAAAAAAAAAAAAACAAAAAAAAAACGAGATGCTCATCAGTTTAAATCTCAAATTAACCTCACCTATATCGCCGATCAAATATAACGTATCAAATGAAGAGTACAGCCATATCTGCAGTTTCAAACGCCAAGTTTATTGTGCGGTCGAACCCGAAACCAACTTCAAAATACCAGAGTCAATTACCGTAGAATACGAAGGTGAGTCTTTTCGTATTTTCCTCACTGATGATACCGTATTTTGCACTCACTGTAAATCTCGTGAACACTCGTCGCCCAAATGCACAGCAGAAAAGAGAAAAAAATACCCAATTCTGCCAAAACCCGCTAACGATGATAGGTTAGACGATGTACTACAAAATGCCACACCACACCGTCCTACCACTCTACCGATTCAAGGTATTACATTTCTACCAGAAAGTAATGACAACGAGCACACTAATACACCTGCAAATGTACCTAACTCGCAGCCGACAAAACGGGACCTGTCTGTTTCACCACCCGCCACCGATACGAATACCGGTACTGATCCGAAAGATAAAAAGCAATCAAAAAAATTCAAAAGTACTGGTAACGAAACTGATACCGCTGCTATAAACAAGCTGCTAACTCCCTTTAGTGAAACAATAAAGCAGCAACACAAAACATTACCCGATGCCTTCACACAAAACGAAATCGCGCAGCTTCTAAGCGCTAGCAAAAGTTCTAGCACAAAAGAAGCCATCGCTCAGATAACGAAGATAGCGTTAACAAACACCGACACGCTACAAATACAGCTTAGACACATTTACGAAAATATCCAAGACAGAAGCACGAAAATACACATCACCAAATTAATGAACAAAATAGTCCTGCAAGATGACGATCCTTCAATGGAACATTAATGGTTTTTACAGTAATCTTGAGGAATTAAAACTACTTACAAACAAGTTATCTCCGTCTATAATCTGCCTGCAAGAAACTCGCCTTTTACCGAAGCAAAAAGACGCTGCATTAAAAAATTACAAGATGTACAGAAGCGATTACACGTCAGGCCTTATTGCCTCTGGCGGAGTGGCTACGCTAATCCAAAATGACGCCTACCTACAGCAAACCCGTATGAACACAGTTAGTACCATTCAACATACCACAGTACACATATTTCATCCAAAGTTCTTCAAATCAACAGTTACAGTATGCAACATCCATATCCCACCAGATTACGAACCGGACTATGAGGAGCTCCAAAGGTTGTTACATCAGCTTCCACAACCATTCATCGCACTAGGAGACTTTATCGCTCACCATCCAATCTGGGGAAGCCGAAACTACAAAAACCGCGGCAAACTAATGGAGAAAGCAATGTTTCAAGAGGATGACCTGATCCTACTAAATGACGGGTCGTCAACGCGATTCAACATAAGTAATGGAACACTTGCCTCTTCTGCACTGGCAGCCACCGTCGAATGGAAGCCATTCCCTCACTTATGCAACAGCGATCATTATCCGTTGATTATCACCGATCTCAGCAATAAAAATAAAACCATGAAGAGCTACGCTTAAATAGAAAATGGCTGTGCGACAAAGCTGATTGGACAACATATAAACGGCAGTGCGATCTTACTAACTTGAATCAAGACCTTAACGCTGACGATATAATCGAACAACTTAACAGCAATATTCTGTCAGCAGCGACTAATTCTGTTCTCCAATCGACTGGAAAATATAGACGCAAAATGGTTCCATGGTGGTGCCCGGAGATCAAGGAGGCAATCAGGAAAAGAAACTCGCGCTCAAGAAATTCCACGATACTAGGCTTCTGGCAGATCTCATCGAATTTCGAAAACGCAAAGCTGAAGCTCGACGTAAAATCCGCCAAAAAAAGAAAGACAGTTGGGAAAAATTTACAAATAGTATCGAACACTCAGAAAACCCATCCGAAATGTGGAAAAAAGTTAAAGCACTAAATGGTGGCTCAAATACCTCAGCTGCCATTACAGAAATTTACCATGATGGAAAATTACACCAACAACAAGACGAAATAGCCCAACATCTTCGCTTTACACTTTGCCTCAACTTCTGCGACATCGCAATTTTCTGACGAATTCCAAACCTTCAAGTCCCAAACCGAATCAACGCAGCCTGTCATCATACATGATAGCAATGAAAAGTGGTACAACCACAGTTACACGCTTCCAGAGCTACAAAAGGTCCTAAAAGCCTTCCGAAAAAATAAATCACCGGGTCCGGACAATATACCGCTACTATTCATCACACAGTTGAGTGCTGCATCAGAAAAAAAGTTACTTGCAATTTATAACCGATTATGGACCGCTGGTACCTTTCCACATATATGGTCCACCGCCATTTTAATCCCAATCCTGAAAGCAGGAAAAACCAAATTGCAAGCGGATTCGTATAGACCTATAGCTCTAACTTGTATACTTTGTAAAATTCTCGAAAAAATGATCGCCAACAGATTAATGACAGTTCTTGACAAAAGAATTTCATCGGCACAATGTGGTTTTCGCAGAAACCGATCTACTCAAGACCAAATCGTCGGTTTAGCAAATGACATACACGACGCATTTACCAATAAAAAGAACCTGTATTCCATATTCTTCGATATCACAAAGGCGTACGACCGCACCTGGCGTCATTATGTGCTACAACAATCCATTCCACAGGTATAAACGGAAGATCGCTCACCTTCATAGCAAACTACTTATCGAATCGAACTATTAAGGTCCGTATAGGCACCACACTCTCTGATACAGCCACCATCGAAAACGGAGTGCCTCAGGGAGGAGTCCTGAGCATCCTATGTTTTCTAATGGCTATTAACACGATAGAAGAAGTAATACCACGACCAATTAAATGTAGACTATTTGCAGACGACCTAAACATCTCGTTAACCACGAACGACCACGCATGCAGTCAATCTCTTCTCCAGCAAACGCTTCACAACCTCGAGTCATGGAGTAACACGGTAGGATTGGAGTTCTCACCAACAAAAACCAAATATATGATCTTCACCAGGAAGAAAAAATATCAAGCCTTACAGCTCCGGCTAAATAGAAACTTTCTACCCAAAACCGACCAAAACACCTTCCTTGGAGTTACTTTCGATCATCGTCTCAAGTGGACGGCACATCTGAGGCAACTTCGACATGAAACGCACCAAAGAATGAACATACTGAAAATGCTCCGAAATAGGGCCTTCGGCCCTGGCCCCAAAAGGATGCTGCAGCTGTATAGGGCTCTTGTCCGATCCAAGCTTGAATATGGCAGCCTGACATATCTGTCGGCGTCGGAGACTTGCCTCCAAGTACCTGACCCAGTACATAATGCTGGGATCCGAATAAGTCTGCATGCTTTTCCGACAAGCCGAATAACTAACATGCAGCTCTTATGTGGTGAACCGCCTTTAAGCACTCGGAGGGAATTAACTGCTATCCGATATAGCCTCAAAGTCGAAGCAAATCCCGATCATCCAAATTACACTGTACTCACAAACAATGAAACCTTCCTCTCCACCTACATACGCGAAATTAAAAGTTTTGCACGTATTACAGAAGATGATACACTAGCCGACAGAAAAAACAAAATTCTCGACCAGTGGCTGGAAAACTTACGCGTCACAGCACCAAGCACCCTGACCACGATAAAACTGAACAATAGCGACTGGACGGACAAAATATTCAAGGCAACAAAAAAGAATAAATCGCATACATCAGCTATTATTAGGCTATACCTAGGTCATACACAGCTGACGCATAAGTGTTCATTCTCGAGAGGAAAGAGCCACTGATTTGTGAAACATGCCCTGGTGAAAGAATTACCATACAACATCTGGTACTATGCTGCTCCAAGTTCACCGCCAACCAACCAACTGCCACGGACCTCAACGTTTTTTTGGACATCAAGAACCTCAACAACATTATCAAATTTGTTAAACGTATAATGCTACACTTAATTCTATAAAACTATGTACCGTACTACAAACTAGACTAAGTAGATTATAGCCTATGTAGGCAGTAAAAATCTAAATAAATAAATAAAAACATCTAGGCATAAAAAAATTCGACAGTCACAAAAATAATTAAACATACACCGCTATATCCTTTCATATGTGAAAATTGTTTAATCGTAACTTTATGTACTAATTTCGATCTACCGTTGTTTAAAATATATCTGTCCTGCGTTCGCATATTTGCTGATTTTATTGGTGAGATCGTTCATTTTATCTCTATTGTCTGTATTTGCGTCTATTTTGTTACACCCATAACGCGCGTTCGTATTATTATTATTATTATTAGTTTTTATTTATATTATTCTTATTAGTATTATTAGCTTCATCGTTGATATTTCTAGCCGTTGATTCCCACTGTATTCGACGTAAGAAAATATCCGAATAAAACTAAATCATCTGCAAATCATCTTTCCCCGCCTTCTTCTAAATCTCTTCCCACTGTTTGCACTAATAATAACTTTCAGTCAGTGTCTGCGATTATTGATCGTTTGGATCTACACCTTCACATAATAATCCGCCCAATCTAACGTAACACGGAAAAGCAAACGAAGTCTAACTGACCTTTAATTGTATTCCCGAGTAGCTACGATAGGGGTAAAATCATTGTTCTAGTTCACAGTCTGGAAAATAAAAATATTACTTATCTTCATCCCATGTTTTTGGCCAGAATGTTTTATGAAAAAGTTAATGGTCTCTCCTCCATCTGCAGGCCAGGAAAAAAGCTAAATAAAATTAAAGTTTTAAGTCTGTAATTGAGGACAATAATTTTATTCGCTCGGAGGAAATACATAAAGGATTAAAAATCCGGCCTTTCATCCCGAAATCTCTGCTATTTCAACTTGGTATAATATCTCGTCCGATCTTTCAGTTAACGAACTCCTGTCCAATTGTACATCCGAGTTACCTATCTCTAATATTCGAAGGTTGCAGAAAAGATCCTCCGATAATTTTTTTATTCCTATTCTTGCCATTGAAATTAAGTTTCAGGTCTCCTTCCTTCCTCCTTATATTTATTTCTACGATCCATATCGTGTTAAGGTTGAGCCTTTGACTTGTAGACCCACTTTATGCCGCAATTGCCTTCGTTTTCAAAATTTCAGTACCTCTTGGCGTAGCAAAACCATTTGTTCCTTGTGTACGGGTGGTAATTCGTCTTCGGAATGCGCCATCATGCAACAAAGTGGCCCTTACGTCTACTGTGGAGAAAATCATTCCGCTTTGGACCCCAACTGTCAAGTTTTTAAAGAACAGGTTAAAATTCATAACATTATGAGCTTACAAAATGTTTCTTATTCTGAAGCAAAAAATATCTGCCAATCTAAATTAGTGTATCCAGCCGTTACTTTTGCCGAGATTTCTAATTCATCCAATTTTCCTGTTTTTTCCAATTCCTCTTTTATCACCCCAAAGAGGAAATGGCAGAAAAACTCCAGTAGTTCGTCTTCCTCTTACATCAGACTTCCTGCGCAAAGGCTCACTATTCCAGCTCTACATCTCCTAATCCTCTGAACAAATATTACTCAAATTTAACACTCAATG
This sequence comes from Icerya purchasi, assembly GCA_039619475.1. Taxonomy (NCBI): domain Eukaryota; kingdom Metazoa; phylum Arthropoda; class Insecta; order Hemiptera; family Monophlebidae; genus Icerya; species Icerya purchasi. Next base: position 343,302,728 of record CM077115.1, read on the forward strand.
CTGCCACTAAAGAGTACCGTCATAGTACTCCAACTGTCTGTCATTCTTTTACAGTATCTCCTTCTGTTCCCAACAACAGTGTTACTGCTCCAATCGCGAATAAGGTATCCTTCGGTGACTCTACTTCTCGTCCTCCTTTCAATCCTATAACTTCTATATTACCATCCGTTCTTGGCAAACTGGACATTCCCAATTTGAAAGATAAATTACTGGCTATATGTCAAGTTTTACCGTCTTCGGTATTAAAGCATAAGTATTTCCCATCCCTAGCTTTTGTATTGCTTACTCCTCTTTCGGCTTTTTCATTCCTAAAATCCCTGCTCTTATTTATAAGTATATTTATTTATATGATGCTGTTGATTCCTTTTTGTACCTCAGTATTAAACTGATATAATAGGTCATCTTTAGGTTGAAATCTCCCGCAAGATATAGCACCAATTATGAATACTGCGATTGAGGATGCTGCAGATACAAATCAAGAAAAGAAAAAAAAAAAATGTTTCTATTGGCCAAGCAAAAACAGACGCATGACAACGACTTTTTGTACGACTTGCAAACAAGCAATACAGAACATCGTGGAAAGATCATCATTATATCCTCAACCATTCGGTGTTGGTGGACAACCTATTCGCACATTTATTTATTTATTTTTTTTTTTTATATGTACAGATATAGGTTGTATACTAAGTAATTATTATATATGCAACGCAGGTGTACACACACGCAAGACTACATTCTGAACTGATTAGTAATCGTTTGATTTATCGATATACAAAGTGCGGTCCTATATATGTATGTCTGCTGTGTACTGACCTAGCGCGCATATGATGTTGAACGTGGTGGTTTGCCATTGCCTTCCACGTGATTATTAGCGATTATTTTATTTATTTATTTAATTCTTGTAATAAGTTCGTCGTCGCTCGGGATCGAACCCGTAACCTCCATATCGGAAGTCAAGCGCTCTAGCAACTAGGCTATCGAGATATGCACTCATTATTCCAAAAAATAATTAAAAATGAATATTTTGCAATGCTAGAGTATTTCGCTCTAATACCAAAAAACTTGATAACCAATTTTGTAATTTTTTAAAATAAATTTTCATGTTTTATTTTTAATTAATTTTACAGCGTCGTAAAATTTACGACAGTCCCGTATTCATGTTAAAAGCGGTCCCGTATTCTAGGGTTAAAGATTTGTATGAATTAGAATCAATTCGAAATAAATGTGAAATATGCGAATCTCTTATCATACAAAATTCGATCCTGCACGGACTGAAAATCTGCGGGCTACATCCAACAAATAGGACGTTCTCGACCTTTGTATACTTTCTTATCGCTACGAAGTTGGAGTCGTCGATCCTACGCGAATGGGGGAGATCAAATAAAGAGGCTTCGACACACGCGACACTGTCGAAACTGTTTTTTCGTACCATGTAGTTTATGTACGAGATGTCAATCGATAATTAAGTTTTCTACAAGTAAAACATACGATAAATAAACCACTAGGTCGTCGAATACGCCGCTAGAAAATCCGTCGAGTGGACTTTAATTCCGCCCAGAAATTTCGGAGGCTTATGGGAGGCGACGATAAAATCTGGAAAGTCACTATTACGAAATGCAGTAGGTGTGCAAATCTTCAGATACGCTGCCATGTTTTCGCAAACGTAGAATACTTTTTGAATTCGCGTCCGCTTTGTCGATTCAAGACTGGGGATGAGTACGTGTACCTTTGACGCCGACTCAGTTTTTAATTGACATAGCGTTGCACGACGTTCCGTTCGATGACGATTACAAAATCAGCCAACGTCGGAAATAAAAATAGTAATAATGTTTTACATAAGTTCCATGAACGGAGTTATTAATTTATCAAACATTTCATTTAATACATATAACCTTTAAATAAATTTTAACTGTTCACTTCCTTATGTACACATTATTACTATAGAACGACCATTATATATAACATTTTTCGTATATACAACTTATTTATTTTTAATATTTATTTTTGAAAATTTTAAAATCTTTAAATTTTCATTTTTATATAAATTGTTACCATTTTCATTGTTAAAATTTTTAGTCATTTTTATTTTTATATTCTTTATATATTTTTCACTTTTAAATTATATATTTAGTACTTATTCAATATCGACTTTAATATCGACCTTTTTCTGTTATTTTTTAAATATAGTTATCGTTCTTCATTATTTATATTATAATTACTCCCGTGAACATGAAGTGTTTGCTTCGAAAAATTATGTATATAATTGTTAAAAAAGTGTTAAAATTTATTTTTATCATAACTAATAAGGTTTGTTTTGTCGTGGCTTCTGCTGAAGATAGGCTTCTGGAAAGTGTTAAAAGTGCCATTTATAACAAAGTGACTAGTTCTCATCTATTAATACCTAAAACCCCAAACGGTCTTTAAGGAAATATTAAAATGGACAGTGTCACATATATACAGAAACACACAAAGTGATGTTCTAGTAATATATCCTTACACATGAAGATGTCTATCTGTTAACAAAATCCACTTGTTTCCACCATTAGTAGATGTATTTAATATATTTTATTATTTTTTCGATAGATGGTACTGTAAGTAACTCTGAGATAATAGCAGGTCACATTTTTATAAAGAAATTACTATGGTACGAACATTTTGGGTAATTTTTATAATTTACGAGGAAGTTATTGAAGATGCAGTGATTATTGTTTCAAATATTTGATTTATCTTCATAACTGCCGGTAATACAACGGCTTCAAAATAAAATATTAAGGATAATGGCAAATGCTCCTTGGTTTATATCCAATAAAACCCTTCACAGTGATCTAACCGTTTCGTATGTTGCTGACGTTATAAGAGAAGAAGCGACGAAACATGCTATGCGATTACACGATCACCCAAACAGGACAGCAGTCAATCTGCTCGATAATTCAACTGAAGTACGACGGTTGCGGAGAATAAAACCACTAGACTTAGTAGAATAAATAATTAGGTATCCCTTTGCTGGAAGGAATACCGTTCAAGTGATTTAAAGTCAAAACTTCCTCTGATAGCTCTAGCAGCTAGGTGTGGAAAAAAAAAAAAAAAAAAAAAAAAAAATAACTGCCGACTCAAAAAAATAGAAGTTCACAAGTAATTACATATTTAGTTGTCGGTATTTGTAATAAAAATGTTTCAGATAACTTCGAGTGATAAGCCTATCAGTAAAGGTGAATGTAACGATGTATGAAAATTGTTTCATCTCAAAATCTCTATAACTGTTACGCCTATTATCGCGAAATGTGGTGAGTAGATAAATATTGCAATGTACAGAAAAGGACTGAAAAAGTTTCCTAAATTTCGAGCAAAGGTATATAAGAACGTGATTCACAAAAAGGCTGAATTAAAAATCAAAAATTTCTAAAGGGTGAATATTTATTAGGATATAGATGTTTACTAAAAAGTGGTGTTTTATAATACACTTTAATATTAACTAATTATTACGAACCAAAAATTTTGAAAAAATGCAATGACTCCTAGTAGTTTGATCACAAGGAAAATTATAAAAATCAGAACTATCCTATAAGCAGTCTGTATACAGGAAAGCTGGGAGGTGACTAACCCAAAGTAAAGTGCAGAAACTAACTTCATTATTTCATACAGGAGGCAAAAATTTTCATGAAGGATTTTTGATAGAGTTAAGTGAAAATTTTATCAAACAATTTTCCGCAGGTTAAGTGCCCAGTATATATTGTCAAAACATTTATGCTATATGCATTAATAGTTTTAATAGCTCAATGCAGCACAGAAAAATATGAAGAATTAAAAAAAAAAATGAACTGAAATATTTAAACATCAGTTTATTTTAAAAGTACTACAACGTAAAAAATTGTTAAAGTTTTAATTAATAAAACAAAATATATTTTAAAACAGAATAGACAGAGAACTATATATCATCATCACGTTATTAATGATAAATAAACGAAACTGCACGGAAATTTGTTAAATTGAAAGAAATATTTTTGACAAAGAAATTTGAAAATTAGTATAATGAGCAATTAATAACTTTTCAGCAAAAAAAAATTATTAAGCGATACAAATTTCAGTTGCTAACATATCTTATTAACGGTGTTGTATACCTAGTTCACTGCTGTATAGAGTGCTAAATATAATTCAGAAAAATGAACTAAGAATCGGTTAAAAGAAAATAATAAATGATAATTGTATTCGCAACCGAATTTCAACCCACCGAGAAATATAGTAACATATATGAATGCTAAAAGAGAACGGTATTTGCTATTTTTGCTTACCAAAAGAGTTATAAATATAAATTATTTTTCTCGAATTTTTAACAAAGAAACTGCATTAACAAAAATCAATCCACGTTATAGTACACTTAGTATTTAATTATAACCACAAATAGCGCTGTAATTGTTACGGTTTCTTCATGACTTTTTCAAATTAATGTTACATATTCGAAAAATTTTAACAACCGTTGACAGTTGTGCAATTAAAATGTGTAAACATGAACGCCTTTGCATTGAAATTATTCACTTATCTCTCTATATACTGTTGTTTTTGCTTCTGATTTTGTACACGTGTGATTTTAGTTATAGTCGATAGCAACGTTATACAATTAATTTTTAAGTGTACTGGAAATTGCTGTAAATTAAATCCATATTTCACTTTCACTTCGCTGTTTACATATTTGCTCATGTTGAAAGTGCATGGTCTAATTGAAATGCGGCAAAAAGCTGGTGAGAAAGATATATTCACCTATTAATATATCCGTGAGAAGCATAGACACCCGTTAACTTTCCTCGATCCTTTGTAATAAATAATTTTTTATTAAAAGTTGCTCTTTGAAAAATTTTAGATTAGTCACCAGAGTATTTACCGTTTTTTTCAATCGGAACAAGTATATAGCTTTTTAAATTTATGTATAAAATTCTAGTTTCATTTTTTATGTAAAAGCTTTCAATTACTACATTTGTGATCTATGACTAAAAAGTTTAAAAAAGTAGTGTAAACCGAAATATTAAAAATAAGACGAATTAAAAACTGTACGCGTCATTTTTCGACAATCGGCTAACAGTCTGCAATTGGCTGATTTTGACAATTTTTTGTTTTTTGAATGGAAGGAAAGATCTTCTAGATGTGTCAACACAACTTTAAAAAATTTAAAAAAAAAGTTAAACTCATACACATGAAAAATAAATTTGTTCCTTTCTACAATTGTCCAGCGGCTTCTATTTAACCAATTTTTATTTTTTATTTTTTAAACAGCCATCAATGTTTAAAAAGTTCAAAGGGGGTATAACGTTCCTTTGTTTAAAGATCAAATATTTCTTTTAAAATATCTTTAAAATCGAGGTTGCTTCCTTTTAAAAATCGGCCGGTAGCCCCTATTTTTAATAGGTTTGTTAGAGAGGATATTAGCCTAAAATGTGTAAAGAGGAGAAAATAAATTTATATTCTTATGCGCTTAAGAACAGAGGATAAAAATAATTCAAAAACAGGAACAACTGAAGCAGAGGAGAATGAGAGAATACAAGCAGGATTATAAGGAGTAGGGATATTAAGTTTTAATAGGCGAAGAGTAAATGGACGTCTGCTCAGTAGAGAACATCGCATATTCAAATAAAGTGTGATCAGCATCGCAAGGAAAGTATATGGATGGTGGATAAAAGGGACAGAATGAAGTAGATATAGATGAAAACCGAAAGGGTAATGCAGGAAGGAGACTATGGTTAAAGTGAAGGCGACAAATAGCAATGATTGTAGAGCGTTTAGGAGAGGGAAAGTGAAGGAACCATGGACGAGCAGAAAAAGATGGCTGAATAGAGAGGTAAAAGGAGACAGGATTAGAAAATGAAGAAGATCAAGAGTAGGGCCATTATTTAGAATGAGCGACTAAAGAGAGAAAAACGATAATGAGAAATGCGCTCAAAAAGACGTCCCTGAAAACAGAAGATCAGGCTAAGGAATCGACCATCTTATTGCCTTCAATAGCCAAATGACCAGGAATCCACTGAAGATCGATCTCGGTTGAGCAGAGGAGGAAAAGATCAAGGATGAGAAAACATATGAGTATAATCAGTGGTTTTGTGTATGTTAGAAGTTGTTTCGCGTTTATTTTTCATAGTGCTGCCCGAGTTATTTTACATAATTTTTAAATCGTAAATTATCAGTTATATTCAGTTTGTGCGTACTGATAAGACAATATGAGCGTTTTCGACCCGGGCGAAGGGGTAGCTCTGTCGTCATGTCTCGAGGTAAGTATCAATTCACAACATTAATTCGTCTTTTACATCGGCTAATAATAGTAATAATATCGGTTATAGTAATTGTGAAAAAAACAAAGTTCTTTTTTTTTTTTTACATAATTTATAACTATTTACTTTCCCCATCAGTTCCCCGTCGAATCACTGTTCCTTTCCTTCGTTTACTCATTTCTCATTCGTTGCACCAAGCTATCAACGAAATTTTTATTTTATCTTTCCATATGTTCAAATTGCATTCGTCTCTAATTTCCTTTGGTATGTTATCCAATATTTGACTCAATACTTCCTCTTCAACATTGTCAATTTTATTGTTAATCCCTTTGAGTCTTATAAAACATGATTTGTCATAGTTCCTAGTCTCATAAACCCTTTATCTTGTCGGTAATCTTATTTTTTCTCTTTTATACCTTAATAGCTTATTGTAATAAAAAAAACATTTTCTTGGAGACATTTCTTTACTATTATCCCACCAAGTAGAATTCGTTACAAGATTCGTACTTCTCCAGTTCGTTAAAAATACTTTTAAACATATTTTTTTTAGCTCACTAATTTTCCTTAATTCCGTTATTTTTGCCTCCCCAAATTTCGATTTCGTATCTGATCCTCATCATTATTAATGAGTTAAAATTTTGTAATTCATAACCTGTTTTAATTTGTGTAAAGCCGGTGTAGTCTGCCTGATTTTTCTAGCAATGTTATCAATGTGAATTCCCCACGTTAACTTATCAAATATTTTTCCAAGATACTTAAAATTATCAACCGATTCTATCGAATCACAACAGCATTCTTATGCTCCATGAAGACAGTCCACATTATGCAACATTATTTTAGGAATGAACTTTCTAAACCGACTTGGTGTTCTTACATACATCATTTTTGATTTTTTGGCGTTTATTAATAATTGTTTGTCATGTACCCATTTGCAGACCTTATTCACGTCCTCCTGAAGCAGTCTTTCCGCAATTTCTACGTCTTGGTGTTCGATTATCAGAGCAATATCATCGGCATATGCGTAAAGTTTGTCATTCATAACACAATTGTGAACAGAGTTAATGTAAATTAGAAACAGTAACGGGGCTAACGTAGTTCCTTGTCCTACTCCATATTTCCTTTTCATTCCCAATCTTCACTAAGCATTCCCTTTCATTTAAATAACATCTAAACCAATTGAGATATTTCCCTGTTATTCCAATTTTGAGTAAGTCCTCTATCAAAATTTCCCTATCAACTAAATCAAAAACCTCCTCATACTCTTTTAAATTTATTTCAGTCACACTAACATTCTGCTTATGAATTTGTATTAACAACTCATCCCCGTTACATCTAATGCCTTTAATGTTTAAATGAATTATATTAATAATATTCTTACTAATTTCCCCTTTCTCGTTAAAATGACTAACTAAATCTGAGTTCCATTGTTTAATGTTTACGTATTCATTACACTCAATTTTGTGACAATAAAGATACCATTTGGTTGTGCAAATACTTTTCTGTTTAATTTAAATTCCAATTTTTATGACGAGACCTAAATGAAGTATTAAGAAACCAGGATATATATATATATATATATATATGAAACAATTTCACATACATACCTTCCGATCGCATCATACTTATCAAATGCTATTATATTGATTATAATAAGTAAAGAACCATACACATAAGAAAACTCCCAAATACATACACATAAATACATAATACACACATATCTTCACATATATACATATATAATCACATACCCATACCCACACACCTTTATAATATAAAACCGCCGCGCGCCACAACCTAAAACCAAACAATATGGAACGGCGAAAGAAAGCATAAAAAGTAAGAATAAAATAAATATATCATCACTCACGAATTTTCACCCATCACATTCTCTACCCATTGACGCACATATAATTGGTTTATGCAGACGGTATTGCTGGCACATAATATCAACATTATGTGCCCTCTCTCATACACCTTCATACCGCACTGTCCACTCTCATGTACTTGCCCTGTAAACCTACATACGAACGACCTGTCTGATAACTTTCAAAACAGCACCGAGTTCTTATTATCACTTAATGCTCCCTTTATATCTCCTCCCCTCTTACCTTTCCTCGTACCTCTACAACCTACCTGAATCTTACACATTCGGTTCCTTACCCCTGATCTCAATCTACTACAACCCAGCATGTAGATGCTTATCCAAGGCGTTCTCTTAGTAATCATAGATTTTTTTAGCACTGGCCCACACGCTTCCTTACTTAACAGGAACTTTACCCCGTTCCTTCTCACTGTCTCGTCGCTGGCGTAACTCACGAAAACGAACATGCATTCATACAGAAACACACACACACTAAAATTTAGTAAATAATTAATTCTGGGGAAATAGATGTACGTAAAACCGCACGAAATACTACAATTATAACAATTTGTTCATATCTTCTTCATTCCTAATATGTAAGATGCGCTCCTGTTCATATTTCCTGACAAAAATCTTTCCTCTCCTCGACCATACCAATCTATAGTTGAGAACTCTGGTCTTTTTTTTTCGTTTGCCACAATAAATTTCTATAATTTCTGGCCAGATATTCATTAATATATATTTGCAAAGCACTTTTTTCATTACCCGATATTTATTTATCGAAAATTTTTATTCTTTTTATTTCCAAAAAACAGGTTGGCTGTAACGCGAATAAAGTAGATGACGCTGCATGTCGCGTTGTTGTTATTAAAAATTACTGGCCATGATATTAGTTTTCGCTTCGCCAGGGAATTACTTTTCTTTGTTTTCGATTAGGTTATGTTCTTTTGTTGTTCTCGTGATGAATTAATATAAAAACGATGTTTGGCTTACGTTAAAATAAAAATATTCCTTAATTGATATATATATAAAAGTTGTTTGGTTTTAGTTAAAATAAAATGTTCACGTTAATTCATTGCGTTTATTTCGTATAACGTAAACATGGCTATCCGTCTACCTGGCTCAGCAGTGATCGGCTTAGGTAGTTTCAAGTTTCTGCCTGGCACCCTGTGACAAGCCAAAATGTCCTCTTTTTTTAATTCAATATTTAATTTATGCACCACCTTAATGACTATCTCCGCTAAATTTTCTCTTGGTCTTTCGGAAGCTCCATGAATTTCAATATTCTCTCTCCTTCCATATTGCGCTAATTCGTTCACGGTCGTTTTTAATTCGGTGATTTCTCGATCTTTCTTCTTCGTTTCCGTTGTTAGAACGTTAACTTGTTCCCTCAAAGCCTTGACTTCGTCTATCAGAGAGCCGTGCAATTGAACGAGGTCATCGTACTTTTCAGATATAAACTCAAAGCATTTTTATTTCCTTGAACTCACTCTTAAGCTCTTGTATGGTGATCACTTCGTCCAGTTCATTTTCCTTTGAGACGTACGCTGTTTTTTTCGTTGCCATTTTGACGGTTGGTTCAGTACTTGATGAACTGAAATCACTGTGCTGCCTTTTATAATTTTTCGCTGCATTTTGCAATACTTTTAACGTTTTCGCTTTAGGCATTGTGATCGACTAAATTATTTCTGATAATAATTATACAAATAATACAGAACGTTCTTACTTGTTTTGTTTCTCAGCGAGCAAGATTGATCGGCATTTATTGTTATTTTACGATTATCGTAGTTTACCAGCGATCTGTATGCTAAATACAGTTACACGATTGAGGATAATACTTAAGAAATGCAAACGATATACCGATTTCGGCAGAATTCCAAAAGCAAATTTTTCACAATGAAAACAAACATAAATGTAATTTTAATTTTAAGAAATGGTAAAAACGGAGAAGTAATCAATAAAAACAACTTTACAGTATCACTTATGAACAACTTTTTTTTTTTTTTTTTTTTTTTATTATTACCCCCCTTGGGTTTGCTAGCAAAGAGCATTAGCCCAGCAAAAAGGAATAGATGCATGGAATAGAATAGAAATTATATTTTTATTCTGTCGACAATGGAATCAAGGAACACCCCTAGGACAGGAACAACAGAGATAGTAGGTAGAGAAAGAACATAAGAGGCGTTGAAAGGAGCGGGAAGACCAAGCTTTAAAAGATGACAATAAAGTAACTCACGCTCGCGAGATTAACACTCGAAGAGCACGTAATTCGCATCGCAAACATATACTGAGAACCTTCAGGATCCAATGGACAAAAAGGAGAAGCAGCCAAAGAGAAGCGATTTAGTGAAGAAGGAAGGAGACTATGCGAGAAACGGAGGCGAGATAATTTAGTAATTATGGACCGACGCAAACTGGGAAACTCATAGAACCAAGGACGAGGAGAAGGAACAGGATTAATCAAGAGATAAAAGGAATTAGGATTAGCGAAAAGAGATACATAAACAGAATGCCAAAGTCTAAGATGGCAGGATTTAGTTGGAAAAAGAATATTGTGTGCTAGAACCTTACTAATAAAATTCCCATTGGAAACAGCAGCTTTAGCAAGAAGGTCGACGGCTACATTTCCATCAATGTCTGAATGTCCTGCAATCCAAAGAAGAAAGTCAATCTGGGTAGACGTCGATGAGGATAGATCATGAAGAAGAGAACGAATAGAAAGGATAATAGCATCGGTGGAAGGAGAAAGGGAAGGTGGAGTTAGCGCTAGAAGAACACTTAAAGAATCAGAAACAATAAGGAATTTGGAAGAACTTGCAGAAGAGGGAATAAACTTCCGCGCATCGATCGTCAACTTTTGGTCGAAAAAATGTTCATTTACACCATAAAGATAACTGTTGTTTGAAGAGCATAATAACCTACACTTACGTGGGATTTCGAACTTCTCGTTAAAACTAACGATAATTCTAACAATGACGTCGTCTTTCATACTGAAAATAAAGATGCTAATAATATTAAAAGGCAAGATTTTTCGTTTGCTAACAAGGATAATCTTTTTTGCCCTGATATTCATCCCGATCCGTACATAGTTATGATTCAATCCAACAATAAAAACTTATCTATCTCACCTTAGCAATTTGCAAGTTTCGGTCGAATTTTAGCGGCGTGCGTTATTTTCAAAGAAATGCCATGGATAGAATAAAATTGATATTGGACGGTGCAGAAAATGCAAACAATTTAATCTCTACAGTAAAAAACAGGGAAAATATCAATCAATTATGATATTTTATACCGAATAGTCTTTTGTACCGTTATTCGTGCTGTTCCTATCGACTATTCAAATGAAGAAATTTTAAATGCTATTCAAAGTGATGAACAGATTGTTAGTGTTAAAAGGATACTCGAACGCGCGGATTCAGAACTGCTCCCGACTACAACGGTAGAATTTCAATTTACTGGAAGCGTCCCAATTATGCCCACATTTACAAACTGCAGTTTCCCATACAGCCAAGCGTAAGACCACCCCGACAATGTGCTAACTGCCTGAGATATTCACATGTTGCAGCTCAGTGTAGGTCTAAACATCGGAACTAATTTTGTCACGGTGATCATCAAGCGTCAAACTGCACCAGCAACAACGAAGAATAGGATAAGTTAAGAAAAAAAGTGTTTACTGTGAAGGCAATTGAAAATTACTAAGGTGAAAGCATTCGGTAATATATCGCTCGCAGAAGCAATTAATGAAGTTAAAAGCGCTGCTCGTTCCGAGGCATTCTCGTATGCAGAAGCAGTTAATTCGGTGAACAGCATACTTCACAGTGTGCCTATTAAAAGGCGAGCTCCGTATAAAATTGACCCTACTAATTCCTATACTGAACCGGAAGCTGTTAAAAAACAATTTCCTGATTATTAAGTCAGCAGAATTTTCACAAGCAGAGGAGAGCTCTATTCCTATCATGTCGAAAACATCGAAGCAGAATAATCTAGCTCAGGTGCATCGACAGAAAGAAAAAGGTGCTGTTCCAACGGTCAACACATCCAAGTCTCCACGGACATCGACAGCAGCCTCGATAAAATTATCAGCATCGAATACAAACAAAAATCTTATTCATCCGAATCGTAACTAAAATTATAAAAATAGCATATGAAAAAAAAAAAACAAAAAACAAAATAAGCATAAATTAGGAAAAAACAGGTTAATAAAATAATCAATTTAATAAAAATTAAAAAAAAAAAGAACAAATAATCTTTTCATCTAGAACAACCGGTATACTAAATATAATAATATTTAGTATCCCCGTGTGCTGCTCGATTCGAAAATGTAGGCCTTCATCTTGTCCGATCAATTTCAAGTTATCTTTTTTAACATTTTGCAGTACTTCTAAAGTTACCGAAAGTTTCGTATGTGACCCTTTATATAAAATTTCAAATTGGTCAATTTTATTTAATAAATGATCCATCTGTGATTTTGGCAGCTTTATTTAATTTCTTAACGATATATAAAATTGTCCTTTCCTTTTTTTTTTGGTTTGTACATTTTCGGTAGTTCCAGTCTAGTTTAACCGGGGCACCGATACGACCCCAAATTTTTGCCTTAACACCACGTTTGCCAAAGCGAAGGTTGTTTTCACAGGAAGAGCCTTGAACAAAATCGCCGTTATCTGGTAGGGATTTTTCACGTTTGCTGCGTAAAATTGGTATTTTGATAAGCCAAAAAACAAAAATAAACTATGAAATCTTTCGAAATACAGGTGAAAGCACAACGCGTAACTTTAAAATAAATTACACATAATAGAATAAACCAGTTAAATAATATTAAACAATCGTACCTAATTTGCTATAGAAATCAGGATTTAACACCAAACATGCACTGAAGAATGCTTAAAATCTCGTGGACGAAGAAGATAAAAAATTCAGAAGTACTGCTACGCATGAACAAAAATCGTGAACCGGTGAATACAATAAAGAATAGGAAACTGGAATACGTAGGACATATAATACGTGGCCCTAAATACCAACTATTGAAGAAAATTTACTTGGCCAGATCGAAAAAAAAAAGATGGATTGGTAGGAAGAATATAAGATGGTTTGAAACATAAAAAATTGGACAAACCATTCAACAGAAGAAATAATTCATACAGACAGTAATCGTGAAAACTGGAAAAGAATCGTCTTCATGTACACAGCCTGAAGTCTGATTAAGATATGGCACCTTGAAGATGAAGAAGATACACTATAACACAATAAACTATTCTATGAAAATTTGAACACAGCCAAACTTCTTAACATCGATTTATTATGATAAGGCCAACTCAAGCCAAGGAGGCATTTAAACAATAGCGATTCGCTCGGCATCTGTTTATCGTTCTTACGATTTCTCGGAAGAGGTTAAGACCAGAGAACCAGAATTTTCTGCGGTGGTTGAAGAAGTAGGAAAAGTATTTGATGTCTTTACTTTGGCCAGCGAGTGTTAATTGTTGAAAGGTGTTATTGTAATCTTCTTGCTGTAACAATTGGGGACCTGTGAGAGAAAGTTTAAAAGCTGAATCTGTTGTTTGACTAGAGTTACTAGGCGCGTAAATCGGCAATCACATTGTTCTCAATGCCTTGGTGTGCTGGGCTTCAGACTAAGCGGATTTTACTACTATTTGGACTTGACTGGTTTAAATTTAACATTAGTTTTCTTATTTCCCAGATGTATGAATTGACTTTGATATCAAGTTTGCACTGTCCAATGCAGTGTACCTATAAGTCATGAGGTTTTCATCAAGAAACTCTAAAGCTATTTTGAGTGCGTTTACAAGAACAATTGTTTTCACCGTGAAAATCTAGGATCTTTATTCAATGCTGCCTTTAACAACATTACCGAGATATGGATAGTTAGCGGCACAGCCTGCTGATGAAAAGTTATTAGCCTTGCTTCTGTCTTCAAGCATCTCAATGGCGTTGTGTTTTTCTATGAGTGAACGGATATAGTTGGCCAAACTTATAATCGTTAATTTCATTATTTGTTGTGGTGGAGAAGAAGTTAGTATCAACATCTATCTTGTATGTGAGGATGTCTTGGATAGTTATGAACTGTAAGTAAAGTTTTGAGCTGTGAAAGAATATTTCCAAGAGCCTCTTCCAAATATTAATACTACTGTAATATCCTGTAAATCGCGGTGAAAGATTTAAAATATGATAATTCAAGAAAAGATTATCGGAAAAACGTTTTTAATTGTATAAATATAATAGATGTAATGCAAAATGTTGCGTCTGATACAGTTCCTGTGATGTACATGACCGACTGTAATAAGTAATAAAATAAAAAATAATTGAAAACTTTGGAGCATATATTTAATGTGTTGAATGCCAACTAAAATTTAATTATGACAATGATAATTTAAACTGATAACCATTCGTGTATACATGATTATGAAAATTTACCATTTATGAATTCTCGAACCATTTGAAGCGCTCGCTTTGGCTGACTTGTTGGTACCAAGTGACCGGCATTCAGAAACAGAAGATCGGTAAGATTTCCAGCAACTTTGTAATGTCCAGCTTGTACGCCCATTTCATCGTGCCACAATATCAAATCTGACTCGTAATAATCTACCGCACCGCTGAAATGCAAACTTTGAACAAAACTTCTAATTGATGGATAGTGACAACGAGTGTCTAACTGGCCAGCATAAAGCAGTATTCGATAATGATTTAGTAATTCCAGGAAAAACGGGGCAACAGATTGAAGATAGTCAAGATATATATAATCAGCCACGTCGTAATTTAATTCCATATATTTCAAATTACCTACGTGAACACATCTGCGAATGTGATTGTTTTCAAATATTATCTCTGTGCTACTGAATGATGTTTTTTCCGTAGTTGTGTAATCATACGTAAGTATAAATGGAAATGAGTATGGATTTACATACGAAACAGTCAAACCCCCTTCATAATCACCAGCACGTATGTAAGTTCTAGTAGCGTCCTCTGTATTGCGGTATGCTTTCAATGTCTTCAGATCTAGAAATCCTAACTGATACAGGATATCAGCATTCCACTCCATCGTTTCAGGATCAATATTTCCGTTTCCAATTAAACATCCTTTCAAGTTAATCTTAACTGGTATTGTAATGTCTGAATTTTTTTTATGAATTTCGTACGCTACCGATGGAATATATTTGCCAGCGTACGATTCTCCAGTGATGTAAAAGTCGTTCTTCAAATATTCGGGAAATAGCTGGAAGAATTGGACCAACGCGCAATGCATATCTCTAGCAACGTCCTCTTCAGTTCTGGCGTAACCGGCTTCGTTTTGTGTAAAACTGAATCCAGTTCCAACCGGTTGATCGACATACAGTACGTTGAATTCATTGATCCACGTGATCTTTCTATGAATCAACTCACCGCTAGTTTCAAAATCGTAAGGTCCATTTTCTACAAAGAAACCAAATAGGGAACTAACACCAGGACCACCATTTAACCAAAGAAAAACTGGAACATTTTCAGGATCTTGTTTACTCTGACAAAACCAAAAGAACAGATTTGAATTGAACTCTTCGTTCACTGTCAAAAATCCGGAATAGCTAACGAAATTATCGTCCGACAATATGCGTCCTACTCGACTGGCCTTTTTTCCTTCTTCTATTTCGCCCGATTTGATATATGGCGTTAAGAATAATGGTTCACCAGCGTCTTCTTCGTCAGAAGCGTATAAATTCTTTGATGTTTCGGTATTTGTTGAAATGTCCGGACGACTATTTACCAACAAGTAAAGCTGGAATATTATAAATACATTAAACACAGTTGCAACCATTTCTACGAGGGTGGTTCAAATATAAACCGGAATTTCGTCATAAAAATTTTTATTTTATACTTACAGTGCTCATATTTTTTACAATTTTTCGAGATAACCCCCCTCGCACGCTACGCAATTTTTCCACCTCTCCGGCAATTTTTTTATTCCTTTTTCGTAAAAATCTCGCGGCTTGTCACATAGCCATTTGCGCACGAACGATTCCACCTCATCGTTGCTGTCGAAACGTTGTCCACCAAGTGCTTCTTTCAACGGGCCAAACAAATAATAATCACAAGGCGACAAATCTGGACTGTAAGGAGGATGTTCAAGTGTTTCCCAGCCCAATTTGGCCAATGTCTCCATCGTGAGCCGAGCGGTATGTGACCTGGCGTTGTCTTGAAGCAGTATCGCACTACGGATCGGAATTTCGCGCCTTTTTGTTCGATAGGCCGGCTTGACTGTGTTTTTTAGGAGGTTACTGTAATACTGCGCCGTCACAGTACGTTGTTCAGTTAGAAAATCGACTGCGATCACTCCCTTCATGTCCCAAAACACGATACACAACACCTTCCCAGCTGACTGTGTAACCTTCGCTTTGACTGGCGCTCCCTCTTTTTTCTTCCGCCACTCCATAGACGAGCGTTTACTCTCCGGCGTATAGCAGTGTACCCAAGTTTCGTCCGTGGTGAATATTCGCCGCAATAAATTCTCTCCTGAAGCTCTTCATACCGCTGCAGGAGACGCGTACAAACTTCCCAACGAGTGAATTTCTGTTCAAAATTCAGAAGTCTTGGCACCCATCTGGCTGCAATTTTAGCGATAACCTAGCCGATCATGAATTATTGTCTCAATACTACCTATGCTGATGCTAAATTCGTCGGTCATATCGCGTACACGGACGCGTCGGTCAGCCAAAATGAGTTGTTCGATGGCTTTGACGTGTTCATCTGTAATGCTGGTTTTTGGGCGCCGCGCATGTGCTATGTTTGACACCACTTCACGTCCTTTTCGAAACGCGGAACACCACTCGTACACTTGAGTTTTGGAGAGACACTCATCCCCGAACTGTTCGCGTAATTTTCGGTAAATTTCCACGGATTTTACGTCGTCTTTGACTAAAAAACGAATAATGATGCATTGCGCAACAGACACTGGTACTTCTTTTTCACTCATGGCTCTAACTACACTAAAAAGTGAGGTTACGCGGTTCTAATTGCTCTACACGCTTCGTAACAAACCGGTCTAACTGCCAGTGCAACCACTTTTTCCACAATAAATTTTTCCCGCGTTTATTTAAAAATTCCGGTTTATATTTGAACCACCCTCGTATGTAGCACAGCTTCGCTATTATTCCACTGGTATTATAATGTTCGATTAATGCAAAATGTACATTCCTAAAATAAACCAATACATCATGTATTTCAATGATTTATTACAAATCGAGAAAATGATATCGGTACTTGATTGTGCGGTCATTGAGTATTGCATGCATAACTCACGTTGCGTGTAGAAATTATCACGAGCACTAATCTGTACAGCTAGAATGTACAAATAGGTAGTCACGACATTCGGAACCTCGAGAAATACGACTGGGATATAGTATAGTCCTGCTTAATTCGCCACTGCGTATAGACTTCACTAAACATATCTATACTGAAATTACAAGAATATGCAATTGGGTAGCTTCGACAAGAGCTCTAGTCTTTTAATACAAAACAGTAGAAATGAAGGCCGATGTAGGATGTAGTGCTGGTGCATTTAAGCACCCGGTGAACAATTCTACGTGGTGCATTGAGGAAATGAACATTTCTACTGAAAATCGAACAATTTTCAATAATCAAACGGCACTGCATAATGAAAGTTATAAATTCTTTCAGTACAAGCTACCAGGGTTTGGTCTGCTACTTAATGATATCTGATGATAATATTATTGAAACTTTTTTGAAATACATTGCAGAAAGACATTAAATGATTAATCATGGTCCCACTTAGGAAAATTCATAAAATATTTTATAAAATTCATTTGATCATTTCTTTTATTACGAAAGACACAATGTCGATACTTTTACTAGAGTTTTTTAGGATTTCCAAATAATATTTGCAATGAATTTACTCAATGGTTCAACCAAAAATTTTCTTCCTTGTTAGTATTAAATTGTTCGTTTATGTCATTGAAAACAACATCAATGATTTTAAATACTGTATCCTATTCGCGGTAAACAAATATATCAAGAAATTTAATAACATATTTGCTACAATTTATCACAACGTTTCGAATATAACGATTAAAAATTTTCCGGTTAGCGATAAAATTCAGTTAACGAATATAATTAATTTGATATTTCTACAAATTTATTTTCACAGTTTCTACGATGTTATCATCGCTATTCACAGTAATGGCAATGAAAATGCTTTTATTGACATATAATTTGGCTAAGTTTTTGATAAAGTTGCCCTTAAAAGGGACTATTATAATAAAAATAATATTATTTGCCTCTATTACTTTTCCAGTTTAATCAATGATCGAATAATTTAGGACTTTAAAACTTACCTCATTGACTGTAGTTCTAGTTATGTAATCGGCGTAACGGTAGGTTATCAAGGAAATTTAGTAACACTGTATCTTCTTTACTTACCACCCTGTTAGATATAAACATCTAGGCACAAAAAAATTCGACAGTCACAAAAATAATTAAACATACACCGCTATATCCTTTCATATGTGAAAATTGTTTAATCGTAACTTTATGTACTAATTTCGATCTACCGTTGTTTAAAATATATCTGTCCTGCGTTCGCATATTTGCTGATTTTATTGGTGAGATCGTTCATTTTATCTCTATTGTCTGTATTTGCGTCTATTTTGTTACACCCATAACGCGCGTTCGTATTATTATTATTATTATTAGTTTTTATTTATATTATTCTTATTAGTATTATTAGCTTCATCGTTGATATTTCTAGCCGTTGATTCCCACTGTATTCGACGTAAGAAAATATCCGAATAAAACTAAATCATCTGCAAATCATCTTTCCCCGCCTTCTTCTAAATCTCTTCCCACTGTTTGCACTAATAATAACTTTCAGTCAGTGTCTGCGATTATTGATCGTTTGGATCTACACCTTCACATAATAATCCGCCCAATCTAACGTAACACGGAAAAGCAAACGAAGTCTAACTGACCTTTAATTGTATTCCCGAGTAGCTACGATAGGGGTAAAATCATTGTTCTAGTTCACAGTCTGGAAAATAAAAATATTACTTATCTTCATCCCATGTTTTTGGCCAGAATGTTTTATGAAAAAGTTAATGGTCTCTCCTCCATCTGCAGGCCAGGAAAAAAGCTAAATAAAATTAAAGTTTTAAGTCTGTAATTGAGGACAATAATTTTATTCGCTCGGAGGAAATACATAAAGGATTAAAAATCCGGCCTTTCATCCCGAAATCTCTGCTATTTCAACTTGGTATAATATCTCGTCCGATCTTTCAGTTAACGAACTCCTGTCCAATTGTACATCAGAGGTACCTCTATCTCTAATATTCGTAGGTTACAGAAAAAATCCTCCGATAATTCTTTTATTCCCATTCTTGCCATTGAAATTAAGTTTCAGGGCTCCTTCCTTCCTCCTTACATATATTTCTATGATTCATATCGTGTTAAGGTTGAGTCTTTGACTTGTAGACCCACTTTATGCCGCAATTGCCTTCGTTTTGGACATTTCAGTGCCTCTTGGCGTAGCAAAACCATTTGTTCTTTGTGTGAGGATGATCATTTGTCTTCCGAATGTACGATTATGCAACAAAGTGGTTCTTCTTCCTATTTTTACGTCCACCGTGGAGAAAACCATTCCACTTTGGACCCCAACTGTCAAGTTTTTAAAGAACAGGTTAAAATTCATAAGATTATGAACTTACAAAATTTTTCTTATTCTGAAGCGAAAAATATCTGCCAATCTAAAATTCATCCAACTTTCCCGCTTACTCTTGTATTTACTAACAACTATTTTGATATTAAGAGTTTACTGAAAAATTTTCACAAATCCCGATCTCAAAAAAAAAACTCAATCAATATTACTCACAATCGAACAGACGTCGATCGTAAAGCCGCAAAACAGATCGACAGAAATGAAAAATCACTTATATTCGTTCAGATAATTTGACATAAGTAATACAAAAATAATGTACTTTTAAATGTAAGTTAATACATGTCTGTTTGTTATAAATTGTATAATAAAAACCAACTTTAATAAGAAAGAAATATAAGGGTAAAAATAATTTATAACAATAAATTAAATAAATACCTTATTTAGGAACGTTTTCCGGTATAACCCATCATCAACTAAAACTAACTTAATCAAAACTCAAAACACACTGTAAAGAATATAAGGAATACAATACAACACATGTTCCTAAATAAGGTATTTATTTAATTTATTGTTATAAATTATTTTTACCCTTATTCGTTATTAAAGTTGGTTTTTATTATAGCGTACATTTACCTTAAGGCAAAAAGGAACAAATAAAAACAAGAAAAACAGAAACGGAAAATGTGTAATTAATATAACAGACTTGTTTGATTTATCAGTGGAAAGTATTAATGAAAATAGTACGGCCTATCGTTTACGAATTTTTCACTCTTCGCTGACATGTGCAAAGAATAAAAAGTTGCCATGTCCATTGCATCACGATTTACCAATGATTATGACTTTACAAAAATAATTCAGAGAATTTTTTTTCTACGAGTATTAAAGTATAGACCGATTAAGTCAAGTTTTAGAAACATACTTCGAAAAATTAATTAAAAAAGTACCGAATTACCAGCTGAAAGAGTAGAGGAGATTGAAAACTAACTTACTACAAAATATCTAGCGAGTAATTGCTTATTATGTTGTAAATAATCTTGCTTTGTACAAGTCTTTGAAGGAAGTTGTAAGTACTTGGTTAAGTCGCGTAATTTATGGATCCGTTTATGCTTGAACAACAGCCACGAAATATGCAATGTGATCTCAAAAATTGTTCTTTGTAAAACTCCGAAAGAAAAATTTTTAGGAAAATTAACATTCAGAACCGCTAGAATCAGAATTGTAAAATGCTGTCGCTTCCTGATTAGATAATAATTGTTTGAGAAGGACTAGAACAATTTTCGGACACAAAACTCCAAAACTTAGAGATCGAACAAAAAAAGGTGTTTATTTCCTACAAAATCTTCATAACTGCCGACTCAAAAAAATAGAAGTTCACAAGTAATTACATATTTAGTTGTCGGTATTTGTAATAAAAATGTTTCAGATAACTTCGAGTGATAAGCCTATCAGTAAAGGTGAATGTAACGATGTATGAAAATTGTTTCATCTCAAAATCTCTATAACTGTTACGCCTATTATCGCGAAATGTGGTGAGTAGATAAATATTGCAATGTACAGAAAAGGACTGAAAAAGTTTCCTAAATTTCGAGCAAAGGTATATAAGAACGTGATTCACAAAAAGGCTGAATCAAAAATCAAAAATTTCTAAAGGGTGAATATTTATTAGGATATAGATGTTTACTAAAAAATGGTGTTTTATAATACACTTTAATATTAACTAATTATTACGAACCAAAAATTTTGAAAAAATGCAATGACTCCTAGTAGTTTGATCACAAGGAAAATTATGAAAATCAGAACTATCCTATAAGCAGTCTGTATACAGGAAAGCTGGGAGGTGACTAACCCAAAGTAAAGTGCAGAAACTAACCTAATTATTTTATTCGGAAGGCAAAAAATAACCCAATTCCCAGTGCTGAAGCTTGGAAATTAACCCAAATCCCTCTGGTTCCCCAGATCTACCTAAATTTCCCCTTTCTATTCCCCACATTGCAGATAACTCAAACAAATTTTCAGAAATCTAACCTGATTATAGTCCAGGGGTCTTGAAGTTCATTCAAGTCTGGAATCCTTTAAGATGTGCATTTTACTGTTCATATATTATTTTTTTCTGACCATAAGTATTAAAAATAAATCGAAAATTTAGAAACTAACCTTGGCTCCCATTTACCTGCTTTACTGATCGTATGTAATATTTTTTAAAATTTGGGAGATAAATATTGAAAGATAAATTCAAGTATACTTAGGCTATTAATGGCGATGTAGGATAAGATAGGGATTAGGACAGCACCCTGTGGAACGCCATTTTGTAATGGTTGAAGTGACGAAAAAACTTCATTAACTCTTGTGCAGAAGTATATGGAAGTAGAGAAGAAATTGATAAGCTGAGGTAGATGTCCGCGAAATCCCCATACGTGTAATTATTGTAGGATTTTGTAGTGCCACGTGCGGTCAAATTCCAGGGAGCAGTCGAAAAATACAACGAGCAGGTGATGACGTTGTCAGAATGATTCTTGTACGCGAGTAAAAAGAGCAAGCAGTTGGTCTTCAATGCTTCTGCTAGGCCAGGCCTAAATCCGCATTGAGAGTCAGTGAGGAGATTGAGAGATTCGAGTTACCAGATCAGTCTTCTGTTAATAATTTTCTCGAAAGTTTTGCCCAATACCGAAAATAACGAAACTGGACGGTAGTTATCAGGTAGAGCAGGACTTTTGCCCAATTTAGTCAGAGGTAGAATTCTATAGCAGTATTTCAGCAAGTTGGAAAGTGGTTGTTTGTCTAAAAAGTGTTGAACAGCCTTAAAACTTGGTGAAGTGATTTTGCCGGCATAGAAAGAAACATTTGTAAATGAAAGCTATCCGTTCCTATTGCTCCGATTTTTGTAGAATGGATAGCTTGCTGAGGTTCTCTACGGGTAATTAGACAGTTGTATAGTTCAGAGCTGTCTGATGAGAAATCCAGGGTGAAGATATCGCGGGAATTTTTGATAGGTATGAAGTCTGGACCTAATGCTGAGTTGGTAGATGCTTGAGCAAAGTGGCTGGAAAGAAAATATGAGTTTTTTCTTGAGGGTGAAGAGGAGCGAGATCAGTAGAAAAGATGAGTTTTTCCAATTGCCAGCCATTGTTGTTAATTTTGATACTGCTCCAAAGCGGGTTATATTGTAGTCTCCAGCTAAAATTGTTATCAAAAGCAGAGGAGGCATCAATGAAGGAAGCTAAGGTGTACTGTTTTTGGATGAAGGATTTGTATATACTGGAAACAAATAGACTAATACAATCAGGAGGGCCAATCCCAGGCCGAAAGCCAAACATATTGCTGGGAAGAACGTGGTTATGTTCCAGCCAACAAACAAGGCGCCTGTTTAGCATACCTTCGAATAGTTTTCTGATACAGGATGCTAAAGAAATTGGACGAAAGGAGGAACTTTTTTTAGGAATAGGAATTATGATAAAAGAGTTCCAGCAAGGAGGAGTTACACCTCTGGAAAGAAAGGCATTAAAAAGGTTGAGGAGAGTATTAATAGATAATTCAGATAGGTTTTTAAGAACAAGATAAGGTATGCCGTCGAGACCTGGAGTGGGACTGGAAGATTTTGAGAAAACAGACTTTAGTTCATTAATGTTGAAGGCAGAAGTAAGGAAATGTGGAGGAGAATCTTGTGGAAAAGGAGCGGGATAAAATTCGTCAAAGTTAGGAACGTAAGCGAGAGCGACAGAATCAATAAACGGTAATAGGCAATCATCAGAAATATTGAAATTGTTAGGACGTTCAGAGGATGGGAATTTAAAAGCTCTTGCCATTTTCCATATGAAAGGTTCTTGAGAAAGAAGAGCAGAAATTCCTCGAAGAGGACTTCTTCGAGGCTTTTAGTACATACCGAGCTCTTGGATTCGCTCGTTTATGAGCAAGAAAATTTTCAGTTGTGGCATTCGTACGGAAAGCTCTAAAAGTAGTTCGACTATGGTCAAAAGCAGCGTTGCAATCCTCGTTCCACCAAATAGAAGAGGACGCAGCACGCCGATTGGCGAATGAATGATGACTAGAAGGGGAGGAGGCATTAAGAGCAGACTTGATAGATTGCAAGAAAGAATTATAAACATGTACGGGATCAAGACCAGGATGAAAATTAGGAAGCGAAGAATCCAGGAGAGAACGGAACACAGTCCAACTAGTTTTAGAAAGATTCCATGGAGTAGAATGAAGAGGCTTGACATAAGTAGGAGGGGAAAGATTCATAGGAGTTATTAGAATAGGAATATGATCACTGCCGAAGGAACTCGTAAGTGTTCTCCAGTTGTGGTTAAAGCCAATATTCGGAGAAGAAAAGGTCAAATCGAGGGAGCTAAAGCTAGATGGACTCTTAAAATAAGTAGGAGAGGAGTCATTAAGAATAATCAAATTATCGGAAAGTACAGACTTTGTATTCTTTTTTAACACAACGTTTCGTTGTTTTCTCACCATTTTCAATAATATTTCTATATATATATATATATATATATATATATATATATGGTATATACGTTTTATTACACAACTCTAAAAGTATTTACCTGTATATACAAGTGTATTTATAACTTTTTCAGTTGGTGTTATTATTTTTGTTGTTATTGTTGTTTATTAAAGCAGTAAATTATAATAAAAATTGAAAAGCAATCAACTATTTTTTTTTTTTTTTATAAATGGGCTCGGTGTCAACACTGACTCAACTACATGAGCTTAGATCACCTACTCAAATTCTTAGGCGATCGGAGATAGAGAGTATAAAGGAAAGAAGGAGGGGAATAATGACTAAGCAATCAACTATATTACCTACAAGTAATGTGTTATCACTGGTATAATCTAAAAGATACATCAGAGTGTAGTAAACACGGAACACTATTTCTGAATAATATAAGATGTTTAATTATTGGTCTGAGTAGATGTGAAAAACAAATTCGTTATTTACATTATTACCATTCAAATGGATTGCGTTACGAGAATGTTTATATAAACAATACACCTTTATATTAACCAAAATATACATTGTTGGATACAACGGTTATGAAACATTTACTGTGGTTGCCGAGCTAGTAAGGCTGACACGATTAACCCAAATTCAGTATTTATATTTGACGATATACCTGCGCACTCAACTCATCCTGTTGTGTAACAATATTTTTTAATGGTCGTCATAAAAATGTGAATTGTTTCTATCTGTGCCAGACACTCGTAAAGATATGGTATGAGGTAATGCTAATTTCACACTTTTATCTACACAAGATGATATAAATATATGTCATGTATACGATGAACATGTTAATGGTATGTGTCTGTTTAAGACTTTTAAAAAAATTTGTGAAATATGTTAGAAGAATAAACACGATTTTCTAGTGATTGATGAAGAGAATGAACTATATAAAGGCCGGTTTTATCATCGTTTTAATGAGTTTATAGTGATTAAAGATGTTAAAGATGTTGATGAATAGCGTTGAAAAAAATATTGAATATAAATTATAACTTACAAAAGGATTGGTAAAATTACATAACGATATAATGAATAAATATAATGCGTTAAAAGTTAGAATCTAAATTTATTACAAATACTTCAGTTGCAGTGCTTGAACCTATTACAAAACTATTGGCAGATATTCGGGAAGCGTTCCAAATACCTAGAAGAATGAAAAAGGATGTTGATCTGGTAACTGATTTTTCTTTGATTGCAAAATGAAAACTAGTGCAAAGTAAGGGTAGAAAATATAAAGCCAAGAATATAGATAATGATGATGAAGACAAAATTGAGATTGAACTAGGATCCAATTCATTTAATTTAAGTGGAATAAGTCCACTTCGTATAGATGGTGATACTCCTGAACCTAGAGATAAAATATGTGGAATGTGATATAGCCCTCTCGTGAATGAATATGTGATGGGTACACTTTTATTTCTTCGAATAAAGATTCTTCTTCTTCTCGTGCCACCCGATTCGGGTATTGCTTAATCATCATGTATGGATTGGATTATCTGCTGGAATTGATTTCGATCTTCTGCTATTCTGACTAGATCTTCTGTTTTCTTAATTCCGGTCCATTTTTTTATATTATCTATCCAAGCGGTCTTTCTTCTTCCCGGATTTCTTCTTCCTTCTATCATGCCCATTATTATTGTCTGTAGTAATTTGTATTTTTCACCTCTCATGAAGTGTCCAAAAAATTTTATCTTCCTTCTTTTTACTATAGTCATTAATATTCGGTCAGTTCCCATTAGTTCCAGTACTTTCTCATTTTTTAACTTTTTGGTCCACGGTATTTTCCACATTCTTCTGTAGCACCACATTTCAAATGATGATATACGCTTCCTCATATTTTCCTTTATGGTCCATGTCTCGCTTCCATACAGTAGCACTGACCATACGTAACATTGCAATATCTTTTTCTTGATCCTTAGGCTTAATTTCCTATCGCAAAGGGTGTTTTTTAATTTCATAAATGTGTTTCTGGCCATCTCTATACGAGTACGTATTTCCATATCAGAATCATTACTTTGTGTTATCCAGCTACCTAAATATTTATATTTTTCCGTTCGTTCAATTTCTTCGCTGTCTAAAAATAATTTTTCATTTAGATTAGGCTGTCTTGCAACTACCATGAATTTTGTTTTTTTAGTATTTATACTGACTCCTTTCTTCTTGCTTTCTACTGCAACTATGTTTAGTAGCCGTTGTAGGTCTGTTACATTTTCCGCCAGTAGTGCAGTATCGTCAGCAAAGCGAATCACTGAAATTCTTTCGCCTGCAATTTTTATCCCTTCACTACGTTCATCTAAAGCTTGAGAAAAAATTGCCTCAGAATACAGATTGAATAGTACCGGCGACAATACGCATCCTTGCCTAACCCCTCGTTTTATTGGTATTTGATCTGTTAATTGTTCATCTATTAATATTCTTGCATGTTGTTTTTCATAAAGCGTTTGTATAATCGTAATATCCGACTGGCAAATACCTATATCTTTTAATGTTTTTATTAGTTCCGTGTGCCGTACCTTGTCGAAAGCTTTGTAATAGTCTATAAAACAAATGTATACTGATTTTCCGAACTCCAGTTGTCTTTGGATTAGTGTTTTCATACAAAATAACGCTTCTCTTGTACCCATTCCGTTCCGGAAACCGAACTGGTTCCATTTCATGTTTTCTTCGCATTTTTTAATTATGCGTCGATGAATTACCCGCAGAAATATTTTTAGAACGTGGCTCATTAGACTAATTAATCTATATTCATCACATCTATATGCATTTGTTGTTTTTAGTATGGTAATGAACCTTGATTCTAGCCAATCTTCCGGTATTTTCCCATTTTTATAGATTACATTGAAAAAGCCAGTAACTTTCTTGATTTCCATAGGACCTAACATTTTTAATATCTCTATTGGCACCTCATTAGGTCCTACCGCCTTCCGTACTTTAGCTTGCTTGATTGCCATCTCCACCTCAGATTCCAAGATTGGCAACGTATCCCCTTCTTCCTGTGGCATCCTTTCTTCTTGATCATCAAACAGCGTTTTCACATACTGCTCCCATGTTTTTACCTTTTTATCAGTATCCGTTATGATATCTCCGTTCTCCTTCCTTAGAAAAGTTATATGTCTTTTTTTATATGTATGCGTCGTTTCTCTAATCTTCCTATGTATGTTAAATTCATCATGTTTGCTATGTAATTGCTCAATCTCTTTACACTGTTCATTCAACCATTCTTCCTTTGCTTGTATGATCTTTTTTCTGATGCTTTTGTTAATTTCTTTATATTTAAGCGGGTTATTTTTCCACTTTCTTCTATACTCCATTAGGTCTAATATTTCGCTGGTCATCCAGTTCTTGTGTTTTCTGTTTTGTTTCCTTGTAAGTTGCTCTTTTGTTATCGTATTAATTGCAGATTTTATTTGTCTCCAGTCTTCTTCAATATTTCCAGTGTCTCTCATATTTCGTATTTGATCATTCACCTGCTCTTTTATTTTTTCCCGTATTTCATGGTTCTGTAGAATTTATAGATCTAATCCTATTTTCTTAGTTTTTTGGATTTTCTATACTCTTATGCGTATCTTTGCTTGTAGCAGGTTGTGGTCTGTATTCGCATCAGCACTTGGCATAGTCTTTACAGATAATACGCTATTTCTAAAACGCTTATTGGCAATTATAAAATCAATCTGATTTCGGATTGTTGTTCCCGGTGTATCGGCTGGAGATTTCCATGTATATAGCCTTCTGGTGGGTAACTTGAAGTATGTGTTCATAATAGTTAAGTCATTTTGTTGGCAAAACTGTACTAAGAGATCCCCTCTGTCGTTTCTGACTCCCAATCCAAATGGTCCCGTTATCTCTTTTGTAATTGCATTTCCCACTTTGGCGTTGAAATCTCCTATGATGTATGTGGCTTCTTGTTTCTTACAGCTTTTTAGTACTGTTTCAATATCCACGTAAAATTCTTCAAGCTCTTCCATAGTTGCTTCAGTTGTAGGTGCATATATTTGTATAATGTTTATGTTCACTGGCTGTGCTTTTATCTTAAGTGCTATTATTCGATCATTGTAAGGAACACAAGATATAACGTTTTTATCCCATTCTTTATCAATTATTATAGCAACTCCTCTATGATGATTTCCATTTTTGTCACCTGAATAATACACTGTCATATTCCCTGTTGCAATCTTTCCATTTCCAGGCCATCTTACCTGGCTGAGGCCAAGTATATTCAATTTTAGTCTTTTCATTTCCAGAATCACATTTGATAATTTCCCCGGTTCGTATAATGTGCGCACATTCCATGTACCCATAATAGTTTCCTTTGTATGATTTGTATTTCTTCGCCCCATTGTTTTGCCTTCCCGGAATCTTAATGTCCCATTCCTCTGTTCAGACGTCTTATCGCAAAACTGTCGGAGATTTTTTCTTTCGTGTGCTGTTATCCCACTTGTGTTATTGTCCAGTCTCTCAATTTCCACACTAGACCTGGGATCCATCATAGCATGGCCAGTCGCATATTTCCCATTACCAAGCCTAGAAACTTGATAACGCCGGGCGCCAGCCGGACCGTATGGCATATATATCCTTTCCTTTTTTACTTTCATGATGATATTTCTTGGGATGATACTGCAGTGGTTTCCCGTTGCCTTCTGCAGGATTTTCTGTCGGGGTTTACTCCCCTAGCCGAAAAGACCCCGTTTTAGGGCGCGAGATGCTCGCCTACTCGCTCTAGATTGATGTTCACCAATCCGACTGGGGCACATACGTCTCGAGCGAGTTTCTGATAGTCTGCTGTTATAATTGCAGTAAAAAGCTTAACGGTATTTATTGGCAGGCAAACCTTCGGCAAGTGAACCTCCCTCCGTTTTCCCATCAGCAGTATAATGTGAGTTCTGATTTAGCTTTCCTGATCAGCGCTTAGCCCGCCGAACAGAAAATTACCACCCTGCACGACGTGGACGTACAGAACTCACATGGTTGTTGTTTCGTTTCTCCGTCGGCGGGACTAGCACCATTTGACGGTCGAGTGACTACTTACTAGAGAAGGTAACTCTAGTTACAACAACCTGTGCCCCGCAGGGCGAATAAAGATTACGGAGAAATATATTTAGGAAAGGGAGGTAAACGAAAAATATTTCCATACACTTCAAGATTTAGCGATAAATAAACAATTACTGCAATTAACGAGAGCTCATGCTACTGACATGTTGAAAGGCATTGCTAATTCAAAATATAATAAAATAATAAATCTCTCATTTCGACATGATGTACTAAGCGGAAAAGGTAAATATAAACTTTTTTTTGATATATATATATTATAATGTGACTATTACATGGCTAAAGAAAATTAAATAAATAAAAAGAAAAAAGAAATAAATTAATAAAAATAAATAAATAAATAAAATACTAAAAATTTAATTTAATAAATTATCGAACAAATGGTGTGAGTGTAAGTGTGCGTATGTGTGTAATCCTGTTGTCGGCTAGGAGTGAATGGAATACGGTATCGCCACCCACGGAGGACGCTTCGGCAAAGTGTAATTGTACGAATCATAAAAATTAGGCTTGTGAATATTGCAGGTTCTAAGGATTCCAGAACAGAACAGAACAGAACATATATTCAGCTAAGTACAATAATACAGTATTTATAAACAAAAATGCGTACTAGCTCGAAAGAGACTTAACCGCATTACATTAGTGTGATGAAAATAGAACATTTACGTATTGTTAACAAAAATATAAATACTATACAAAAAAATACAAAAGGGCAAAAAAAAATATAACAATAAACCCAAAATAATCAAAAATTACAACCAATTGTTACCATTGAAAACATTACTTAACAGCCCAGAGATATCACTAACTAACTAAATTGTGTTTAATCCGACGATGCTTATATTTAACGTACATCCGGGATAGTTGCGCGAAATTATAATCGCCTATATTCCTAATAAGCATATTGCTGTGGTAGGAACAGCCATGAAAATTTTTTTTTTCTGTATTAATTATAAAATCTTTTACATAACGCAATTGTAACCAGCCATGCATATTATATATTTTAGTCCAGCGGGGAACGTTTAAAATACACCGACAACATCTATTCTGCAGCAACTGAGGTTTATTAAAATCGGAGTTTGAAATCGAACACCAAACTAGAGCTGAATAAGCCAATATTGGTCTAATAATACTTTTATAGATAATAAGCTTGTTTGCGGTGTTTAAGTGAGATCTCCGATTGATAATTGGGTACAAAGCCGCAATGGTTTTATTTGCTTTCGCTTCAGCGTATTTTAAGTGTTCCTTAAAAGATAATCTTTTATCTAGAATTACACCAAGATATCGAACATGATTAGCCCATCTAATTCTGGTGCCAATAATAATCAATTGCTTTGGAAGGATGGAATATTTACGAGTAAAAAGTATAGCTTCTGTTTTAGTTGAATTAATTTCAATTTTCCATTTTTCCAAAAATTTTAAAACCCAAAAACTGTGCAGCTGTAGACGATACTTTTGGCATTTAAATCGCCAACTAAAATAACCTTTGGATGTAAGTTAAGAAGTGATCTAATGTCATCAGCAAATTTTTGTGTAAATCTAGGTGTGGCTTATATACGGCGCGAACAACAAACGAGTTTAAATTTTGATTAACATGACAT
Organism: Icerya purchasi; assembly: GCA_039619475.1. NCBI lineage: Eukaryota > Metazoa > Arthropoda > Insecta > Hemiptera > Monophlebidae > Icerya > Icerya purchasi. Next base: position 343,333,647 of record CM077115.1, read on the forward strand.
AAAAAATCAGAATATATTTTAACAGCTATGCATTGTACGTGCATTAAATGAGGTAAACGCAATAAGACATGTTTAATATTATTGTTTATAATTAATGCTACTCCACCATTTCTACGATTAAAAGCTTCTTTATACAATTTGAAAACAGGAAATTTAAGGTTATATGAAGAGTGCAATTTGGTTTCGGAAAGGGCAGTTATGTGAATCTGGTTATTGCAAATAAATTCATACAATTCCACATACTTATTACCGATTGAGTTACAATTCCAAGCAACTAGTCGTATCCCGTTATTATTGATAATCATTAGTCACAATTAAAAATAATTCTTACTTATAATTTCCGTAACCTTCCTGATAACACTAAAAATACTCTTTTGATGCATGCCATTAAATTCATTTAATATGAGTTTAATTACTCAAAAAAGTTTATTTACATTAATATTTCTAAATTTATTTAATAACGAGAAAAAATTCGAAAAATGATCAGGTTCAGAGTTATCCGGACTATTATGTCTAGACACCTGCGCATAAGATCTTTGTGGAAATTTGCCTGCATTGGAAGGACAAGTCTTTAATTCTTGTGCTGTAGGTAAACCAGTTTGACGAAGAGAAGGCCTCTTTTCCTCCCTGACACGAATGATACGCACAAAATGTGCACATTCGCTGGAATTGGCAGCATGAGGACCATCGCAATTGGCACACTTGATTAAATTAGAGCTGATACAAGCACCAGTAATACACCTATCAGGTAGGTTGCAATTTATTGACACATGTCCAAAACGTTGATATTTACAGCACTGAATTACCAGACTTTTTCTTACGTATTTTTCCCATCGAATGTCTTTACTATTTGTCCCAGGAGGGAACGTAGCGATGAAAACAGGAAGGGGAATCCGTTCACTCGTATTCTCATGCTTTTTTGTAAGTTGCGTGATACTTAATACCGTACAATATGATTCTAGTTGAACTTTGATATCTTCTGTTGTAAATGTAGTCGGAAGTCCTTTCAAAACAAGTTTTAGGGGCTTACGCTCTCTCGGCAGATGTGTATAGAAGTGGATATTATTAGTTTTAAGAGTAGAAATTACTGCATCGTAATGTGCACTGGTGTAGACGTAAATTAAAGTTTTATTATTGTAATATTTTATTTTAAATTCCGAATTAACTAGAAGTTTTAAGTTACTAATTAATTGTTTAAGATTTATCGAACTATGAGGGTGTAAAATAGTTATTGGAGGATATTTCGGGGACGTATTTATTACCGTTTGACGGACCAGCCGCATTGCTATCGCACTGCTCGTACAATTCGTTCATCGGAACATAATCGAAATTGGGAACAGTCCCCGCCGCTGTATTCGACGACCTACCCGATACCGACATAGTCAAATGAATAGTACTATCAGCTGACCGAGATCAGCCGATAATATCCACTGACGAGAATACAGTTAAACTGATACACTTCCAAACAACAATGAACACAGAAAACAACGACTGCCAAAAACGCGCGGCAATTTGAATAAATCAAAGAATCTCCGCGGTCACATTTGTCTTCATCTTCTTCAATTTTGACTAGTGCCGCCGTCAGGGTTGTAAAACAAGGAGACGAAAAAGAACGGTTGGAATGACCCGGGGTCCAGTACTAGCGAAACCGTCTAAAACGGTTCGAGGCAGTTTGGTTTTTGTCGCGGTCGAGATCAGTACGGAACAGTTTTCGGTCTTGGTCATGAGACCAGTCAAAAAAAAAAGAAAAAGTAAATCAGGTTGGCTACGGGCTATACCTTTGCTGCTCGACATAGTGCAAGATCTTAATTTGAATCAAGTATAGTGGCAGTTGTTTTTTATTCGAGAAATGTACCGATTGTAAATTTTAAATTATCTTAAACATATCGCGAACCGAGTTTCCCACCGCAGATCTACCGATTCAAAGGACCAACGGATCACCGCCATTACAGATACAGCACCACCTCGTCGACAATAGAGATACATATCAAATTTATTTATATTTAGTAATCGTCGCCGTGTTGTATTTGTATTATTTTAATTAATTTGTATTTTCAGCGGTCGACCGTCCAAGTAAAATCGTTGTAGATAATTTTACAATAAAAATACATTCGTGTGATGCTTATGATTTAGTAGACTATGACTTTTTCAGAAGATGTACAAAATTGCATGTATTATGTTCGATATCATTGGTCTCTATTGGTTTGTGTAAATTAATTTATACACCGTTTATTCGTTTAAATGTTTTAATATCGGCTAGCGACTGAATCAGTAATTGAATATAACCAAAAACTATACTTTTTGTAAAATGTTATACTGCAACATTGAGAATGGAATCTTTGTAAATTTTGCCAAAACTGCATACGTAAAACTATTTTTATTTTTGGAATTGTTTGGATCGTTAACATAGATGATTGCTTTACGGTTAACAATTTCTTTAGGTAATTCAATCATTGTTGGGCTACATGCTGGTTAAGACGGCAATAAAGGAATTGAGCAGCCAGAAATAGAGATGGACACAAACTCTAGTTCGCTGAAACGGCCTCATCCCAAGACCCCAGAAACACTTGCTGACCTGAGACCCGCGATTTTCTCATCACGACCGTTACCTAAACGGCCAGCTCTCTACATTAATGAGCCAGATAAGAAAGAGGAGCATATACCAACTGAGCCGCATAACGAACAGCCAACCAGAGAGCCAGGAGACGTAACTGAAAAAGCCAAACACCTTTTCGACGCCGAACAGCCAACTTTTATGATGGGATTTGAAAAATTCAAAACATTTATCCAGACAGTAGCGACGAACCCAAAGTACATTTCCTATGCAACTGATTATACAAGGAGCTATGACGTTTTTGTTTTTTTTTGGGCGCATCAACTATGGACCATTGCCCAGACACAACGGGAAGAAGAGACAACTAACTAGAACCTAATTCGATTGGAGACAGATGAAATAAAGGAACCAAGGACAAGAACAACAGACTGGGAAGGAAGGGACAAGATGTAAGACGCACAGTAAGGAGTGGGAAGCCCCAGCTTTATAAGGTGAAGATAGAAAAGAGAACGCTCCGCAGAAAGAGCAGAGCACTCGAAGAAAATGTGATCAGCATCACAGACAACTGCTTCATCTGGATGCAACGGACAATGAGGAGAGGGAAGCAAAGAGAAACGATAGCGTGAAGAGGGCAGCAGTGCATGATTAAAGCGCAGGCGGACAATAGAGGAAATTATAAATCGTGGAAGAGAGGGAAACTCCGAGAACCATGGATGAGAAGGAAGTGTAGGTTGGATTGAAAGGTAGAAGGAACGATTGTTGGAAAAAGAAGAAGGGTACACATCCGACCAAAATCTGAAGTGAAGCTTCTTAATTAGGGGTAATAGATTAACAGCCGGGATTTTTTTTAAATAGAAGCGAGAACGAACAGCAACCTGAGCCAAAGCATTGACGAGTTAATATATATATACTTGCAGCAGTTAAACCATATCTTACCGGCAGAGGCATTAAAAGTCGCTGCTCCCGAATCATAAGAAAATTATCGGAACAAACTATCGCGACGTCTGAAGACGAGCGACCTCATAGCAACGGTAACGTGTCCAACACAAATTAATAAAATTCTTTTGTCCATATAGTCTTACAAAGTTTATTCAGTATTATAACATTAATTAGAACCAAGATGACTAAAATCTTGTTTAATGCAGTGGAACTGTCGTAGCTTTAATAACAACCGTGCTGAACTGATGCAGTTAATTGCACAGCATGATCCCTACGCTCTATGCTTACAAGAATCACACCTGAAATTGAAACATCGACCGAAAGTAAAATATTATAAACTCTTGAGATGTGACAATACTCAAGGTATAAGAGCGAAAGGAGGTGTTCTATCTCTTATCCACACCTCTATACCTGCGTACCCAGTCCGTCACAACTTCTCTTCACAAGTTATTGCCGTCACCATGCATGCCCCTCTTTTATCTAACTCTCCAGTTACATTATGTAACTGCTATATTCCCCCGAACAGCATGAATAGTGTCCACGAACTCGAGTCCATTATAACACAACTTCCGAAACCAATATTATTAGGGGACTTCAACGCTCATTCACCGATCTGGGTATCAAGACAGACAAACAAACATGGAACAATCATCACTGAACTCCTTTTAAATACTGATTTATGCTTTATTCCCCAACGTACACACACGCATTTTAACCTCTCATACCATGTGTTCTCGGCTATCGACTTTGCATTCTCCTCCCCTGTCCTATATCCTAAATTAGAGTCGGTAGTACTGCCCGACTTGTGTTTCAGCGACCACTTCCCTATTATAATACATATCACAGATCCTATACCAAACGTCTCCACATCAACAACTCCTCGCTTCTTATTCCACAAAGCAAATTAGGAAACGTTTCGTGACAAGGTCTCTGTCCTACATCAACCCAGGATCTCTGCGGTAGAAAATATCAGGATACTTCTTGAGGCTATGTTTACTGCAGCGGAAATGGCGATCCCCAAATCTACCCCCTCGCCCCGCCCACGCCGTGTTCCCTGGTGATGTAGCGAAATTGCGGTAGCAATATGAACAGTGACCTGATTGAATTAGAAAAACCTACGCGCCAAAGCACGTTACATAATTAAGATGAAGAAACAAGAATCCTGGATCTTTTTCATCGATTCAATAACCCAATCCACATCTAACCAAATGATATAGGCAAAAATTAAATCAATGAATGGCCTTAATCGATCGAACCTCCTACCTCCGTAATCAATAACAACTCGGTCGTATCAGATCCAAGCAATGTTGCGGATATCTTCGCTCAGCACTACCAAAATGAGTTCTCCTCCTTAGTCTATTCCACTGATTTTACATCTAGAAAAGTTTCTTACGAACAACAAGAATTATCCTTCCTTCAACAGTCCACGGATGCTTTCAACAGCAAATTTTCAATGGCTGAATTTAACTTTCAACTCAAATTTCATACTCGCAACAGTGCATCTGGTCCCGACTCTGTTCATCCATATATGGTTAAATATTTGCCAGCACAGGCAAAAGAGTTTCTCCTTAATATTTATAACCAAATAAGGGTATCTGGCGTTATTCCTCAATTCTGGAAAATAGCATATATTATTCCTATATTAAAACCAAATAAAGATCCATTCCGTCCTGAAAGCTATCGTCCAATTTCCCTTTTAAACGTCTTATCCAAAGTAATGGAAAAAATAGTAAACAGGCGCCTTCTCTTTGTCCTTGAACAAAACAATATCCTTTCTTCCATTCAAGCCAGAGGGCGTAAAGCGAGATTGACAGGCGATTACTTAATAACTCTACAACGGCAAATAGTAACAAGCTTCCACCGCCATCAACATACATATGCTATCTTTTTCGATTTAGAAAAAGCATTCGATCGCACATGGCGGCGTGGATTATTGTTAAAGCTCAAAGCCGCTAGAATAAATGGCCAGATGGGCAATTATATCGCTGGCTTTTTAAGCAACCGAACGATCCGGGTTAAGATCGCTACATCATTATCATCACCCATTCCAACAGAGAATAGCGTGCCACAAGGCTCTGCTGTGAGTGCAACCTTGTTCATAATTTACATCAATGACGTAGCCGATTGCATCTCGCCGCCTATAACCGCCCGATTGTTTATCGATGATCTTAACATCTCCTTATCGTCAAATTTTCCTCCTATCACTCAAAAAATACTCAAAAAAACTATCGATAAAATACAGGATTGGTCTGAAAACAACGGCCTAGCCATCTCGCCGAGTAAATCCATATATGTTGATTTTTGCACGGGGCGCCATCCCTCCCCCAGTGTGTTCCTAAATCTAAACAACCTTCCTCTTCCCCAGAAAGCCACTGTCAAATTCCTCGGATTAATCTTTGATTCTAGACTTATCTGGAAGCCTCATATTGCCAACTTAAAACAAAGCTGCACCGATTCTATCCCCATATTGAAATATCCGGCTAACTCCAGATGTAATATTGATCCTAAATTCCTTTTTAACATCTACAGATCGCTGATTTTATCAAAAATCCACTACGGGTGCCAGGTGTACTCCTCAGCCAGCAAATCTATATTGAAATCTCTTGATCCTATACATCACTCCACACTGAGAACCATTTTGGGCGTGCATCAAACTTCTCCAGCTGCCAGCATGTGCGTTCCAGCTGGGTTCCTACTTCCGAAAATATTTCATACTACGAAATACACCCTGTCAAGAAAGTATCGGGAATTGTCAATTTAAATCTCCCGGGTAATAGCTAGGCAGATAATTTTTTTTTTCCAGGTTGGTACAACTGTTTTGTATTATGATGCCTATTTTTAGCGCGATCTGTCAACCAGTGTGTTTACAGCAGCTGTTAAAATCAGTCGACCTTGAAGTGTTTTGTCGAAGTTTTACAATGAGTGAAAATATTGAACAACGTACTTGTGTTAAATTCTGTGTTTCGAACGAAATTTCTTGTGCCGATACACTGAAAATGTTACAGAAGGCTTTTGGTGAATCTGCTTTATCAAAAACGCGGGTTTACGAGTGGTACAGAGCGTTCAAGGATGGTCGGGAGACGGTCGAAGACATGCCTCGCTCTGGACGGCCTTCAACGAGTGTGACCGATGATAACGTCGATAAAATCAAGGAAATCGTTGCTGAAAATTGTCATGTGAGCTTGAGAGAGATGGCTCATGGATTGGGCATGTCACACGAGAGCGTACGTACGATTGTGCACGAAAAATTGGGTATGCAACGCGTTGCGGCTCGGCTTGTTCCGAAAGACCTGAATTTCTTTCAAAAAAAGTACCGAGAACAGGTAGCTGCAGACATGCTGGATCGAGCCAATTTGGATCCTACCTTCTTGGAAAAGATAATTACTGGTGACGAGACATGGGTGTACGAGTACGACACGCTTACGAACCAGCAATCGTCCGAATGGCGGCCAATTGGCGCGCCAAAGCCGAAAAAACCTCGCCAAAGCCGATCGAAAGTGAAGATCATGTTGATTGTTTTCTTCGATATTCGAGGCGTGGTACACTATGAATATGTGCCAGCCGGACAGACAGTCACCAAAGAGTTTTACTTAAGTGTTTTGAGACGTTTGAGAGAGGCTATCCGTCGTAAACGTAACGATTTGTGGGTCGACAATTCTTGGATTCTCCATCACGATAATGCGCCGTCTCACAAAGCCATAATTGTGAATGAGTTTTTGGCCAAACACTCGGTAAATATCATCGAACAACCGCCGTATTCACCAGATTTAGCACCCTGCGACTTCTTCCTATTCTCAAAACTCAAATTTCCGCTACGGGGAATGCGCTTCGAATCGATTGATGACATCAAGACGAATGCGACGCGAGAGCTAAAGGCCATCCCGGAAACCGCCTATCAGAAGTGCTTTGCCGAGTGGAAAAAGCGTTGGCATATGTGCATCGCTTCGAATGGATGTTATTTTGAAGGTGACAAAATAAATTTGGATGAAAATTAAAAATTGTTCGTTTTATTTAACAATTCCCGATACTTTCTTGACAGGGTGTATGTACCATAATTTCAGCCACACACGAAACCTCCTCCTAAAGCTGAAACATTGTCCTCTTGAACCAAACTTTCCCGGCGACCCACTACCAGAATTACTGGTCGACCTGCAAAGATGTGGTATCACGTCGGTACAGAGGTCAACATCCAACCCCAATGCCCTTATTCCCCCTTGGATCACTTTTCGGTTAAATATTGATCTATCGCTGAAACAACATCCAAACACAACTAGTCCTCTCTTTACAGTGGAAGTGGCAGTTAGGGCAATTAATAAGTACCCGAACAACCTAATTTACAACACTGATGGAGCTAAGGCAGTTGGCGAGGCAGGTCCACTGTCCGCAGCCTGTGCATGTCACGACATCTCATGCGAAATTCGACTCAATGATACCTGTTCGCAAAACTATATGCAATTGCACACTACTTCCACCACATCGTTACAACTCACACCAGAGCCAGTGATTCCCTCCTGGTTACTGATTCCCTACAGTCTTTAAACATGATTAAGAGCCAAAAATACAATAACCGCTAGTTCTAAAAATATACCACTACTTGTACGAATTGCATCTAATGGATAGTCACGTGTCGCTGCTGTGGGTTCCTGGGCACATTGGAGTACTTGGTAATGAGTGTCGACGGAGCAGCACGTTCTGCCTTACTCTCGCCCATGTCACAGGACGCAGAGCTACCCTCATCAATTACATATACATTCCTAAAGGCGTGCGAAAACCAGTGGAAAACTGAATGGGCAGCTGCTACAACATTCCTAAGAACCATTAAGCCCACAGTTGAATCACGGTGGCCACCGGAAGGAACATCCCGATCCGATTCTTCAGCCGGCTGCGAATTGGCCACATCGCTATTTCGCACAAACATAGAACTGATAAAACGCCGCCTCCGACTACGTGCCCTTTGTGCAGCCAGACAACCGTACCGACATTTTCTCACATTACTGTGTTGCGGAGGCAACATGGCCTCCCCAGAAATATAGAGCAGATCCTCTCAAATGAGGTAATTTCCATCAACAGGGTTATTACCTTCATTAAAATGAGCAGCTTAACTCAGCATATTTAAATGATCCCCTCTCACTTGTGTGTGCTGTAATGACCATAGTAGTTACACACAGCGCATACAATTTAGGTGTGTTAAGGGGGAGAGATAAATAAATAAACGAAGCTGCACAGAAATTTGTTAAATTAAAAGAAATATTTCTGACAAAGGAATTTGAAAATTAGTATAATGTGCAATTAATAACTTTTCAGCAAAAAATAATTATTAAGCGATACAATTTTCAGTTGCTAACATATCTTATTAATGGTATATACCCAATTCACTGCTGTATGGAGTGCTAAATATAATTCAGAAAAATGAACTAAGAATCGGTTAAAAGAAAATAATAAATGATAATTGTATTCGTAACCAAATTTCAACCCACCAAGAAATATAGTAACATATATGAATGATAAAAGAGAACGGTATTTGCTATTTTTGCTTACCAAAAGAGTTATAAATATGAATTATTTTTCTCGAATTTTTAACAAAGAAACACAGTGCATTAACAAAAATCAATCCACGTTGTAGTACACTTAGCATTTAATTATAACCACAAATAGCGCTGTAATTGTTACGGTTTCTTCATGACTTTTTCAAATTAATGTTACATATTCGAAAAATTTTAACAACTGGCGACAGTTGTACAATTAAAATGTGTAAACATGAACGCCTCTGCATTGAAATTATTCACTTTTATTTATATACTGTTGCTTTTGCTTCTGATCTGGTACGTGTGTGATTTTAATTAAAATCGATAGCACCGTTGGACAATTCTGTTATACAATTAATTTTTTAGTGCACTGGAAATTGCTGTAAATTAAATCCATATTTCACTTTCACTTTGCTGTTTACATATTTGCTCATGTTGAAAGTGCGCAGTCTAATTGAAATGCGACCAAAAGCTGGTGAGAAAGATATATTCATGAATTAATGTATCTGTGTGAAGCGTAAACACACGTTAACTTTCCTCGATCCTTTGTAATAAATAATTTTTTATTAAAAGTTGTTCTTTGAAAAATTTTAGATTAATCACCAGAGTATTTACTGGATTTTTTAATCGGAACACGTACAAAGCTTTTTAAATCTATGTATAAGATTCTAGTTCCATTTTTTATATAAAAGCTTACAGTTACTAGATATGTGATTTATGACTAAAAAGTTTAAAAAAATAGTGTACGCCGAAATATTAAAAATGAGACGCATTAAAAACTGTAAGGGTCCTTTTTTGACAATCGGCTAACAGTCTGTAATTGGCAGATTTTGACAATTTTTTTTTTGAATGGAGGGAAAAATCCTCCAGATGTGTCAACATAATTTTAAACAATTAAAAAAATATATAAATCCATATACATGAAAAATAAATTTGTTCCTTTCTACAATTGTCTAGCTGCTTCTACTGAACCGATTTTGATTTTTTTAACATTCCGATCCAGAGGTCTTATGGTTAGATACTGAGTGATGACAAAATGTATGTGCTAGTTTAGTACACAGCAGTTAAGACACCTTTGGGCTGCATTTATAGTGTGATAGTAAGCAACTACAATCAGTTCCAAATGTAGTTGTGCTGTGTGCTAGTGTCACATGAATATATAGCCAGTGAACAATCACACCAATGTGAGTGGGCCAGTCGTCTTGGTTCACCTTGCCACTGATAACCTTTCTCACATTGGTCAACAGCATGAAGGCTAGATTGTGCTCTGGTTTCTGTGTTCTTCAAAAAATAGCGTTGCTACTTTATCCCTTGCAGATAAAAACCCATATTTGTAATCGAGGGAGGTAGAATAATAATAATATTAGTATAAAAAATAAATGCTAAAATAACAAACTAATACGTAAGTAACAAAATTAATATAAGAATATCAAACTTGTTATCTTAGGAACGTTTTCGGGCATAACCCATCTTCAGCTAAAATATAATCGAACTAAATTAAAAACATAGTGTAACAGTGAACACAATTTAAAACTTCACTTTGAAGCTAAAATAAAATTAAATTAAAAATAAATTAAAATGAAAATAACATGAAACATAGCACACATGTGAATTGAACTACAGTCTAACACATTCACATGTGTGCTATGTTTCATGTTATTTTCATTTTAATTTATTTTTAATTTTATTTTATTTTAGCTTCAAAGTGAAGTTTTAAATTGTGTTCACTGTTACACTATGTTTTTAATTTAGTTCGATTATATTTTAGCTGAAGATGGGTTATGCCCGAAAACGTTCCTAAGATAACAAGTTTGATATTCTTATATTAATTTTGTTACTTACGTATTAGTTTGTTATTTTAGCATTTATTTTTTATACTATAGTTACTAACAAACAGGATGATAAAATATTCTTTAATGAATAATAATATTATTATTACTTTTACTATTATTATTACTAATATCATTTTTATTTTTTATTTTTTTTTTTTATTTTTATTTTTTTATCATTTATCTTATGGTTATTCTAGTCTGATTGATTATGTTCATTATTATCTATTATTATTGAATTGTCAGAGTTGTCTTGTATAAATGAAGGGGATCGAGAGTTTGTATTATTATTATCAACATTCATTCTATATTCACTATTGCAATCATTATTATTGGTGGGAGGGGGGCGCTAATATCGTCCTCACCGTTATGCATGATAATATAGAAAGATAATGTTGATGATTATATCATTACTATCTTTGAGTGTGTTTATTTTGTGTGTTATGCTATGTGTTAGTGTAGTTACAAATGTGTATATATATATATATAAACTCGGCCATATTGGCCTCGCAAGGGGCCGTGCCCCTTGACCCCTCTTGCTTACATTTCTGTCTCGTTCTCTTCTATACTTTGTATAAAATGATCAAAATTTACAATGTAATTCTTACTGGCATCAACACAAAAAAAAAAAAAAATAACATAACCACAAAAGTCCTATTCTAACATTTAACTTCCGCGTTATATAAAATTAAGACATTTTTTCGTTACATTTATCGTTACATATTTCGTTACATAAAATTGTGACATTTTTTAAATAACAATAACAAAAATCATACAAAATATAACAAACGTTACATAAAATTGGGGCATTTTTCTGGGACATTTAGCGTTACATAAAATTGGGACATTTTTTTGGGACATTTTTTGGGACATTTAGTGTTACATAAAATTGGAACATTTTTTTGGGACATTTTTTGGGACATTTAGCGTTACATAAAATTGGGACATTTTTTCGAATGGGGGGTAGCCTAAGAATTACGTTGTAATTAATATATATATATATATAAGCTTTGTTGAATGAAGATTTATGAATTGCTTATAACAAACGAATGTAGATGAATCTTTGCACTTATCAACCAAGAATTGAGATGAGACAAAATTTGAATGACGAATGTATAAACCAACTTCATCACTGACTGATTTAATGCAAATTTATATTAAATCCTAATTAATAAAAGTACTAACTGGAAGTCAAAACATAAATTTATTATTATTTGTAGGAACTAGTTTATAGGATTTATATCAATAAATTGATGACAATTTATCATTTCTACAGCACATAATATCAGGTTTATGTAAACAAGTAAATTTAATATAACCCTAAGAATTTTTTTTTCAGTGATTTTTTCCATTTAACCAGTTACAAAAAACAGGCATAACTTGGGCATTCTATATAATGGAAAAACTCTCAATTTATAAAAACCTCTCCAGAAAAAAAAAAAAAAATTAATTTAGTCAATTTCCAAACAAGTTATAAGCAGAACAAAATAATATAAAACATTTAAAGTGATTCACAAATAAAGTAGAAAATCCCTTTAAAAAAAAAAAAAAAAAAGGGCATAAACTCCTATTTCTATTTTAAATCTGATTAAATCAATAATATTTTTTTTTTTTTTTTTTTTTTTTTTGTGTGTGTAATCTACTCGTTGGCCATGTATAACTGCCAGGGTCATTACGGCACAACGAGTATCGGATTTATTACAATTTGTTTATTAAATTATTTCGGTTAAGGAAGATTAGCATTGTCTGAACCTGTTCTGGACGGTTATCTAAAAGAATATTTAATGTGCTGATCAAGGCATAAAATAAAAATATAGTGATTTGAAAATACTGATTACTTCACATTATATAAAACAGAAATCCTGTTTTATGAGATCATAAGTTCTTATTTTTTGAATAAATATTTCATTGTATTTTAGATTTTAGTAAGTGATATATAAATTCATATAATTTATTTAAAATGACAGATGAAAATTTTCTGTTCATATATTATAAATTAAATTGAAATAGTTATTACTGTTATATAACATAAAAAAATTATGTATTATATAAAACAAAAATAAAAATTTAATAAAATAAAATTATATTTACAATGTAAAATTAATTCTAAGAACTATCATCGAACAACAATCACGGCCGAAATAAAAATCAAAGTATAATATTAAAAAATTACCTAAGAAAAGGAATACGTTTATTTTCATTGAATTGCAAATAACTAAAATTCGTCGTGTCTAACACAAATGCAAGCCTTTTTCTGAGCATCCTTGTAATATTTGCAACCTAACTTATTAATAGTTTTGTATATAGCGGATGCTACCGTTTTACAACCTAATTTAAAAATTGATAAAATAATTTTAAAAATCAAATACTACATAAATCTTCATATTTAAGAAATGAAAATGTAAGCATTCAAATAGCACAATAACATTTAATTGTAAAAATGAATTATGTAAATATTTCCCGCAGAAAAAATAACGAACCACATTAAAATACTAGTTTAAAATTAACGGCTGACATTTAAATAACACGTTTACAAGATAAGAGATCACGAGTTATATTTTAAATTAAAAAGACATTAACAATAAATATATTGAAAAAGATTAGGTATAGTTCATAATTTGCTAAATTATACAAAAATTAAATGTCAATAAACTAGATTAAAATAATTTAATTAAGAATTACAAAACTGAAAAATATTTACTTTCATAAATTTGCTTCCCAAATAATTCCTTCAGTAGAAGACATGTATCGCTAAGACAATCTTTAAATTTTTCATCGCATTTTTTCATTTCTTTATTGCATGTTCCATAACAAATGTCGTGTTCATCACAGCATTTTGTTAACTTTTTTATAGGTATAAATGTATCATCCAACTAAAAATAAAAATATTAACAAATTACGATTATATTTCATTGCTCCGTTTTATTCTAGCCTAAAATAAATTTGAAAACGATCTAGTAGAATTTAATGTAACGAGCAGAAAATTCAAAGAAGAAATCACGGGTTCCAGAATAAAAATACCATATAAATTATTTTGGAAAATAATTACCCATCGTATTGCCAATAAATTTAATATCACCTTCACAATAATTGTTGGTCACAAAACAAAACAAATAAAAATTTACGAAAAATAAACAAACTAATTATATTATCGTGCCTAATTTCTCAGTTACAATACCATTAATCTTAATACGAATTAAGATGTAATAGTTATTACCAAACAAATGATGAAATTATTTTTTTGTTTTTCTACACGAATATGATGTAAATAATTTCACGATTTTTGTAGAATTCCATTAAAGATTTTAAAAAACAGGTTTAAAAAAAATATATATTAACGTGTTCCTGTAATAAACTAAACAGAAATGAAATTAAAAATTTATACTTTTGTTTTCCAGAAAACTTTTGTTGTTGTTACGATCTGGTGATCCTTTTCACATCAGATGAGATAAGCCAAATGTAAATAAGTTTATTCGATCGGGAACTCCTTTAAAACAAACGTAACATCCATGCATCAGTCAATTTAGAGTGGAAGTTAATATAACCCTTTTTGTTCCTGATTTTTGTAAAATAAACATCTGATGTTTTTAAAAACATAAAAAGATTTATCCCTACCCAAGGGCATTTATAAGCTAATTTTTTACTAGTAGCAGTAAAATAATATTAAAAATTTTATAGTTTCAACATTTTTTGTTTGTAATATTTTTAAAATGAAAAAGATAACAAATTATATATAGTACAGTATTAAGACGTGACTTTACTTTTCCTTGAAATAAAAGTTCATATTACTTATCATGCATACATATTTAAATTTTGAATTCATTCTATTTAACATACTTTAAAACATAAATACTAACAGATAAGAGAAAAAAAAGCACAATTTAAACTAAAACGAATATACCTAAAAGATTAGAAAAGAAAAAATAAAATATTATTACATCAACTATGTGTATTAGTATAAAACAAATTTACATTAAAATTATTAACTCCACAACCATTGCTAACTGGTTCATAAAACAAGTTTCTTCTCGGTTTGCTACCTACAATGACAAACAGATTAGTAGTATAAGAATGTACCGAAAACTTTATATATTAATTTATTAATATTTTCTTTATTAAAATTTATTTTTCAATCGGAAGTTTTAAAAAAAAATGAAATACCTCGAGTCAACCCCATTTTCCAACAAAAATTATATTACTGTCCAACATTTTATATTTATGTGACATGATTTTTATTTTTTTTTATTAATAGTTTACAGCCTTTAAAATTAATGAATAATAGTTTAAATATTTTAATTGTTAAAAGAAAAAAGTGAATTTCTTTTTAAAGTTGAACTTATAATTTTTTACAGTATATTAAGGTTTTATGGAAAAACAATTTTAAATGAACCTTAATATTAAAAGCAACAACAAAAAATACTCTTGGAAACTTTACTGTAAAATTTTGTTTTGCTGCATACCTCGAATGTTTTAATTAAAACTGGAAGAAAAGTTGAAGGATCGTAATGCATAAAATTATTGTGTAAAACAAAACTATGTACATTTATATCATCAAAAATAAGATAAAATTTCCAAACCCATATGTATACATATGTATATGTACAGTGAGCAACGAAAATATTCAGACATTAGGTAATTTTTACATTTTTTGATTAAAAAGTTATATATATGCAAACTTTTTGAAAAAAAAATGTAAGGGTATGTTAGAACAGAGCATAAGGTAATAAATATATTAAGAAAAAAAAAATCCATCACTAAATTAACCAAAAAAAATGAATAACGTAACATAATACGCTTTCAAACGGCAACAAAAATGTTCGGACGCGTACGTACGTTGAGCAATAATTGGGTTTTTCCATGAGACAACAATGCGCGTTCATCGAAGGTGAGCCATTTCATATCAAAGCCAACCTGTTAATGAACCGCTGATCGACATTTGACATTTTACATTCATATTTACGTTCGGTTTAAAAATTATTGAAAAGTGCCTCGTAAAGGCAATAACTCGTCTTTTAAGCAACGGCAATTGGTGATTCGTAATCATAGTAAAGGATTTTCTGTTCGTAAAATTTCGATGTTATTAAATATGAGAAAAAGCACTGACTGCGACATCATCAAACGTTTTGAAAAAGAAGATAGGATAGACTAGATTCCACAAAAAGATCGGCCACAGAAATTGTTAACACGTAATCAGCGATTCATAACGAGGCGGGTAAAGAAAAATCCAGCAATTAATGCGCCTAAATTATCTACGAAACTACTGGAAAGATTTAATTTGAAGTTCACGCACAAACAAATCGAAACAAACGTTTCAACTTTGCAAAGGAACATGCTAATCGTGAAAAATTGTGATTTTTACCGATGAAAGTAAATTCAATGTTTTCGGAAGCGATGGGCGTCTAAAAATTTAGAGAAAACTGAATATAGAGCTTCAAAAATACAACCTGAACGCGACGGTCAAACATGGTGAAGAAAGTCTTATGGTGTGGGGATGTTTCGCTGCGTCTGGGGTCGGTAACTTAGAGTTTATCGAAGGTAATATGAAGGCGGATACATACGTCGACCTTCTGGAAAAAAAATTGAAATCTAGTGCCGAAAAATTGAGTTTGGAAAATAATTTTAAGTTCTACCAAGATAATGACTCTAAACATAAATGGTACAAAATGCGGCCGTGGCTATTGTACAACTGTCCGAAGGTCATGGGAACCCCACCTCAATCACCGGACATTAATCCCATCGAAAATTTGTGGGACCAGTTGGATCGAAAAATTCGGGAAACTAATATCAGAAGTAAAACACAACTAAAAATA
This sequence comes from Icerya purchasi, assembly GCA_039619475.1. Classification (NCBI taxonomy): domain Eukaryota; kingdom Metazoa; phylum Arthropoda; class Insecta; order Hemiptera; family Monophlebidae; genus Icerya; species Icerya purchasi. Next base: position 343,350,304 of record CM077115.1, read on the forward strand.
ATTGTCGAGCAAGAGTGGCGAAAAATTTCACCAGAATTTACAGCAAAATTAGTTGAATCGATGCCCAGGAGGATGAAATTCAACAAAAAGGGTTACCGACAAAATATTAAAGGTATTTCAAATTGAATTTTTGAGTTTTTATCGAAGCTGTCCGAATATTTTCGTTGCGTCTTAAATACACTATTTTTATTTTGTTTCAAATTTCCGCTAGTTATTACTATTGTGCATCGAAAATTTTTACTATCTCTATTAGCTCTGTTTTAACATACCCTTACATTTTTTTTCAAAAAGTTTGCATAAACGCAACTTTTTAATCAAAAAATGAAAAAGTTACCTAGTGTCCGATTATTTTCGTTGCTCACTGTATATTTATCAAATTAATATATTTTTAACGTCTGAAACAGATCTTTTAATTGTGAAGAATAACCGTAACAACAACACTGACTTGAAATATGAAAATTTAGTAAACAATTAATACTAATAATTACCATCCGGACAATGAAAAACACAATTCGTTTCCGTACTCATTGACGAAATAAACGCATCACCGATAGCTTCAACAATATCAACTATTCTTTCTGGCAGGTAATTACGGGAATAATTAGTTAATTTATTTAGTGAATTTTGCATATTCAACAGAAAATCCATTTGTGCGTTTGAAAAAATAAATTGATACATAAGTAAAAAAATTAAAAACGCCATCAGTTTTAATTTAAAATAAAAAATTTGTTTTTGCCGATTACAATTTTATTGGCTTTGTAATTATACCCAATTTTTAGTTCACTCAGTAATAATTAGATGTGACTATCTAGAATGCCTTAACTAGCGATGGGAAAAGTAACTCAATAGTCAATACAGCGAGCGACTCTTTTGAATCTAACTCAGTAATTTAATTCTAATCAATCAATAACATATTTGGCTCTTTTGATTTACCAAATTATTAAAACATTTAAATCGGAAACATCGACTGATTGTGGGTGATTTTCAGGTATGACAATAAAACAGTAAATATGTCAAAATTATTCCAGAGCAGGTGCAATTATAGGGTTCCTAAATGACAGGTATTGCTATGTCGACAACGAGTTAGGAGAATAACAGGTACCTATGATATCTGTTACTTTTGATCTAGTAGCAGGTGATATTTAAAAACAAAATATAGAGTAACCGCAAATCGCGCGTATTGCTATGTCGCAACAAGTTAGGAGAATAACAGGTTCCTACAATTGCTGTTATTTTTGATTACTAACAATTTTGTTCTTCTTAACATTCGTTCTATTATTTTAAATCTCACAATTTTACTCATCTATAAATTTTAGTTTCGCTATTTAGTATTTTTCATTGTTTGTTGTTATTGTTCTAAAGTTGTTTTTTCTGTTTTTAAATAAAATGTTTAAAAATAAAGAAATTTTTTAAATCCTAAACAACTTAATTGAAAATATAAATTCGTATTTATCCTTTATTGAAGGAGAACATAATTGTCAAATTTTTAATAACTACTTATTATCAAAAGGTTTTACGTTTTTTATTAGGACTTCGCCATAAAATAAAAGTATATTGTATTCTAAAAATAGTATTTTCTGTATCATATAATGGAAATGAGATTTTATTAACAATTCCTATAAATTTAAATATATAGGCAATAAATTAGCATGGATATTCTTATGTTTGGAGTCATTTATAAATCTTACCACATCATTAATACAATGTACTCATGGGCTACAATATAATAAAAGAAAATCACAAGAAACCTCTGAATTAGTAAATTTTTAATTTTTATATTATAAACAAACATTAGTTAAATAATAAAATATAAGTTTGTTACTTATATTTTAAAACATTTTGCGGAATGATCATTCAGTAAGGAAAAAAATATTTCGATTACAGCCTACAAATTGTAAAGCTGAAATGATAATTAAGAAAATTAAGTGCTTTCCTGATTACAGTGTCCAGAATGTTTCAAAAAATATTCGTGATAGGAAAACTGAAGCATGCAAAATTTTTATGTTTGCTTTGATATTATTTCAATATACCATACATAAATTTATTACTATTGGCGCACCCAGGATTTGTCCCTGAGGGGGGGGGGGAGATAAAAGAGTAGCATATAGAAAAATGTAAAGGCGGAGGTTGAACATGTTGGGTATATTTATATATCTCCCTCTATTCTCTCATTTATATATTTATTTGTGTGTAAAATGTATTATTTAAAAAAACTTCATATTTTTATCAAATATTAATTTTTACTGTCAAAAATTTTGCCGGTAGCAAATTTAGCCATTTTTAACAGTGTCCGTTAAATGAAAAAATAATAGCTAGGAATTAGTTTAGAATTGGAAATGAATTCTTCATGATTAATTATATAAACTTTATCTCAAATGTATGCTGAAGTATTGTTTTTTCTAGATTTTACTCGGACTTATAAAAGCAGTACATAGCATACAATTCTATTTAGCGAAAGGGCTTAACAATTTATTGGAAACGAAGTGAAATTTCACATTACGATAAAATTACCATAAAATCCGTACATTTTTCAAAACAATATTTTAAGTTTCTAACTTGAGTCTTTAAAATGAGCAATCTTAGATATTACTTTTTTAAATTTAAGTAATTGTAATTACACAATATAAAAATTTTATTAATATATTTCAGATATATAAAAGAAACATAATTTGTAATAATATCTTATATAATTATCAACAATTGTAATTCAGTTATAATTATTAAGCGATTTGCGGTTACTCTATGTATATTTTGTTTTTAAATATCACCTGCTACTAGATCACAAGTAACAGATATAATAGAAAGCTGTTATTCTCCTAACTCGTTGTCGACATAGCAACACCCACAAATCGCTAATGAATAATAATTATAACTGAATTAAAAATATTGTTTTGAAAAATGTACGGATTTTATGGTAATTTTATCTAATGTGAAATTTCACTTCGTTTCCAATAAATTGTTAAGCCCTTTCGCTAAATAGAATTGTATGCTATGTACTGCTTTTATAAATCCGAGTAAAATCTAGAAAAAACAATACTTCAGCATACATTTGAGATAAAGTTTATATAATTAATCATGAAGAATTCATTTCCAATTCTAAACTAATTCCTAGCTATTATATTTTCATTTAACGGACACTGTTAAAAATGGCTAAATTTGCTACCGGCAAAATTTTTGACAGTAAAAATTAATATTTGATAAAAATATGAAGTTTTTTTAAATAATACATTTTACACACAAATAAATATATAAATGAGAGAATAGAGGGAGATATATAAATATACCCAACATGTTCAACCTCCGCCTTTACATTTTTCTATATGCTACTCTTTTATCTCCCCCCCCCCCCCCTCAGGGACAAATCCTGGGTGCGCCAATAGTAATAAATTTATGTATGGTATATTGAAATAATATCAAAGCAAACATAAAAATTTTGCATGCTTCAGTTTTCCTATCACGAATATTTTTTGAAACATTCTGGACACTGTAATCAGGAAAGCACTTAATTTTCTTAATTATCATTTCAGCTTTACAATTTGTAGGCTGTAATCGAAATATTTTTTTCCTTACTGAATGATCATTCCGCAAAATGTTTTAAAATATAAGTAACAAACTTATATTTTATTATTTAACTAATGTTTGTTTATAATATAAAAATTAAAAATTTACTAATTCAGAGGTTTCTTGTGATTTTCTTTTATTATATTGTAGCCCATGAGTACATTGTATTAATGATGTGGTAAGATTTATAAATGACTCCAAACATAAGAATATCCATGCTAATTTATCGCCTATATATTTAAATTTATAGGAATTGTTAATAAAATCTCATTTCCATTATATGATACAGAAAATACTATTTTTAGAATACAATATACTTTTATTTTATGGCGAAGTCCTAATAAAAAACGTAAAACCTTTTGATAATAAGTAGTTATTAAAAATTTGACAATTATGTTCTCCTTCAATAAAGGATAAATACGAATTTATATTTTCAATTAAGTTGTTTAGGATTTAAAAAATTTCTTTATTTTTAAACATTTTATTTAAAAACAGAAAAAACAACTTTAGAACAATAACAACAAACAATGAAAAATACTAAATAGCGAAACTAAAATTTATAGATGAGTAAAATTGTGAGATTTAAAATAATAGAACGAATGTTAAGAAGGACAAAATTGTTAGTAATCAAAAATAACAGCAATTGTAGGAACCTGTTATTCCCCTAACTTGTTGTCGACATAGCAATACCCCTAAATGACATGTTTAGAAGTCATTTTTGTTTACAATTTAATAAAGCGTATAATTTTTTTGAAAAATAAATATATATTATGCAGTATTTCGGAAGGATGCAGAAATTAGATAAAAATGATCAGTATTTTGCTATAATAAATAAAATAAATAACTAATAGTATTATAAGTTATAGTTGGATTCATTTATACTAGGTGCTGAATTTGTTTTTATTATGAAAGCTGCCGTGCATATTGACGCACCCAGGATTTGTCCTGGAAGGTAGGGGGAAAAAGAGTAATATATAGGAAAATGTAAGGGCGAAGGTCGAACATGTGTGATATATCTATACACTTTCTCTTCTCCCATTTATGTATTTATTTTTGTGTAAAATGTATTATTTAAAAACACTATATTTTGATCAAATATTAATTTTTACTGTCAAGAATTTTGCTGATAACAAATTTGGCTATTATTGACAGTGTCCATTTATTTTCCCTGGGCGGGCAGCAGCCCCATAGCCCCCTTCCCTCTTTTAGGTACACCAATGCTGCCATGTATCATTCATATTAACATTTGTAGAAAAAATAAAAAATCACGAATTGACCTTTAACAACATATGCTTTTTTTAAAGAACATTTTTTATAAATTCTGAAAAACTGAAAAATAGTAATACAAGAAAATTAAAAGTAAAATTTAGAAAAACTAACAACTATGATGTTTAACCTGTAAGAGGTCGTGCCTAGTCTAAAAAATTGTTTTTTTTTATTTTTTATTTTTTATTATTTTAAGGCTGCTTTAGTACTTTCACACCAAATGTATATTGTAATAAATCGACTTTTGATTCCTATTCTGGGATCCAGTTGATATAAATCGAGATCTTCTCATGTACGAGAAAAATAAATAAAAAAAAATATATTAAAAACTATTTCACGGGCACCAGTGGCAAAATACGGCTTGCCACTACCAGAAAACTCTGCCGAGCAGGGCTTTAGGCTTTTGATAAAAAAAATTAAAAAAATAAAATTTGCGAAATCCCGGTAGTTTCTCCTGGTGGAGATATCACAGGATTGCCACGTGTCCAATAACGAAGCCTTCTATGAAAACGTATATATTTTAACAAAATTTACACAAGAAAAGGGAGCAAAAACAGGGAAAACAAATTCTAAACGTGATAGTTAAACAAACAAAAAAAAAACGAAATTTCGGTCAAAATTATGATAAATGCACGCGGAAATTAACGATGACTAGGGTAATACAGATGCACGCGACGGCGTGATCTTACAACAACAATTAAGAACGAAAGTTCATTACAAACTCGCGAAATGAACCGACTCGCGTGAACAACCAAATTAATCCGACTATCGATTTATAGTGCACTAGCACGAACAAAGATTTTCGGTACACGATGGGCTATTCCAAACGATATAGTCGAATCACTGAAAATTACCCCATACCTTATCAATTTATTCTAACGCCGATTTTTCTAGAACATTCTTATATTAATATGTATTTTAAATCAGCTGCTACCCTGTCTCTTACGAGATTTCACCAATTCTCTCGCGACTCTAGTAGCTACACGCTCCATACTTATACGTTTCGACGGTAAACGCGACCGCGATTTTCCTCGTGAAACCAGTTCACCCCCACAACACAGCCGACAAAACGGCTACGTTCGGGATAACCAGGCTTCTCGGTAAAAATAGCTTCTTCGATAGCAATTCACCGTCATCTCTGCTGCCTGAGAAAAACCCGAAATATAAAATGAATTAAAATCGAAATAATAATTTCTACCTCGGACAGCATTATCAGAAACTGTATAAAACGTAATTAAAACGCTACAGCTGCCGAATCCGTCTCAATATATATGCGTGTGTGTTTACATAGTTATACAGACATATACTTGTATCTATAAAAAAAAAAAAAAAAACTTCAATTTTACTCTTTGACATGTCCTTGCTAAGATTTTAATTTTATTATAGAATTAATGTAGAGTAAACTATGTTTGTGTTTAAAGTATGTTTTGGAATTTCAGATTAATGAATTTCACATAGTACTACATATGTACTCTATAATTTTTTTATGGCGTTTTTTATAGTTCCAGAGAGGTACTTTTAAACTACTTGGAAGCTCATTATATATCATGCAACCCATGTATAGGTATTTAAACAAATTTGATAATTGAAGTGATTCAGAATATGTATTTCTTGTGATATGGTTTGGAACTGAATTTGGAATTTATTTTTATATAGTTGATTTAATGGAAATAATAATAATAATAATAATAATAATTGTTATTATTATTTTACTTACAATAATATTAATAATAACGGCAAACTGCTAATAATAATAATGATAACAGCAATTGTAATAGAAATACTATGATCAGAAGAAAACATAAATAAAGCGCTCGTGAATACAGAAAAGTAAGAAATTTATGGGAAACAAAATTTGCAGTTGAAGATAAGGTTAATAAATATATTATGAGGGAAAAAATAATAATAATAATTTTAGGAAATAAATTAAAGGGGAAAAATTGAATTTATATAATAATAATATAACCATAGGAAATACCTCCGTTTGTTACCTCGACCTACTCCTTGAGCAATCTTTATCGTGGAAATCCCATATAAAACAATTGAAACAATCCTGTTTCCAGAAAATGAACCTATTAAGGAAGCTCGCGCATATCACTTATGGATCAGACCGCATCTCATTACTCCGAATTTATCATACAATAATAACATCTAAATGCAACTATGTTTCAGAGATATACTCAACAAGCAACCAGAACTACTTGCAATCATTAAAGCTCTTCGGCTCTCTACAGGAACATTCCACACTACTCCCATCGATAGTCTTTATGTAGGGAAGCCCGAATGGCCCCCAGATATTCAACAAATGGTTCGCTTGTCTAATATCTATGCCCAATACATAGCCTCAAACTTCAAACCTCTGCGTGTAATATCAACTATTCTTCAAACTGGAATGGAAGCAGTTGAGACAATCTCATCACATTATCAGCGGATTCTATCAATTACCAACATAAGATAACCACACATAATCTCTTACTTGGTCGCAGTCATTCCGCCATGGAACCACAATCCAGTCAAATTGGATCTTAATTTATTAAATTGCTGCCGAAGCGTAAATTTCATCTCCAACGGGGCTATAAACTAAAGATATCTTCATATGCTTGTAATGCATCAGTCTTCTTTACAGACGCATCTATCTTCAAAACTTTCGTAGGGTGTTCGGTAATAAAAGGAAATGCTGTGCTAATCCGATACTCACTTCCCCAATTCTTTTCTGTGCTTCCGGTCGAGCTTTACTCAATATTCCTAGCACTTTAGTTCTTCTTGAAGCAGGAAACAGACAATTCAGTAATAATCTGTTCTGACTCCGTTGCGGCTTTAAATTCCATATCCGATGTTTTAAACAACACCCCATTGCGAACGAAATAGTCAAACTACAGGTTTCTGCCTCGCCTCGCGCGATATCATTCCTCTGGATTCTAAGTCACTTGGGAATTCCTAGAAATGAGTTAGCCGCTACCTTGTCTAACATCCTCACTGACGACCCTACTATCCTTTCGAACCTAATCAGTTTCCTATACCATTCAAAGTTATACTATGCAATATAAATTCTGTAATTTATTTATTTAACATATAAATCTATATTTATCCGTGCCTCTGGCCCATAGTTGCTGTGCATGGCACATATATTTAAACAGATAAATAAATAAATAATAATAAAAAGAAATTTAGAGCATTAGTAAAATTAAAAATAGTTGGGCTGTCAAATCATTATCCTTGATTCTGAGTAAAATAAATTATGGGTGCCAGGGGTACTCCTCAGCTTCTCTAAGTAACCTGAAAAAACTGGATGCCATCCATCACTCTGCACCACGAATCAACTCGGGAACCCATCATATGACACCGTGTAGGAGTATCTGTGCACTGTCGGGCACTCCTCCGCTGAAATTCTATCGTTCCCTGCATATCCTGCGGTGCAATATCCCATTCCTAAAGTTGCCTTATACCCAGCCCGAAACCTCCTTTCTCACAGCATTCACTAACGACCCGCTATCGGGTCTCACCGAGCTACTCCGGAATGTCAATGTCAACGATTCCACAAAATGACGGGCAGCAGTCACCAGTTCGTTACATTAGAGGCAACTCGAGCCTGTAGCAGTTAACCCATTGGTTCTGCGAAAGTATAAGTCGAACAGCATGTCTGAGCAACTTACCCAAGACGCGTGTGAAACAATAAGACATTACGCAACCCCATGCAATGTTATACAGACGGAGCAAAAACAGCACCTGTCAAAGGGATGTCACCAACCGCTTGCGCCTTCGAAGCGAAGGGAGCAATGACAACCATCCGTCTGAGCGATTACTGCTCAATTCTAGATGCCGAATTATACGCAATACGCTTATGTCTGGAAATGATCCTGGCATCCACAGAGCCAATCCGTGACATACTATTGATAACAGACTCATTAGTGGCGGCTAAAATGATAGGAGTTGAAACCCCGAACCAAGTCCTGACACTCATCATGGAGCTGCAGTCAAAAAGTCATAAATTAATCGTGTTATGGGTTTCAAGTTATACTGGAATCCCAGGGAATGAAAGGGCGGACACAGCAGCTCACTCAATCATTACAGCCTCCAGTGCACAAAACATCCTTGGGCCCCCTCAAATATCAGATGCAATACGAAGTCAAATAATGGAACAGTGGAACCAAGAACACATCTCCACCCTGTCCCACGTCCAGAATATTAAGAAGTCCGTAGAGCCATGGTGGCCTCCCCCCAGAGGACCTTAAGAATATATTATCGTGCGCTTAACCACTTACGCCTCGGCCACACGTGACTATCCCAAGACTATTTGTTGGAAGGCAGTCACCCTCAAACTACTTATCCTTTCTGCCGCGCAAACTAATCTTGGCGTTTGAATCACATTTATCTTTTGTATGCATTACATTCCTTATTACAGATTTCTATCTGGTTTGATTTAATTTTTAAAATTTTTTTGGTTTATTTAATTATATCAGGAAAATTGATAAGAGATATTCAATTTTTCGGCACTTTCATAAATGGAGTTTTTTTATTCTTTTGTTACTAGTAAATTTCTACTTGTCTTGAAGTGAATTTTGGTATTTCATTTATAGTATTATTTCCCTCATCTAAAGTCATTTTAGTTAATTTACTGCTCTTCGTAACGAACGCTCCCTTTTATACAGTCAGCTCCTGTCATTAGGTCTCCCTACTCCCTATAACTCTTCCTTTATCCTCTCCTTTCCTTCATCTTCTGTGGTGTCCGCACTGCTGTCCTTTGTTGCGTCCATTTCGGACCGATTAGTTATTTAATTTCTTAGCTTAGTTTTCTTGTTGTTGGGTCAATGCCGCCGGCGCGCCCAAAAATAAAAAAAAAAAAAAAAATTAATCTTATACTAAAATGTTAAAAATGAGAGTAATTATCTACTGCTAGATCTGGGCAAACATTTCACACTTTCGATTTGTCACGCAAAGCTGATCGTTAGTTATAGTGTAGGAGTAATTCGGCTATAGAACAGCAGGTAGTTTCTTCTACACCGATTACAAAGGTAACCTTTGGCTGTCGCTGGAGTCGTTCTGATGATCATTTAACGACCTTATGTTAGCCTCCCGCCTACTGAACACACAGCCAACTTTGCTTTTTAATAGAAGAGGAAAAAACAAGGTTGCACTTAGGGCAGAGCCTTGTGGAGCGCCATTCTCCAGCGGCATAGTTTTCGAATTGTTAGTTCCAATTTTAACTTGATAGCCGCAGCAGTTAAATACGGCAGATTGAAGCTTCGGGGATTCAATAAAATAAAAAAATAGAAAAGGAAAAGGAAAGAGGAAAGCAAAAAAAACTATAAAATAAACGTATTCGATTTTACGCTACAAACCCGAAAAGAAATCGGATAAACACACGCAAAACTTTCATTTTAATTTGTTAATATTTAAGTACCCCTGACAGGAAATCACAAACAAGTTTCATAACATGACTTTTTGTATAAAATCGCGCACATAGCGTCCAAATTAGATTTGAAAAAAGCGTTTTTACAATGAGTAAATTAAAATTAAAGTGAGAGCGAATTTAAACAGCAAATTGGAGCGAGACTCTGTTGCATGTTAAATTTTGCTCTATTTGCAATCGAACATGGTCGCGCTGTTTCGTTGTATTTTCCTTGGTTTTTGTGCAATATCTGTAATTAATTGTTTTAGCTGTAATGTTTTTGTTGGGTTGTTTTGTACTCTATGGATATTTTGAATAGTTAAATTTTAAATATACTTTTTTTTTTATGCTTTTTTTGGCATGTTGGCTAAGGTCGTTTACCCAGTCCAAAGGTATAACAGCATTAATGATTATATAGAAAAAATATTAGAAATGGAGCATATGAATGAAATTAACAAAGGAATAACCGAGGGAGAAAGAAAAAAAGGATGTTGTGACCGCTGCAAGGTGTAGAAAGGACAAGACGCAAAAGACTGGAATACAGTAGCGCGCGTTCTGAAGAAATGAAAGGACACTCAGGTAAAATGTGATTCGCATCACAAATAAAGTTTGCTTCCGACGGATCAAACGGGCAACGAAAAGACTGGGTAATGAAGAAACGGACGAATGAAGCAGAAAGCAGGCTGTGATTTAACCGGAGTCTAATTATGGATGAGATAGTTGACCGCCTCGTGTTGGGTTAATAATGGAACCAAGTAGGAGCACTAGCGTAAAGGAACGAGCAATAATCGAATTTGTAAAGGATAGTGGCCTTCTTTAAGATCAGAAAGATATAAGGGTCTCCACCCTAATTACAGAAAGAGAGAGCCTTCAACCAATTAACTCCTTTGAGGGCCGACGTACGAAGATAATTGATATGATCATGAAGGGACAAATTGCTATAAAAATAATATCAAGGTAGGAAACCGAACTAACTAATGGAATAGGAAGGTGACACACGGATAGGTTGACTGAGGAACGACTATAAGGACGATAAGTGAATACCATAGCGGCTGATTTCCAAGGGGAAATAGAAAGGTGAAAATTAAATAATGCATTATCGAGAAAAAAAAGAGAGTTGTTAAGTTCCTCGATTTGGTGAATAATAACATAAATACATAGTAATTGATAAATAGCTATGAGTATCTCAGTTGAATGAACACCTCATGGGATTAGAAACAATAAAAAGAAAATGAAAGAGACAAAAATTAACCAGTATAAAAATTAAAATAAAATATCTTCAACATCCGAATATTTGGAAGCCATGATAAAATTCGCCGCGTGCAGGAATTTTGATAAATTATCGTTGTTTAATGGAAAACAATTTACGTCTTTAAACAAGAATTTCCGTTTGGCGAACTCATTAACGATATGGGTGACAGTTTCAGGAGCATCTCCACAGGAACACAAATCGGTGTCTGCTAGATGGAAACGGTGCAGATAACTTTGGAATCTACCATGTCCAGTAAGAAATTGCGTCACATACGTATTAATATTATTAATTTTTGATTGGATTGGTTTTAACCTCGGGGACGAAACTAAATGTTAATCTTCCAGTTGAGCTATTGTTTCAGCTATTTTGCATTTCAATAAATTTATTGTTTAGATCCAACTCCAAATTGAGATTATTTAACCCTTTGAAATACAAAATTTTATGCTGCAGTACGGAATACAGTGGCAATTGTCCTGCTATTGTTTGCAACGCATCACCAGAAGTAGTTTTATGCGCACGGAGAATAAACAAAAGAAATTTCCTTTGGGATTTAACTGCTTTAAAGCCTCTTCAAACATAAATACGCAGTACGTGAATAATGGAACAACTAGCATATTATAAATTATTAAACGGTGTGTAATGTTCATCCCATACGTGCGTCCAGATATGGAATGCAATTTATTTAGAACCGTTGTAGCTTTACTGGACAAATTTTTGAAATGTTGATTAAAACTGTAGCGACAGTCTAATGTAATACCAAGATATTTCAGTGATTCGACGATATTAACTTTAAAGTTCGGTATAGAGAGATGTAGCGAATTGTAGTAGTCCCTTTTTCGTTTCCTGTGCATGATTAATAAATTAGTCTTGTTTTCGTCCAACTGTAGAAGATGTTTTTCCATTTAGGTTAAAATATTGTTGATTGTAATCTTGAAGTATTTACAAATGGAGGGACGATGGTTAGAAGTGACCGCGAATGCTAGATCATCTGCATAGAAATATCTGGTTACAGCCAAAGGGAACTCCATCAACGATAAGTCTGAAATATACAAATTCCAAAAAATCGGGCCCAAAATCGATCCTTGCGGCCATCCGAAAATATGTTTGATGTTCGTAAATAAATTTAATAGTTCTGGAATCTAAGTATTGTCTTAAAATTGAGATTATTCTATAATCGAGCCTGAGTGCTCTAATTTTGTGGAATAAGACTGGCCACGAACAGTTATCAAAGGCGCCTTTAATATCCAACGTCAGCAGGCCGATCGCAGTCTTTTTACTTAACGCACGCTCAATCTGCTTAGATAATTCACCAAAAAGCGTTGCCGTGGAACGGTACTTAGTAAATTCAAATTGCCGATCATAGTGAGGTAAAACCGGCAGTATACGATTCAACAAAACATATTCAAACACCTTGGCTAAAGCACTTAACAAGACAATCGGTCTGTACGACGGTGGAAGACTAGGACTACGTCCGGGTTATAGCACAAAAACTGTCCTTCCTGCTCGCCAGGCTTCCAGGAAGACTCCGAACCTCAACAGAGCGATGAATAAGCTCTGAAGTAAATTAGGATAGTGGAAATTCAAGATCTTCAAACATTTATTCGTCAGCTGGTCTAAGCCATGAGCTTTATTTTTAGTCCGGCGAAGAATATCCGTAATTTCCGCTTTGGAAATAAATAGTTCGCTGTTAAAACTAAAGCCGCTAAGGCTAAATCTCTGAAATTCTCGCAACTTGTATGAGAAGGTTTTGTCCCCATTTGTGTTTGAGTTTACTTGATAAAAATGATCAAGAAGGGCCTTTATCTTTGAATCCTTATCGAAAATTTTTTGATTATTCTGGTCTAAAAAATACGAAGGAATCTGTAACTGGCGTTTATTTTTGAAAATAGTCTTGTAAGGAAGGCCCCATAGTTTCGAATTGGAACAAAATTTTTTCCAATTTTTGGTTTTCGCGTTTCGCATTTCTTTATTAAAAATTTTTCGTACCAAATTCATAACCAGGCGCGCATTGTGATCATTAGCTCCCCGCTTGTGTGAGCGTTGAACCCGTTTGCGCAATTTCCTTAGAATTATTCGTAAAATCTCTAAATTAATATTCCACCGCGAATTCCTATTTAATTGAACCGTTTGAGTGCTGCTAATAATAATATCATGAAGTGTGTTATGGAAATTTTCTAACATTATTTTCAGTTGGTTAGAATCATTAGCAGTCTTAAAATCATAGTTTAAGTGCGAATGTTCTACAACGATTTTATTAAATTTCTTATAATTTATAATGCGATGCGTTAAGCTATTAATAATATTCATTTTTACTGATAATTTAAACTGAATCGGACTGTGGTCTGAATAAATTGATTTATTATATCTACCTTCCTGTCACTGATTACGTTAGGTCGACCGTGGATCAAAGTTAAGTCAATAACGCTGAAACCATTGGCGTTAGAAAAAGTAATTTCATCTCGTACATTAGCGACAAAAAGATTATATTACTAAGAATAAATTGTTCAAAAATGTTAGGATCTCCTCGAGTGAAAAGCCTGACTGTCCCCCAGATCTTATTTCGGACATTAAAGTCACCGCATAAGATAAAAGAATTTAGTTAGATCTTGTGAAGGCGGAAAGTAACAGGAGATAATAAAAATTTCTTCCAATTGAACTGCCACGATATATTCGCAACGTTCGAAGAATTCTACCTCATTAAATGGTAATGCTGAGTTAACTGAAATTGACACGAACTGCTTCGTAGTTTGAGTATAAACATTGCTAATATCTGGGATTACCTGTTGAATAAGATACGGTTCTGGGATACACGCAATATAAAGATTTTAAATTTTCGTGCTGTTTGCTATTAACCAGTTGTCGATTTTTTTCGGTCACGTCCATATTTTCTTCTCCCTCGGTTGACGTTTCGAATAGAATAGTGCTCTATTCATCGTCAGAACCATCAATCGAAACAACCAAGGGGGGAAACCAGTCCTTAAATAGATAAGCCAACATCACAGCCGACCTTCCGATTGGCTAATGTTATTTCCACTTTTTATTAGGCCGATAACTGTCTTCCAGTTTGAATTAACTTTTAGTGGTTTTTATTATCAAACTATCCTTCTTACGTGTGAAAATAGGCATGTCTTTAAGATCCTTAGGCTTGACAGCTTGTTTAAATACCTTTTCTACTAGTTCAGAAGAGGTTTTACTGCCCGGAGCGATATTATTAAGTTTATCTAATTTCTTAGAATCATCGGAAATGGAGATTTTAATAGTTTTGTCCAGTTTAGATTTCTGAATTGAAGTAATATTTTTTTTTTGGTATCATTTTTAGTTATTTGCGAATAACTCGGTTTATTTTTAGTTTCGAATCTTTTTAAAGCGGGATAAATTGTTTCATGAATTACTTTAGTAATTTCATTCATGACTATGCTCGAACTAACTGGGTTGACGTCTTCAGCTAAAGCTGTGTTAATTTCTGACACAAGGTCCGTAATCGTTTTCTTAATTCCATCGTATTTTGTGCCTTTAGCTCCAAGTTTAAGTCTTAAGTCTACCAAAAAAAGGTAAAATAGTGGAACCTAATAACTGTAGGATAGCCATTGAAACCCGTATCCTAGCCAGTTACGATAGAAATTCGATAATTTAACATTTCCTAACTGGTAACACCGTTAAATATAACAACTAAGAATTCGATTCTATTCGGAGGTGATTAGTGTCACGAAAATCGAAGATAAATAAATAAGGCAGACTAACCAGAGACAAATGTAATCGGATTCTTATCAGCGAGCGAGTGATAACGCGTGATGCACAACTAGACACTTTATTCACTCATATATCCTCGATAGCAGAAGAGTGTTATCAGGATCACCACAGTCTACTTCTTACCCGGTGTCTCAACTGCAACGAAAACATATGACAACGGACAAATCGTGCCCATATTATATCCGCAAATTAAATATTGAAAAAATCAAGGCTACAGAAAATGTATCAAACTCAGAAGCCGCACAAATAATAAACTCAAAAACAGTCAACAGTGCTTTTACATGTGCTGATGTTACGAATTCAAAAATGCCGGCCACTAGCACACCAAGACGATACATTCGAAAACCAAACACTAAAAAAAATTACGCTTTTCACACTCCAATTATTCCAAAATACGATTCCCGATTATCCTTTCCTAATGGCAGAACTCCTTCTGTATCCATAATAAAAGAGGTTCTTCATCAGGACTTAGAGAATACTACAAATCCCCTTCCTGGCCCATCTATCGAAAATCATACATTAATTACCTCTCAACCTAATAGTCTCTTATTTCCGCCAAATCACTATTCTTCTAACTCCAATAATAACACAATTTCACTGCCACCTACAAGAAAGCCTGAGGGATATAACAATCTTTTCGTCAAAATCCCTCTCCTCTTCTGTTTCAGCTTCCTCTAGCTCCTCGTCTTCTGTAATTCCAAATAAAATTTAAAAAAATTAATAATTCTAACTACTAGTCATATGTCACCGAATTACGTTAAATTTTATAGAAAATACTTTTTACTCGATATTCTATCTTGTCATATAATTGATAAGCAGTATATATATTCTCTATGTGTATTGTAATAATGTAAGTGCGATTCGTTGGTATAGTTATATTTTTAACTACCTTACTTGTGCTATTTAAGTTTCATCGTCGCGACGTATTTAAATTCGATACTTGTTCCTTCCACTCATTTTCTCTTTTTTCTTCTACCCATTTCCCCCTCTACTTGCCCTTTCATATAAATTTAAACTTATTACTCATGACCCCTAATAACCTAAAAATACTTCAATGGAACTGCCGAAGTCTAAGAGCCAATAAGGCTTCTTTAGAAAGTCTATTAGCTCAGTACAAAATATCGGTAGCGCTTATATCAGAGACTTGGCTAAAAAGCTCATCTAAATTTTTCATTAAAGGTTTTAACATAGTCAGGTCGGATCGTGATGACGGCTATGGAGGTGCAGCAATCATTCTACGGGAAGACATTCCTTTCACGCCCTATAATATCGTTCCCTCCCCGTCCCCCGCTACTGATCCCAATTTAGTTCACATATCTATCCCAACTAATAATTACTTACAGGCTTTCCACCTTGTCTCTATATACATTCCGCCTAATTATAATCTTAATAACTTTTCCTTTTCTACTATCTTAGATTCTGTAACTCAACCTTTTATTATTGGGGGAGATTGGAATGCTCATTCTCCCCTATGGGGATGCACCCATCTTAACAGAAATGGCGCTACAATAGTGGATGCAATTCATGAAAACAATATCATTCTTCTTAACGATCAGTCCCCTACTCTTTTTAAAAAAATTTCAACCCCCAGTTCTGTTGACCTTACCTTTTCTTCACCTAATATTAGTCTTCAATGCTTATGGAACACTTTAGGAAGCACTTTTGGGAGTGATCATATACCTATTGCCATCACTGTTAATCTTACTACCACCTCATCTACTAGCCAATTTAGACCATTACAGTCTCCCGAATGGAACCTTAAAAAAACTGACTGGGCCAAATTCCGATCCTCCCTCGATGAATCCCTTTCCTTGATACATCCTAACTTAGATCATGTATCCAAATATAACAGTCTCACCCAATCAATTTATTCCAGTCTGTCCTCATCGTCTCCTCCACTCATTCCTTCAACCAACTCTAAAGCTCACACGTCTTCTTCTTTATGGTGGAATAACAACTGCAAGCTAGCATTTGAAGAAAGTCTGCGTGCATTTAGAATCTTCAGATCATCCCCTTCCATGACAAACTTTTTGTCACACAAAAAAGCTAATGCAAAAGCCAGATATATCTACAAAATAGCCAAGAGAAACTCTTAGAAAAAGTTCTGCTCTGCTTTCTCACACGATACTCCTCTCTCCGATATTTGGAAAATGGCTAGGGCTTTTAAAACTCCCTTATCAAATCGTCCTTCTCACTATAATAATCCTAAGCAAAAGCTCATTTCCTTCATCGATTCCATAGCTCCCCTCTATGTTCCTAATATAGATGAAACTACTCCTATAACATTTTCTCCTAATTACTTCCCACCACACTTCCTTACCGCATCATTTTCCATTAACGAATTACGCTCTTCTTTACAGGATAAAAAAAATACCTCCCCAGGGTTGGACTATATCCCATATCTAGTTATAAAAAATTTCTCTGACCAATCCCTCGAATTCCTTCTTAATATATACATCTTTTTTTATCCTCTGGCTTTCTCTCTCCTTCTTGGAACTCCTTCATCATCATTCCTATTCCTAAAAAAAATTCATCTTCGCTTCGTTCTATACACTTGCTTCCTGCTTAAGAAAACTGTTCGAAAGCTTATTAAATAGGCGGCTCATTTGGTGGTTAGAAAATAGGGACCTACTGCCCAATAACTTGTTTGATTTCCGCCCTGGCAGAAGTTCTTGTGACTGCCTATACTCACCCATATCCGATATATATAAAAATTTTTTAGATAAAAAATATACCTTTGCTGCCTTTATAGATGTAACTTTGGCTTTTGATAACGTACATCTCCCTTTATTACAAATTAAGATGTCGTCCATCAATATTTCCTCGTAGTTCATTTGAATTATCCTCTATCTTTTAAAAAATCGTTTAATTCATCTATATTTTCCCTCTTGCGATACTAAAAGAAGAATTTACCGTGGATTACCACAGGGATCTTGTTTGAGCCCCACCCTTTTCAATATCTATACACTCGAAATAGCTTCCCTTTCTACCAGTTCTTCTTCCTTGTTTTTTGCTGATGACATTGTATTGTACTCATCCTCGCTTGATATTACTATAGCAAATGAAAGACTCAATAACTTACTACATCAGCTAGAAAGCTCTCTTTCCAACATGTACCTTCAGTTTCTCCTACCAAATCTGCTTGCCTAGCCTTTACTTACCGTCCATATAATTTATCCTCAGTCAATATATCCTTGAATAACTGCTTCGTTCCCTTAGTTAATTCCTTCCGTTAACTTGGAATTTTTCTTAACAGTCGACTCACATATCTGGAGCATATCAACTACTTACGTAATACTACACTTAAAAGACTGAACTTACTTAAATCCCTTGTCCCCATTGAATGGGGTGGCGATCCAAGCATTTTAATTATTCTTTATAAAAATATAATTCGCTCTAAATTGGACTACGGCTCTTTTATTTATGGGAGAGCTTCCAAAAGTCGACTTATTAAACTGGATCGCATTCAAAATTCGTGCCTACGCCTTTGCTTGAGGGCTCTGAGGGCTACCCCCATTACAGCTATTCACGCGGAGGCCCATATTCTACCCCTATCTCTACGCAGATCCCTTCTTGGATATAGATTCCTAACAAAACGAATTCCCTTTTCCTCTCCCAATCTCCTACATTCCTATAGATGTATACTGTATAAATGGCGCTTTTCCCTAAATAGAATCCCACTGTTGTCCTATATTTCTAGAAGGTTACTCACTTTCTCTCAAAATATCATTTCTTTTAATAAACCTCTTTATTTTTCACTTAATCTTTTCGACATGCTAACACCATCGAAACTTTTTTTATTACCTGTACAGGCCAAATCGTGCTCGATTAATATTGTTAATATTGAATTCCAAAACACAAAGCAACTCCTCTTCCCTTCACACTTGGCTTTTTTTACTGACGGATCTAAAGGCGCCCATGGAGTAGGAGCATCCCTTTTAATTCCTTCACAAAACTATTTCGAATCCTTTAGACTTGATCCCCACTGTTCCATCTGAATCCTATGCAATTCTCCGTGCTCTACTTTATATTTCCTCCACGTCCGAAATCAATAATCTTCTATTAATTTCTGACACTAGAAGTGTTCTAGAATCTATCTGTTCCGCACACCCTACTCCATCCTTTGAATCAACCATTCTCCACATCCGCGCAATCAATCCAGAACCAACTCCATACAGGTTGATTTTCTATGGATCCCTGGACACTCCGGCATACAAGGTAATGAGGATGTTGATCTATTGGCTCGCAATGCTGCACAAAACGGCAATGTTATAAACACTTTTCCGGCAGATAACATCATCTCCGTCTCCAAAGAGCTCCATTTCAGGCTTTGGGCAGACACTTATGCCTCTTCCTCCTCCAACCGCAGCTCATCCTATTCGACTATCCAACCTGCCCACCCCCAAAAATCATGGTTCTCTCCGTTTCCCTCGCTCCGTCGATCCATAATAGTCTCTATGTGCAGGTTACGCTTCCGACATAGCCTACTACCCTCCTTCCGTTACTGTTTTTCTCTATCACCTACCCCCTTTTGCCCGCTTCACCCCCCAAACGACAACTTTTACTGTGATGCTAACCATGTTTTTCTCGAGTGCTCCTCCTTATATTATGAACGATATATCTTATACACAAATCTACATAGAATTAATATTCCGCCCCCCTTAAGTGCTTCCTTTTTACTAACATTTCCTCATCCTTCGGTTATTCCAATAATTGTCTCTTTCTTGTCCGCTATATCTAACCGTATTCGATTCTAACTTAAATAGATTAATTTATTATTTTGGAATGAGTTAATGCCTATATTAAGGGCGAGCCCAGAAAAAAAAAAAAAAAAAAATATTAACAGAGGAAGAATGAGTATATTATCGGCAAAGATTTAAAAATGTAGTTAATATTATCTGGCGTAATTGCATTAAAGTTTTAAAAACCGATGAAAAACAAAAATTCTTCCATTTATCGGTGTAAAATTTATTGTAATGATAGCATATGCCGGGTTTTCTCGCAATTTATAATACGTAAATTACATAAAATATTTAATTAAAATGGTATAAAATTAGAAATTTCATTTATAGAATGAAATTTAAAGTCAACACTTATACACATCAGTCAGAAACATTGACGCACCCAAGTGGGGTACTACAGGGCTGCAGTTCCTTCCCAGGGAGAATAAACGAACACTGTTAATAATGGAGAAATTTTTGACAGTAAAAATTAATATTTGATAAAAGCGTAAAGTGTTTTTAAATAATATATTTTACACAAAAATAAATATATAAATGAGAGAAGAGAGAGATATATAGATATACCAAACATATTCGACCTCCGCCTTTACATTTTCCCATATGCTACTCTTTTAGCCCCCTCCCCTCGTCAAATCCTGGGTGCGCCAATGGGTAAAAATAATAAAATATATCAAACCTATAACGCTACTAGAGACTACACATTGTTTAATAGAACACTTGTTTAATACATATGATTATAATTTTTTTTTTTTTAATGGGTTCGTCAACATGGACATTGGCCCAAGAACAGCAGAACAGAGAGGAAAGAGAGACTCAGATCCTTACATGATTAGAGATAGCCGAGAATAACCGAAAGAGAAGGAAGGGAGAGTCGCTTGTTTTAGGAAATAGTATTTGTTTTTCGTATCATCTGCGTGATTCAGTTATCGTAATGTTTATCCAAATGTTAATTTTTAATTAGTCAATATGTTATGGGCGAAATCAGTGAGCTCTGATATTTAATGCAGTCTGTAATTAAAATCTGATAAATAGCTTCAATTAAACAAATATGTAAGTCGTAAATTTTTCAGCAATAAACGTTTTCAGCAGTTAAAAAATAAAACTGTTTTTGATGAATAAATACAGCTCGCGTGTAAGTTAACAGAAAAATTCGTATTATTTTCATTTCTATTTCCAAGTTTATTATACGTACGTTTTGCTGTTTCCTATTCAGATTTTGTATAATAAGCAAGAGATTATGCTCCTAACTTCCCACTGCAAATTAATTTTTATTTCAGTAGTATCATTGTTAATCGTTTCCAACACTTATGCCCTAGGTAAATATATGTGCACATATATATATAAATAATATTTTATAAATTTGATTACATCATACTTACTTATAGTTATTAAGAACAACAAAATAAAAAATAAAAAAAAGTTCAGTCAAGCATGATGTTTCATGCGCTAAGGATTCCATGCGTTAAGTTAAACACAACTATAATTTTCATTTACATAATACTAAATTCAAAACAATGAAATTAGATTTCTTGCGCTGCAAAGAAGGAGAGACATGTCATTTTTCATGTTTTTTTGAACTTTTCGCCAACTTTGAAACTTTCGTTAAGGAAATGAAATACGATTTTGTTCCCGACAAAAAGTGATCTCTCCATTAACATATTATATGCCTAGAAAAAAAAATGTTTTCAAAAATTTTTGACGCTCCAAGGGTTCAATTTTATGCTATAAATTAGAAAAATATATACGGTGATGTGCATATTTTTAACTTTGACAAAAATTTTCAACTATAATAATGGCGGTGCTTAGGGGGAAGGTGCCGCACTTCAGTTTACACACTTTTTTGAATTTTACACTGACTTCGTAAGTTTTGTTAAGTAAATGAAATGTGGTTTCGTTCTCGATAAATAGCGATCTTTCCAACAAATATCACACATCCGGGGAAAAAATATTTATTTCAAAACTTTCCAGCTTTCGATGCTCCGAGGGCCTAAATATCAAGTTGTAAGCTCGGCTATAGCTTTCCTATGAAGAGGTCTTGTGTGCATAAGTTTGAGATACGTTTGGTTTTCTCCACTTTTTTACTCGAGCTATTGTTTACATGAACATAATTTTTTAGCTATTTTTCGGCTCAAATGAGGAATCTATATAATTTTTTAACCGTAATTTTTAGCTTTTATGAAAGAGCTTCTACGTTTTGTTTTATGGTTTGAATTTCAGTTTTAAAGGTTTATCCGGTAATGAGTTATGAATTTTTAAGCGATTTTTGAGGTCGTTTTATATTGTTTTTTTGGGTTTGGTGGCAATCGGTTAGCTTGAAGTTATAGATTGTCTTAAAGAGAATTTTAAGTGTGATTTATGATCCAATTTTGAAGTTTATAAGTCAAGCCGTTCTTGAATTACTGATTTTTGTTTGATATTTTTGTTGTTTTTGAACCATCTTATTAGGATTCTGTACATTATATGTGTACTGAATCCTAAAAATAGAGTATCATAAATGTTTTCATTTTTTCTTTTTTTTTTGTCACATATGCTTAAGTAGTATGATAATGTAACTTCTAGCTTTATAAGTTAAGATCATCTACCTTAGGAACTCTCAAACTTTTTATAACCACCTGCTTTCTCTATAGGCGTCTTGCATGAATATTGTCAATCACTATCAGTACTTAACCACAACAGGGATTAGAAAAATTTTAACTAACCAGTTTTAATAACTTTCTAACCTATATAACATTGTTTTGTATATTTCCATGCTTGCATGTAGTTTAAGTATGTATTCTGTTGCGTAGCTAACCGATTTAATAATTTGTGAACCTATCCTAACTTGTTTTTAAGTGTGTATATTTTATTGTTGACTAACCAACTTTAACACTTTTCTCTCCTATTTGTCCGCTGTATAGTGTAGTCGTATGTGACTCTAATCATGTCTTCTTTGAGTGCTCCTCTTTATCATCTGAAAGGGTAGCTCTATACGTGGAGCTGCTCTCACATGATGTTCCAACTCCATATTGTGTGTCCTTTATTCTCCCTCTACAGTCAACGTTGATCACCCCAATTGTAGCAAAATTCCTATCTTCTATACTTCATCATATTAAGATATAATCCTTTCTGTAGTTCTCTTTCATTTTGGTATTCCTATCTTATCGTGTCCAGTTACTTTTAATGAACTCCTCTCTAAACGAAGAGCACGCACTGATGTTGCAGTTACAATACAAACATGCACAACTCGCAGTTAATATTGCGGCCCCGCTGTTGCATTTGCGGCTCTAACGTTTGAGCTCCTTGACAGCCGGCATGACAAGCGCTGCTGTTGCAGTATGGTCATAGTGTTGGGTGTAAATTCTATTCATTTCCTTTTAACAGGATGGTAGGCGCTGTTTTTGCAGTTTTCGCCATAATTATTATTCATTTTTCATAATTAAGGATTATAAACTATGCTTTATAGTGGTGGAGAAAGTCATTAAACTTTCGGTTTGGCATTTATCGACGTTGTTTTTCATTGTTTCTCCATCATTGGTATAGCGTTCTTTAACAAATTCCATTCCTTGTGGCTCTTAATTGCTGTTTTTTACACATGTTGACGGGTAATCGTCCATTGCTAACAAGCCCAGGGAAAAACCCAAACAAGGGAGAAAAAATAAACTTTTCTAAATCTTACTAGAACCTTTGTTTATGTGTGTATGTTTTTTAAGCGTGTATTTTGATGCACTTGTAACTAATCCATGCTAATAACCTAATAACCTAATATTGCTATGCTTCTCATGTTGATTGGAATGAATGTCTTTTCACATACTAACCATCACTATCAGTGCATGTTCAAGTATATTGTTTAATGTATGTTTCACCTCTGTTTGAAGCATCTCTTCATGTTTTTGTGTGATTTTAAAGATCCATTGATGTATATCAAATCAAAATAACCACAGTATTAATTTCTGCGAGAGGGATATGTTTCAACATGTAAATTTTGAAGGACGCTTAACATTCATCTAACCAAAATTGCCACAATAATATCCTTAATTAGAGGTTTCACTCTTGCTCTCGTCTATATGTTTTTTGGTAAAATGCTTTGAGTATAAAGAACTGCAGTGAGACGATTTAGCTAACCTTTACTGAGCTATTTGTTCTAATTATATGTTTCTAGATTTATGTTTAATCTATATCTAACCAAAACTGATTGGCCCACTGACCTAAATTACTGTAAAATTGTTTCATTAGCTACAAAGTATGCCTTTGACATAAATTTATAGTTTTTTTCTGACGTGTATTGAATTTTTTTATTTAAGTAAGCACTTTTCTAAGACATTTTTAGAGTAAGAAGAATTAAAACCTACCAATATGTATGGAACACTTTACATATATTTGATGTAGTACATGTGCATAACTTAATAGTGCTGCACCGATGATAATGATGATGTTAATGATAGCGTGTGTGAGTGTATATGTGCATATGATTGAATTCAAAAAAATTAAATTGTATACATATATCTAGAGATGAAATTAATGTTAAAAAGGAACACATGTCTGTTGGTGTGTATGTTTAATGCATAGCAAACTGTAAGAACTAATCTGATATGCTAATATTGTAACCGCATTGTAAGGAATGAAATGAAAAATTTACTTAGCAAGTAACACATGTTTGAATGATGAAATATACATTCTATTCCTTACTCAAATATTTACTATTTGACAGCCATGATTATACATGCAGAATTCTATAATACATGTCTACTCAATTCAACAATACCACCGTTTCAATACCGCACTGAACATTGCACCACCCCACCTGTAACACAGTTATTAAGACAAAAGAATTACAAATTTCCACAAGTCACAGCTTTATAATAACAGTTTTAAATGTACACATAATTCTGCAGAAAAAAGTATACAATTCAGGTCAAAAGTAATATTTTAACACAGATTGTACGATTTAAGGCTGAAAATACCGACATTTTTTAAGTAAACAAAGCAAACTTTAGAGAAATAAAGAAATTTTACCTAAAAATATCCCTGTTTCAGATGAAAAAAAAATTTTTACTGAAAAATATATTACACCCGTAGGTAAAAACTCCTGATTTCATTACAAACACTATATTCAGATTAAAAATGTCATCACTTTTTTGACACTCAGACAAACATAATAAGACGTATTTCAGAACGACACACTCCTTAATGTTTTCAGTTAAAGAAATAAATATAATTATTAAAATACATTTATTACACAGTAGTAAATGTGTATTAATGGCTAGCACTACACCCTTTATTTTCCAATAATTTAACACTATATGCAATAATTCTTTATCAGTTGATGACAGCTTTTACTTGTTTACTGGAAAAGTAAAACAATTAATAAATTATAGTACTTCTGTCAAAAAGTCATCTAAAGCAGTAAAATAAACGATACCGTAAGAGTGGTGACAAGAAAATAATTTCAAATTATAAACCTATCAGTATAATTTTAATAGTTTTGAAATTTTTGAAAAATACTCTTTTTATTAAGTAATGAGTTTTTTAGTAACAATCAGTATAGTTTCATTCCGAGAAGGGGAATTGATAACACTGTGTTTGATCATACCAGCGTTATTACTAAAAATCTACAAGGAAAACGATTTTCAATGCCAATAAAATAAGCTTTCAATATGGTAAATCACTATACCTTATTAGATCAACTATATAATCGTGGCTTTCGAGGGCCTGTCTACACATGGTTTGAGACATACTTAAAGAACAAGTGAAAGCTGGTTACCAGTTCATGGTGTACCACAGGAGGGTGTACTGAGTTCATACCTTTTCTTGATTTACATAAACGACTTTTGTAACTTTCCAGTAAATGGAAAAATGATAGCTAACAATTACGTTTCATTACACAAATATTCTTCAAAAACTAATTCAGGATGATGTAAATAGTTTCTCATGTTGGTTAAATTGTGAACACTATTTAAGTGAAAATGTATATGGAAAAATACCTGAAGTGATGGAGCGGATTGCATAATTCGAGGACAGTAAGATCTATGACGGTAGCCTTGCTACCAAAAAAGCCTCTCAAGCCGAATAGATCTCAGCCGAAAAATCAGAGTAACTGTGTCCCATTGTTTGACAGCAGCAGGTACTGGCTACAGGCATATAAGCTGGATATAATATTTGAATAAGGCTGCATAGGATTAGCTATGCTAGTACAAAAGAAATTAGTTAAATATGTTGTGACGGATTGCGGCTTTCGGCGGCGAATAATTTTAAATAATGATTGAAATTTTATAGTAACAAGTGTGGTATTTATGTCCAAGACTAGCTGCGATGGCAATCTTGCTAACTCCGTGCTTTCGAACAGTTGAAACTAGGATGTCCGAGTGTATATGTGTCGGTATGTTGCCGACGACTCTTGCATTGTTGCCTCGAAGGAATGGTAGCCGAAGCGCCTAGTAAGGTTCAGCACACTCGTACAAGCCCGAGCAAAACGTTACATTGAGCGATGCTCTAGTGTCGTTCAAATAGGTTTTTAGTCTGGCGCTTGCAACCACACCGTATATACATCGTTCAAAGTTTCTTCGAATTCGATCGCTGTTAAGGAAACGAGGAAACATGGTCTGTAAATAAATTTTTATGGTGTTTTAATACCAATTTTAATAGTACGTAAATAGATTTGTTTGTGATTGAAGAATTTCGTTCAAAAGAGCATCTGTTATTTTTTATCTTTTAAACTAAAAAGAAGCCTAGTGCGATGCCGCGAGAGCAGGTTCCTCGTATAATTCTGCCATTTCGGAAGTCGGGTTCGATTGTCTGGTGATATGTGTTTCATACTTTTTCCTTTTGTACACGGATCTCGGGTTACCTTTGACTTTAGAAGAAGACAATTTTTTCGTCTTCTACTTTCCTTTCAACCTGACACCTGAAAAGGGGCCGAAAGGCCACTTTTCAAAACATTGGGTCCAGAACAGGGACTATTGAAACCGACATCCATCAGCAAGAAGGACCAGGAAGAACAAAAGAGGCTGTCTGAGCCGTGAGAATATCAGCTGAAATCCGAAAATAGTCAAATAGTTGGATTGAGCTGGTTTAAAAATTTTCAGAAATATTACCTAGCCGAGCTGTAATGTAGGAAGGTGACAGCATCCGAGCGGACCGTGCAACAGGTATACGAATATCAGTGAGCCGGGTACAGAGCAGCAAGAACAAGGTTAGTAGAGGACTACATATTTTTTTAACTCCCCAACAGGTTTTTCAACGAGGACATTAGCTTAAAAATGAAAAGAAGTAGAAAATAGCGTTATATTCTTAAACGTTTGAGAATAGAGAATAAAAGTAATTTAACAAGAATAACAGAAGCAGAAGTAAATAAGAGAGTGTAAAGGTTGATTCACACACATTCGTGAAGTATCAGTAACGTACACGGGACGTGACCGGGACGTACGTCGGCCAACGTGAACCACAAGTGATTTGAATTCACACCGGAACGTGTTCTATTCGTGCAGTGATCGTGTTACATAAAATGGGAAAATTTTTCAGATGACGAACTTATTATGATTGCTTTAATTTTGGATGAAGAAGAAGAAGAGCAAGTTAAACGTAAAAGAAGAAAATGGGTTCATGAAGTATGGAAAAAGAGGGGGGGTTGAAGGGGAATTCGTAACTCTGTATAAAGAGTTGGCAGAAGATGGATCAAAATTTCACGAATATTTTCGAATGACGGAAAATTCATTCGATTTATTGTTGAGTAAATTAGCAAGATTACTTTAAAAAAGAAGATACACACTGGAGAAGAGCTATCTCTCCTAGAGAAAGACTTCTTGCGGTAAGAGTTCGCAATAATTATGATGTAGATACTCAACATAAGTTAATTAGATCCCCTCAAGTTTTGAACCGATTTTTACTAGATTTTATAATTCTATATTTTTTTTAAAAATCTGCTGATAATGTAAGAGACACAATTATTTCGCTGCTTTTCCCGTTGAATATTGTATTTACCGAAAATTTTTATTTAATATAACGGGCGCCAATGGCACATCACGGCATACCACGACCGGAATAACTCTACCGTGCAGAGCAATTAGGCTTTTTAGAATTAAAAAAAATATATATAAGAAAATTCGCGCAAGGAGTTTAAACCAAAAAAAAAAAATATGAAAATTAATTTCATATCATATCATTTGAACAATCTTCTCATACATTCTCACAATTCTAAACTATTTAGGGCGGTGTTTGTCCTGCCTATCCGTTATGGCGTTCCAGCCACGATAGGGTCGACGAGAAAATAAAATTTATTGTAAATAATAAACGATGAAATAGTTTAAAATACAGGCGAGAGAATTATGTTGAAAATATATATAAATTTATATTTGTTTTTTTGTAATAATTTGTGAGTATAGTAGTGTAAATGATTGAAAAAACTGAAACTGGCCAAATGAACTGTATTTGTTCAGGCCAATAAAAAAAAAAAACAAAAAAAAACCCGAATTTAGATGTGTATGTATAATCATGTTTTGTTAATCAGTGTACGTTTTTTTATGCAGCTGCTTCATTTTAAATCGTTGTCGTGTATAATTCAGAGATCTAGATATATAAGAAAGTTTTGTTCAATAGATATTTTTTTGTGAGTGAGTAAAAATAATTTCCGGAAGATCGAGGGATTCTCGACAAGAATAGAAATAAAAAAAAAAGTAAATTATTTTATAACACAACCGACTCTCTCTCCGCGAACTAATAACACCATTTTTCCGTTTTTTTTACAATTTCTCACGCCTCGACATAGCTTGCCTGCACCACCCGCGCACACAACACCAAATCGGCATATTTTCACACATCATTCAACACACTACGAACCCGATCGCCTCCTTGACGCCGAACAAATTTTTATACTCTGTGTCCATATACCGTCCATCAGATTGATCATAAAGCACAGTATAATTACGATAAATTGTTCGTCATTCATCATTACGAACCAACTCGTTCCGCAATAGAAAACACAAGAAATGTCGTCGTCATCACGTCGTGAAAACGTAAAAATATCGTCGCGAATCACTGTGAGATCACGTCACGTTTCACGACGAGAGTACTTGTCGGCGCCGTCCCGGTCTCGCACCGAACGTGTGTGAATAGCGCTATCTAACTTTGCAACGAGAAATGTAGTTTTTCGCCGGCGACAATCTCGTTACGGACACGTCACTGTCACGTCACGAATGTGTGTGAATCGACCTTAAGAAGCACTACAAGGAGTGGAAATACTGAGTTTTAATAGAAAAGAGTAGAACGATTGTTCAACGGAGAAGACCGCACACTCAAATAAAACATGATCAAAATCACAAGGAATATATATATATATATATATATATATATATATATGGAAGGAGGATGAAAAGGACAAAATGGAGTAGATGCGATGAAAACCGAGAAAATGATGCAGCGAGGGGACTATGGTTAAAGTGAATACGAGAAAACAGTAGAGATTGTAGAGCGTTTAAAAGAGGGGAAGTTAAAGAACCGTGGGCGAGGAGGAAGAGATGGCTGAATAGAAAGATAAAAAGAGACAGGATTAGAACATGAAGAAGAATAGGAGTTGAGCCTTAATTTAGAATGACTGAAGAAAGAAGAGCAATATTATGGGCTGAAAATGTACCCCTGGAAATGGAAGATCGGGCCAAGAAAGCCACCACCTCATTGCCCTCAATACCTAAATGACCAGGAATCCACAGGAAGGAATATTACCAAAAACGACAAGTCTTTTCTTTTCTAGTTTCGTTTCTGTATTAATAATCCGCAGTCTCATTCCCTCTAGTCAATACGTCGATTATTTTTGTTTGCTTGTTTGTTTTATGTCCGTGTGAGTTTCGTCTTCTATTCGTAGTTGCAAATGAGAGTAATAAAAAAAAATAATAATAAAGAGCAAAATAGATGAAATAAAATAAACACGTATAATAGAAGGAAAATGTCTCAGACCGACCTTGGTAAGATAGTCAAATGTAAAGGTTCATGTCGGCAGCCGAGAGACATTCCTAATGATTTTAGCAAAGAAGGAGAGAACCCTCTCGAGACCACTAAGAGCATTACCGATGCTGCTTAACATGACCATCTTCGGAGGAGAGAAGATGGCCTGAAGGGCCATGAAGTCGGAAATAGTCAGAAATTGGGAAGAAAAACCGATTAGAGGAGATAAAAATAACGGAACAGCCATCAACTTGACCGTAAATATGGAACAGAAAAAAGGAAGACAAAAGAATTCAGAGAAGTTATAATCTGGAAGAATAAAAGAAGCACCAACACCAGCAGGCCCGTTTGGAACCGTCAGTGAAAATGGTTACATGAGAAGGAATTAACAATGATGTAGAGTTCCTGTTTAATTACGTCTGGAGGGAAAGATTTCGAAAGTGCGGACAAAATAAATACTCTAAAAGGATAGCAGAGATCACTGAAGTTAAAGGAAAAACAGGGCGAACTATTACTCATTGTGTAGAGCCAAAATCAACTAAGACGGAGAAAAATTATTATTTTCGTGTCCGGTCGACTAAATACAATAGGTTATCCAATATTTTATAAATTTTATCAAGTCGTTATCAACGTCGTCGTACAAGCTTCCAAGTTCATATTTGCCGCTGACGGGACATGTAAATAGATGACCATAGTCCTGAACTTCACATCGAACACTATCGATCGCTATCGGATATTCCCCACTTGTACAGATTATATTTTGTGCGCGCAGTTCCACTTCTCAGTCTATTCAGGGTTCCCCAAAGACTGTAACTTAGATGATTCCCGCTAGGCAGTGCTTCCATCTTTTGTCTACCGTTTGCTTTTATGTTCCATATACGAAGTCTTTCCTTTTCTGCAGTGCCTGTCAATTCTTCGACCTTTTGTAGAAAGCTGTTCCTGGATTTTAATCTTGTTTTTAAGTTTCTGATCAATTTTCTCTGCCATGCGGTTTAGTATCACTCGTTCAAATATTTTATAGAAATGACAAAGCAGGGATATTGGGCGGAAATTTTGTGGATTATTTGCGTCTTTCCCTGATTTCTGAACAGCTATGACGTGAGCTTTTCTCCACTGCTTAGGGATATTCATTTTTATTAAGCATTCATTAAACATTTGTTGAAGCCAAGTTATCGCTGCCGTACCAAGGTGTTTGATTTGTTCAGTAAATATACCATCTACTCCAGCCGCTTTACGGGATTTAGCTTGCTGGAGTAGATGGTATATTTACTGAACAAATCAAACACCTTGGTACGGCAGCGATAACTTGGCTTCAACAAATGTTTAATGAATATCCCTAAGCAGTGGAGAAAAGCTCACGTCATAGCTGTTCAGAAACCAGGGAAAGACGCAAATAATCCACAAAATTTCCGCCCCAATATCCCTACTTTGTCATTTCTATAAAATATTTGAACGAGTGATACTAAACCGCATGGCAGAGAAAATTGATCAGAAACTTAAAAGGAGAGAAATAAGAGATAAGATAGGAATTTTTTTGGAAATTGAAAGGTAGGAGTAAATGAGAGTAGAAGATGTGAGTGGAAGACATTTAGCAAGGAAGCGATAGCTTAAATTTATATCTGCAGATAGACAGGGGTGTTATATTGGATTCAGCAAACACTGCTGGAATAGGAGAAGATTTAAGAGCACCAAGACAGAGTTGAAGGCAAGAGTTTTGGATCACATCTAGTTTAGCAGACATAAATGAAAGAACAGCAGTCAAACTTGGAACGGACGATGGACCTATACAGAGAAATAAGAATGTAAAGGTCACCGCCCAATTTAGATGGCAACAGGTCCTTTAGCAATTTTAACCTTTTATGGAAGAGGGAGAAAGATATTCGATATGTTTGGAGAAAGACAGATGACTATCAAGGAAGATACCAAGATAACAGAAGCAATTAAAACGAGCAAAAGCTATACTGTTTATGGATAAATTAACAGAAGCAGGATTATAAGGTCGAAGGGTAAATACAACGTAGGAAGACTTGTAAAGGGAAATCGAAAGGTTTATTGAAGCAAGAGCACTTTCTACTAAATTGAGAGATGAATTAAGTGCTCCATTGGCTACAACAATATTGTAGAAAGGGGAAAAGCAGCAAAATGTCATTAACAAAGAATAAAGAGATTAAAGGAAGGAAAGCAATACTGATAGTATAGAACTTAAAAGGAATAGGAGAGAGAAGGACTTTGAGGAAGACAGCAGGAAACCTTTCTTATAATGTAGAGAAATGGAAAAGAGAAGTGGGTGGAACGATTCGACATGAACTTAATAATAAGGGAAGTGAAATTGTCTGGAATGTTAATTGCCGTCATTTTATCTGTTAAGGTTGGTAGAAGGACATATC
The DNA here is from genome assembly GCA_039619475.1 of Icerya purchasi. Classification (NCBI taxonomy): domain Eukaryota; kingdom Metazoa; phylum Arthropoda; class Insecta; order Hemiptera; family Monophlebidae; genus Icerya; species Icerya purchasi. The sequence continues at coordinate 343,382,563 of CM077115.1, forward strand.
CAAAAACTCAGGAGACATCAGTGAAGGAAGCCAGGGTGTAATTTGTTAGAAAGAACCATTATAATGTTCCTGTCGGAAAGCACCGTTATAATGATGTGTGATTTGGTGACGGTGATGTTTGTGGTCACGGCGTGCTCGGGGTAAAATAAATAATAAATAAAAAATTACGAAAGATTTAAAACTTCTTGATGAATAGAGAAGGAAGAGTAATTTTTGAAAGTAAGAAAATCAAAAATGTACTCGGTTTAATTTTGAATATGTCTGAATTTGGAATAAATCAGTGTGAATGAACGGGGTATGCTTTCATGATGAGCGAGGCAGGCTTACCCTGTATAATGTATCGGACAAAGAAGAATTTTTTTACGATTGACTGAATGAAAATCTTCGCGATTGCTGGAAACAGTGGCTATATGCAGTCACTGAAAATCATTTTGTTCCGAATAATAGTAATTAATGTACAAGTTACATACACTACCCTGAAGGTATGTAACGAACAGTTGATAGATGCAATGCTATTTACAAAACGCATGAATGAATATTTGTGAAGCAATGATAATGATGATTATGTGCACAGGTGTGTAATGGTTCAACACTGAAATGTAACCCATTTCCGCTCTCTGAGACCTTCCAAAAACATGTCTAGATGGCCTTGAATTAGCAGGGTCATCATCCATTATCTTTTTTTTTTTTTTTTTTTTTTTCTTGGGCGCGTCAACTCAGAACATTTACCCAGCACAAAGGACTAACAAATAATGAAACGTAGGGACTTGAAAGTTAAATCAGGAAGCGATTAGAAACAGAAGAAATAAAGATAGCCAATATAGGAACAACAGAAAGAGAAGGAAGAACAAGAATATAGTGGGCACAGTAAGAGGTCGGGAGGCCAAGGCCAAGCAAATTAGAATAAAGGACTAAGCGTTCTGAGGAGATAGATGAGCATTCTAATAGGAGGTGATTTACATCACAGGTCAAATTAAAGATAGGAGGATGGAAGGGACACAAGGGAGACTGAACAATATTAAAACGAAAGAGGGAAGCAGGAAGCAGACTGTGATTAAAGCGGAGGCGAATTATGGAAGAAATAACAGAACGGCTGATGCAGGGAAAATTATTAAACCAGGAAGAAGTAGGTGGAGAGGGTTGTATAGCAAGGTAAAAAGAGTTAGGATTGGAGAAAAGAGACGAATAAAGATCAGTTTTCCAACTTCATGGCTCACAAAAGGGCTAACGCCAGGGCTAGATTCATCCTTAAAATGTCCAAAAGAAATTCATGGCGAAATTTTTGTTCATCATTTTCTAGATCTACCTCCACTTCCCATCTTTGGAGAATGGCTAAAGCTTTTCGCTTCTCCATCTCCGAATGCCCCTCACACTACAACCTTCCTTCAGAGAAGCTCTCTACTTTTCTTGATTCAATTGCTCCTTCCTATGTACCTTCCCTCGAGGAATCACTGGCTCCTCCCCTACCTGTCACATTTCCTTCTCACTTTTTCTCTTCTCCCTTCAGCTTCAATGAACTCTAGGATTCCTTGATCAGTTCTTCTAATACTAGCCCAGGTACAGACGGCATTCCTATCCTTGTCCTCAAGAACCTCTCTGAGTTAGCATTCAAAACACTTCTGTCAATCTATAATTCCTTCTTGTACACTTCTACAACTCCACCACTTTGGAATTCCTTTATTATTATTCCTATCCCGAAAAAGAAACCTAACTCCTTCCGTCCAATGTTTGGTTTCCGTTCTGGCCTTAGTGCTACTGACTGTATATCCTTGTTCCTTTCCGATATCTATAAATCCTTCATTCATAGGAAATTTACCATCGCCGCGTTTGTTGATGCCACTGCTGCCTTTGACAATGTTCACTTACCTTCTTTACAAAATAAAATGCTTTCCATTAACATCCCTCTTCAGTTTACTTACTTAATTATCAATCTTTTCCGAAATAGAACAATTCGTCTTTCTACTCCCTTCTTCGACGATTCCAGATCAATTTTTCGAGGCCTTCCGCAAGGATCGTGCTTGAGTCCTACTCTTATCAACATTTACTTTCACAGTCTTGCTACTCTTAACATCCCATCTGAGTCCGTATTCTTCGCTGACGACGTTCTCGTCTATTCCTCCTCTAATAATCTTTCTTCTGCCAATGAGGAGCTTAATTCCTCCCTTGCTATTTTGGAATTATCGTTGTCTTCTCTTCATCTTTCTATTTCCCCTGAAAAGTCTGCCTCTGTAGTTTTTACATTTCGTCCTTTTAACCGTTCCTTAATTAACCTTTTCCTGTGTCAACTCCCTATTCCTCTAGTTAACTCTTTCTCCTGCCTTGGTGTCATTCTTAATAGTAATTTATCTTTTTCCGATCATATCAACTATCTATGTACATCGGCTCTCAAGAGATTAAATTTCCTAAAAGCGTTGTCCCCCCGGAAATGGGGTGGCGATCCGTATATATTCTCCTCATACTTTATAGATCTATTATTCTTTCTAAATTAGACTATTATTCTTTTCTTTATGCCAGTGCTCCCAAATCCCTCCTTACCAAACTTGATCGCATCCAAAACTCTTGTCTTCGCCTCTGTATTGGTACTCTGAATTCTTCTCCAACTCCTGCTCTCCTGGCCGAAACCGGCTTCCTTCCTTTATTTATTCGAAGACTTTATCTCGGTGAAAGATTTTTGATTAAACGTCTTCATATTCCTCACTCGAAACTCTTGAATTCCTATCAATATATTCTGGACAACTGGCGTTTCTCTCCTAGAAAAATTCCAATCCTTTCACACATATCCTCCCGACTTGTCCTATTCTCTCAGTTTATCCTCTCCTATAATAAATCCCCGTACTTCACTTACAACTTCGTAGAACTGTCGTTTTCTCCCAAGCTATTTTCTCTTCCCTCGAACATTAAATCTCTTACGTTTCCTGTAATACACAACGAATTTAACCAAACTCTACATTCACTTTTTCCAGCTCACAGCATGGTTTTTACGGATGGCTCAAAATCTGCTTCAGGTGTCGAAGCTGCTTTTATCCTTCCCGATATCAACTATTCTGAGTCTTTTCAACTCCCTCCCTTTTCTTCTATCTTCTTAGCCGAATCCATGGCTATTTTACATGCTATCCTTTTTATATCCTCATCATCCAATTTATCAAAATTCGTCATATGCTCTGATTCGAAAAGCGTTTTATCAGCCATCTCATCCCCATTCCCTAAACCATCGTCAGATCCTATTATTCTTTACATTCGTTCCTTAATTTATAATTTATTAATATCCCGTTCTATCCTAATCGACCTGTTCTGGATTCCGGGCCACTGCGGCATCGTTGGTAACGATCTTGCCGATTCATTGGCACGTCTAGCTGCAGTAAATGGCCGTTACATAGACAGATTCCCCTCCCAATGTCTTTGTCCACTCTCTTATCGTTTTCACCATCCGTTATCTTAGAATGAACATAATAAAAATTATTATATTTAAGTTTAACAAAAAAACTATTTATTTCCAGGATAATTATCAGCTCATCATCGAATTGTAATCAATCATATTATCATATTGTGTTACTACGAGCTTAATTATTTAATATATTTGTCTATCAAGCGGACGAATAATAAGGAGGTAATTTGTGATTGTAAAAGGTATATAAGAATGAGTGAGATGGAAGAAATATTACGTTTATCGGCTGCAGATCACTGAATGCGTATCTATGAATATGCAGTGGAATATATCAGTGTGTTATAAACTCGTTTCTAAATGTGTACGTATGAATAAGTATATATGCAAAATCGCGGAGAAAGTATCTACACGTCATAATTATAGCTATTTCTTTCTTTACTCCAGGTTAGATTAATCCTCTCTCATTTCTATTAGTATTATAACTCACCTTCATGCAAATACTAGTACACATATACATACGTCTTATCAATACAACGAGCATAATTGTGCGCGATTTTACAATTTTTTTTAAAAAAACAAAGTGTAAGAAAGGAACGCGGTTCGGAAAATTCCTTCAAAATTTTGGTTTTAAGTATCGAAATTCAAACGTTTTCAACGGTTTCCGAAAATTTCCCCCTTTCAATGTTTGTAAAAACGATTTTCTTTTTCCAACTCTAGTATAAATAAGTTGTAATATTACGCAATTTTACAATTTAAAAAAAATAAAATAAAATGTAGGAAGGGTATGCGGTACAAAAAGTTCCTTTAAAATTTGGGTTCTATGTACCGAGATTTGAGCGTTTTCAACGGTTTCTGGAAATTTATCACTTCCTACCCCTTGGAATAATGAATTTTAAATGTTCTTCATACTTGTATATGTAGGTTTATTAAGAATACACTGTTACTACTAAACAGTAATATTAACGCCATTGATGTAATATATAAATAAAAATATTTGATAATTTAATTTTTAAATAGTTATTTCATTTTTATGCGCTTATAGATAAAAATTTGGTTTAAATTGAGCTGTAATTGATGGAAATACACGCTTGTAGGAAAAATGGAGTTTAAATCGAGATGAATTCATAAAAATGTATGTTTATAGCTTAAATTATCTTGAAATTGACGAAAATACACGTTTACAGTTCAAAATAGAGCTTAAATCGAGTTGAAATTTATGGAAATATATGCTTATAGGTCAAAATGGAGCTTAAATCGAACTGAAATTGGTGAAAATACACATCTACAGTTTAAAAAGAATGACATGCTCTGTTTAAGGAGCATATTTGTACCGTTTATAGTTCAATTTTGGTGTAGCTTAGAAAAGTGTTGGTTTGGTTAAGCGATTGTAAATACTTGGGCGGTCAACCGGTCCGGCTAGCAAAAAATCCAGATACGCCGGAGTTCAAGATTAAATACTGCAAATTAAACGAAAAAATAAAAATTAACTTATCCTATAAAAAAGTAAACATGAAAATTAACTTACAGCGTACATTAACTAGTTTTTAAAGAAGTCTGTGATTAAAGTCTGTGTCTTTTGCTGTATTCTCTTCCTTGCTGATATATGTTTCGCCACTTGCATAAACAAATGATATCAGCCAGTGACGCTTCTACCTGTTGAGTAATGTACTCCAACGCTACTCCAATCGCCTTCAATCCTTCATCATGTGGTATAGCACTTTGAAGGGGCTCGTTATCCATATTTTCTTCAACTGGATCCTCGTTGAGTACTATGATATCCTCATCTGCCATTTCTTCAATCTCGTCGCTGCCCATCCATTTTGTAATGTCATCCGTGTTACTATCTGTTTCACATCCTGGAATATTTTTTATTAGAAAAACAAGCTCCTCATTGTCTTTTGAACTGTCCAAATCACATTGTTTGTTAATTTCATCCCATTTATCACTGACTTTATGATCTAATAATATTATCCACGATCGCACTAATGCTATAGAACTAATATCTTTCTATCCCTCAGATAATCAAATAATAACATCAAGCTCATTATTTTTTCAACGCTTGATATTAGTTTGGTGAGAAGGCGGCATTGGTATTTTTTTAAGGCCTTTAGGATTCCTTGATCCATAGGTTGACCATAAATCGATGTAACGTTCGCTGGAAGAAACATTGGCTTTATATCACCATCTTGTAACTCCTCGGCAGTTGCTGGATGGGAAGGTGCATTGTTGAGAATAAGGATTGTTTTTCTCAGTAACTGTTTGTGAGAAAATGTTTCGCAACTGCGGACACAAACTCTTTGTGAAGCCAAATTATAAAAATTTCACAGCATCTTCATTTGCAGCGAATGTAAACAAATATTTAGATATGTACTACATATAGCTGTGGGTTTTATAAAAGCGCTTTAGTTTTTTCTTCTATTTTTATTTATTTATTTTTTTTTGAAAAATCGATCCAGGTAATATGCAGTCTGCATAATTGTGAGTCGACTGAACATAGTTAAAAACATATACAAACATACAAAACAACTTAGAATAGGTTAGAAAAAGGTATTAAAATTGGCTAGCTAAATCCTTTCCCCTAACCATTATTATGTTTAAGTACTGTTATTGTCTACAAGCCTTTCATGCAATAATGCCTACAAAGAAAGCATTTAGAATGTATGGCGGTTTGTAAGTTGCTGGAACATACTGTTTTTGGCTTATAACACTAAAGATATGTGTATCAAATGGGTAAAGAATTGTAGTTGGTACAGAACATGGCGGTGTAGCGTTGAACTCTTACTCAAGAACTTGTATAAAAAGGGAGTGCGATGATGTTCATATTATTTTGTTTTATTTATTTAAATTTATATTTCCATTAAAATTGCCCCCTGCAAAAAGTTGTACATCCAACCCACAAACAACATTGTACCAGATCAAAGGTATTATACCTACTAACGCCTATATTATATTTCCTTCCAATTTGTTAAAAAAAGTATTTTGCAATTCCATCCGTTTATTATAGCTTGAACTTTGAAATGAATGTAATTTCAATCGATTAAGAACTAGAAATTAATGTACTTTATATTACTCTTTTTTTTTCTTCGAATTTTGATTATTTTCCTAGTCACAAAAACATGTTGGTGGATAAGAAATTCATGGTCCTTTAGATTTTTCTATTGGAACTGAAACTACAAGAGCGGTATTCAAAACAAAGGCGCGCAGCTTTTACAGTATGATATTATCCCATTGTTTCCAGCACGTCAGAAATAGCATTTGAAATCAAATTTTTCTTTTTGAATTATTTTAATTTTATAATATTTTAATTTTGTAAATTTAAAAAGTAAACGCAAGACAAATTGTTGCCATACATAAACATGTGTATAAAATGTGTATAAAACTGAAAATTATTTAATGCTGAGAAGGTACCATTTTTTCTACAAAATATTTTAAAATTATTTTTCTATTCTAGTCGTAAACTTATTTAATGTTTTAACGTAACGAGAGGTGAAAACTCGATCAAACATTCTAGCTTAATTTAAATCTGTTTCAAACATTTCCTTTAGATCTGGGCCGATTTTTTGATAAAATAAAAGAAGAAATTGTCGACTTATCCAAAGATGTAATTAAAGCTTTAAAAAATGTAATTGGTTGCGAAGCTTGCGAGCATATTTGTAGGGAAATAATAGAAGATCACAAAAACGGTGAAAGTTTTGAACAGATAGCCCAATTTTTGTCTGATTGGTGTGATACGCTAAACTTACAAACGCCAGAAGTTTGCAATGGAATTGTCAGGTTAAATTTAGTAAGTATTAATGTATATACTTTTCGAATGGAATATAAAATGGGATGATAAGCACAAACAAAAATCGAGCAATTTCTTTATGTTACATTATGCACATTATACTAAAAGATGCCCAAAGTTTTTTTCGAAAAGGTTAATTCTAACAATATTAAAGGGTCACAAAAATCGGTGTATAAAACGAAAATTGCTAAAATTATCTAGTAAAGAGGTCCTCGCCTCTCGAAAATGTGTAAAAATTGAAAATTCAAAAATGTTCCAATGAAAATTTATGAACATTCAATTTCAATTTTATTCCAATTTTTATTATGTATATTTACTTCACAACGTAACAGAAAAACGTAACAAATTTCGTAATAGTTTTTTCATATTAGCCCCGTGGTAAGAATAACAATATCATTAATGTATATTCCCACAAATTCTTCAAAACAATTTTTTTTTTTTTTTTTTTTATAAGATTGTTATGAGGGTTTCCATGTGCCGTGTTTAACTACTGGGGCTATTACAGCACATGGAGCCTACTTAAGGGGATTAAACGCGATAGTACAGATCGCTGCTCCGCATGTAAGCTAATACAGCTGCGACCGCGGGCGGAGCGTTTGACAGTATCGTAGAACTAGAGGAAGTGGTGAAGTGCATGGATCGTGGTACTGCAAAAGAGGGACATTCGAGAAGTAGGTGATAGGTGGATGGGGCGCTCGGTTGACTACAAAAGGGGCAGACATTTGGGGGTACCTGGCTCGTGAATATGTAGCCGTGCGAGAGGGTTGTGTGTCCTATTCGGAGACGATTCAGGACAGAAAAATCTCTGCGGGAAACTCCGTCTGTGGGCCACCAAGGCTCCGTGGTTGTTTTTATGCTTCGGAGAAACGTACTTGAAGATCTCCATTCCTGTTGCCATTCTTCTCTAGTTTGCTGCATAAATAAATGAGCCAATGTAGGGGGAAGAGGGGGGTTGTGTGGCATTGGAGAGAACAATGTCGCCTGAGCTGCTCGATTGACACGCTCATTGCCTGGAATCCCAACATGAGCCAGCACCCATAGGAAGGACATTTCGGAGTTTAAATGTGATAACCTGTATAATAGGTAATGGACCTTCCTTACCAAAGGGTTGTTGGATTTAATCCCCGAGATGAGTTGAAGGGAGTTTAGAGAGTCAGTTATGAGTAGGGCCTTTTGGGACTGTGGGTTGCTATCGGTATAGTGTTGGATGCAAAAGACTATCGCGTATATTTCAGCGTCCAGTGCTGTACAGCAATCGTGAAGTCTAACTGACTCTGCTGCCCCTGAGACTTCGAAGGAGCATGCCGCCGGTGACTGATAACCTATTGCCTTCGCTCCATCTGTGTAGAGGCATGCATGGTCTGTGTAGCTCGCTATGATATTTGTTGCTATTTGTGCTATGTTTGGGGGGTATTGAGCTTTGTTAAATTTTGTCAGCGATATGTTGATGTTTGTGATTGGCTGACTCCAAGGTGGTGCGGTTGCTGCGAAGTCTGGCAGAGTTCTTGGGATTGAAAAGATTTGGAAACGACCCATAACCGAAAAAAGTTCGGGCACTGGGTCATTCCCAAACCTCATATTAGGAGATATTGTCGGGGTTTTGGTACTACTAAGGAGGGTGCTCAATTATTTAAAGTTATAGTACTCTTCCTATAGTAGGACAGCAGGGGATAACCTGCCAGTACATACAAACTTATAACCGGAGAAGAGGGATGAGCAGAAAGGATAGATCGGAGGGCAGCAGAATGTATAGGATCTAAGGATCTTAGCACACTTTTAGCGGCTGAGGAGTACACCTGGCACCCGTAATTGATTCGTGAAAGGATAATCGATCTATAAATTGTAGGAAGTAATTTTGGGTTTATATTGTACTTGTAATTTGATAGATATTTCAGGATAGACAAAGATTTTAGGCATTTGGTTTTGAGCTCGGCTATGTGAAAGCGCCAGGAAAGTTTTTTATCGAATATTAGGCCTAGAAACTTGACTGATGGACGATTTGGGATAGGAAAACCATTTAGACTCAGGAATACGCTGGGAAGTGGGTTTTGGCGTCCCCTGTGGAAATCAACACATATTGTTTTTGTTAAGGAAAAGGTCAGACCGTTATCATTGGACCACTTTGGTAAATTTTCGATGGAATTTTGGAGGATATTTTGAGCGTTTATAGGATGGTTGGACGATAAGGATATATTCAGGTCATCAATGTAGAGCCGTGACGTTACAGGGGCGGCAAGGCAGTCAGTTATATCATTGATATAATATATGAACAAGGTTGCGCTTAAAGCAGAGCCTTGTGGTACACCATTTTCCAACAGCATCAGTTCAGACGTTGACGAACCAATCGTAACTTGGATCGTTCTATTGTCTAAGAAGCTGTGTAGGTATTTACCCAATTTTCCGGCGATTCCCGCCGTTCCTCAGTTTTAGTAGTAAGCCATGACGCCACAGGCGGTCAAATGCTTTTTCTAAATCGAAAAATACTGCGTAGAGGTGCTGTTGGCGATGAAACGCCGATAAAATCTGCTTTTGCAGGCTAAGTAGCTGGCTGACTGTCGATCTTGCCTCTCGCCCGCCGGCTTGGTTAGGAGATAGAAGACATTTTTGTTCTAGGAAAAACATGAGGCGCCTATTAACCATCTTCTCCAGCGTTTTGGAAATGACACTAAGCAATGAAATAGGACGGTAACTTTCGGGAAGAGTAGGATCTTTATTTTCCTTTAGTATGGAATGATATTGGCTGATTTCCATTGTGCCGGAATGTTTCCAGAATTCCAGATTTGGTTGAATATATGTAGGAGAAAATGTTTGCCGGAAATAGGGAGATACTTTAGCATGTACGGGTGGATACAGTCGGGGCCAGGTGCAGTGTTGGATGTGTGGTAGTTGAGTTGGAAATTTAATTCTGAGATGGTAAAGTTACTGTTGTATGTTTCGTTGGATTCGGACGGGAAGTGCACTGGCTGCTGCTCTGCTTGGTGTTTCATGCTGCGGAAGGCGGGAGGGTACTTTTCTGACGACGATGCTGCGGCAAAGTAGCTGGCAAACGCTTTGGCGACGTCCGCTTCATCCGTTATCTGGCTGCTATTGATTCTGAGTTGGACGCGTTTTGGGGCGCTGTTGATTCCGCTGATGGATTTTATTTTGTTCCACATGGTCCTATTTGACGTTGACGAAGAGATCGATGCGATAAACTGTTCCCAGCATTCTTGTTTTTTGTCGCGAATAAGAGCACTGGCAAGAGCTCGGGACTTTTTGAAGGCTATTAAGTCAGGTAACGACCGAGACGTTTTATACTTTCTGAGTGCTCGTTTGCGCTGTTGGATTGCGGTATGAATCTCTTTGCACCACCACGGTACTCTCTTAGCTCGAGAATTGTGAGAGATGGGTATTGATAAGCAGGCGGTGTGTAGAATGGCATTAAGAAACGTGCTTAAATTGTCTGGTAGGGACTCGCTAGGAGCTGGGATTTTGATTCCGGCCTCGTATGCCGCCCAGTCCGCCTTGTGGGACAAAAATCGTGGGGGTCTTGGAATTAGTGGTGATGGATGGTATCCCGCGAATTGTAGGAATACTGGGAAATGATCACTGGAGCAAAGGTCGTCATGGATAAAAGACTTAAGTTTCGGGAGGAGTAATGGGGATACTAGTGCTAAGTCAATAGTCGAGAAGGTGTTATGGGAGAGGTTGAAATGTGTGTGATCAGGTGGGACCAGGGTACACAAATCGTACTCTATTAATATATTAGTGATGATTGATCCATGTCTGTTGGTTGACGCCGCTCCCCATAGTGGGGAGTAAGCGTTGAAATCTCCAAGTATGACCATTGGGCTTACTATTTGGGATATGGTGTTTTGACGGTCTACCGAATGTACCATAGTGTTGGGGGGAAGGTAGCAGTTGCAGATCGTTAATGAAAGTCTCGGAGGACCGTGTAAGAATACAGATATCGCTACCATCTGAAGGGGTGTGTCTATTCTGGCTGATACAGCTGAGACCGACGTATGTACTAGGATTGCTACTCCTCCACTTGCTCGGTTGCCACCAATATTATCGCATCGGAATAGGCCGTAGTCCTTTATTCTTGGTTTGTCTCCAGGCCGCAAGTGCGTCTCCTGCAAGCAGGCTACCGATGGAGAATATGTGGCTAATAGGTGTTCCAGTTCGGCTTGGTGGTTGGTAAAGCCTCTGCAGTTCCACTGCATAATTGTATTGTTGCTCGCCATGCTGGGTGTTTCTATGTTGTCTCGTGAAGCCAGGTTAGTCGGTCTTTAATATTGGGGTTCACATGGGGTTCGTGTGTTAGTGGGTAGAGCTCCCTTCTGACGTATTGCCATCTGTGGATAGGCAGCTCAGGCTTTTTAGTATGCGGGTACATTTATTTTTTAAACTCGAGTTCTTCAGGTGTGGTTTGGTTGCTGCAATTAGGTGAATCAGTCCGTCTTTATCCTGTCTAAAGTTGTGCGCGTAGGTTATATAGTCAGATTTAGAAGTTATGTTTCTCATGAAGGTTTTGTAATTGTCGAAGTTAATGATGAAGTTGGCTTGATCGTTATCAAACATCGGTCTGACCTTCTCATCTGCTTCGTCGATGTTTATGATTTTTTTTTGTTTTGGCTTCCGATTAGCTAACTCAGTGATGTGCTGCACGTCTGGCGGTGTTTTGAAATCGGTTTTCTGTTGTGCCTGTTGCTGCAAGGAGTCCTTCTCTTCTGGCTGTGATTTCAAAGTATGTTTCAGCTCTGATTGGATTTGGGAGCTATCTGTTTGTTCCGGTAGTACAGTATGGCTGATGTCGTCCTCTGGTAACGGGATATTAATTTTCTTTGTTGCAGGCTGAGATGTCGCTGATAGTGTGAGATCGTCGGGCAAAGAGTCTGGTGTTGCCGGGTGGGGGCGTTTCGCATTTGGGATTATTTGATCAACTTCCATTGCTCTGCCGATGTCTAGGTGTTGTAGGGGGAGAGTAGGTAGCATGGATGGTTGACTAGTGTTTCCTTTTTTATTTGTACAGCTGTGGCATGAGTGGTCGTCTAAGTGGAGGAATATGCGGTGTTCGTGTTCATTGTGGGTTTGACAATATGTCCGAATTCAGCGTCGTTTGGGTTGACCCGAAGGATAGCTATAGGGGTGATTAATTTCAAAGAAAACACTGAGGCAAGGTGCGAGAGTATGAGCTGGTTCGGGATAATAGGAGAGACATTTTTGACATGATTAGTTTATTCGATGGATTTTTTAAACGTCGGGCGGTGATCACTTGCGAGCCTATTTTAATTCTTCCTCCATGTTCGAATAGCTTTTCGACATTGGATTTCGACTTAAAAAATATTGCCACTCGATCTCTGCTGATTTTCGAGCCTGCTATTATGTTAGATGGTCCGCCAACTAAATCTTTTAATGCCAAGAAGTAATCGCGGTTGCTGCTTGTCGGAACGTACGGGAATATTACGCCCTGTTCCTCTGTTGGGTAATTGAATTCGGTTAGCGGGGCTATTTTCTTTACAGTTTTTAATTTTTCGGAGAAGGATGCTAGTACACTCGGTGCGGTCGGGAGGGTTGCATCGGAGGGGCTGTTTTGGATTTGTTATTTACCGCGGTCGCTGCGGAGCTATCAGCGTTAAAATCGGCAGACGGCTGGCTGCGCGAGTTTATCGCGAGAGATAAATCAGCTGAACGCTGCGGGCTTGTTTGTGTGGTGAACTGGTTTTTGTCGGAGTTGCTGATAAGGCTTGTGTCGTGCGTTGATGTAATCGGTGTGTGTGTGTGTGTGACTTACCTGTTGTGTGCGGTGTGGACTTACTGCGCTGTTGTTCCCGTCGGGTTTAGACGGCGCTTTCAGCTTACCAGCCGGCTTCCCGGTTGCGGACGGCGGGCGGTTCATGGTACTACGATGTTCTTATCACTATATTAATATTACTTGATTTGAAAAACGCGAACGCGAGAAAACGATAACTCTTCAAAACAATAAAATAAAAAGACGAAAATATAATTACTCATCTTTTCCAGTTTGTTACGTTATCCACATTTCATTCTCTCATTTAATTTTCTATATTTTCCATGCTTCTGTTCTTTGTTACTACACATGGGTGCACTTATGAAAAACAAATACATACATATATACGCATATGTAACTGTGGTTAACTTTATCATAAAAATATTATTAAGCGATGTCTTATAATCAAAATAAATTCCTGTTTTAAATATTAAAAAATGCAAAATTATTAATTCTGAAAAATAAAACTAATAACGTTCATGAAGAAATTGTTTTTTATAGATTTATTAAAATATTGGAATTAAATTAAAAAGTGTATTTCGAACTAATTAAAATTTATATAGATTTTTAAACATGATACATTCTCTTTGAATATTACAATGTTATTATCTTGAATTCGTGTGACGTAGTAGTATCAAAAACAACTTTTTGCATCATATATTGCATTATTCAAACGCATCTATCATAAAGATTTTACAACAAAATAGCGCCGTAGCGTTCGATTAATTCCACTTATTAGCAATTTTTACCGACCTATGTAAAATATTTTTATTGATAATTTTACGTTTTTAGTCAATTATGAATAAATTAATATTGCTGGAGTTGTCACCATTGTTCTACTACATAATATGTTTACATTTGATCAATGACTTTCGTTTGACTGACAAAACTTCAACATGTTGAAGTTTTTTCATCCAATTGGACAAGGGCGTAGCCAGCCGATGAGCCGGGGGGGGGGCAAGGTGATAGAGAGAGGATATGAGTGTTATAGGAAAAATAAAATTTACAAGTTGTAAAGGCTTAATATTTTATTAAACAAGAATAAAATCTTAATTAAAACTTAAGTTTTCCAAATTGATGAATATTCATCAATGCCAGTTGATTAAAAAGTGTCAAGGCTCCCTCTCGCTGCCCCCTGCTGGCGACGCCCATGCAATTGGATGTAACTACATCGTTTAAATGTAATTTTAATCGACTGAATTGAATTAGTCTGATTTGACGTGACATAACTGATTTGGTATGAAATGGTCTTTAAAATCTTGTTTTTGGTGTGCTAATTGTTGAGTGCAACTTAAAATATACAAGTCTGGTAAAATAATACAATCTGTTTAAAGCAATTCCAAGCAGCCGTCTCCTGATTATAAGTAGCAACGGTGAATTTTTAGGTTTATCGTCTTTTTTTTTAATAATTTCACGTAAAACAGTTTTATATTATTTGATATTCTAAATTGTTTATAATTAAAGTTACTTGCTAAGTAGTACGGCTGGGTTAAAATTTTTAAGCACTAGGTTTTTGATTAGGTCTTTTTTCCAGTAATTTTATTTTTAAAAAATGAAATTATTTAATGTTTATATGAATAACATGATAAAAACTTAATCGAAGTGGCTTTTATGCACACCGTTTAACTTACAGATATAACCCAATAACACGGGGAAAAATTAAAAATTGCGATCATACTTGTATTTCATCACAAATTTTTGAAAACAGTAGGGATTCTAACTTCGGTTACATATAATCGATAAATATTTACAGAATTCATTTTCAATTAACCAGTAAATTATATATCAGTAAAATGTTATTTTTAAATTTTATTATTTTTTATTTGTTATTTGTAAACTTGATGGCGGCAGTAATTAAATGTAAAAATTAATCAGACTTTCGGCGATATTAAATATTTTACATATTTTCATTTAGTTTTATTTTCTGTCTCTGTAACCAGAATTTGCCTATTTATTCGGTGATTTCAATGTTGATTTTTAAAAAACGATTCCGTTAAACTAACGTGGTCTTAATATAAGAATGTGCGTGACTCTCTGTCATCGTACAAAAATAAGAACCTTTTTTTCACAGCGATATGTTTTTTACGATTACGTTCCGTTTTTATTAAAATTGTTGAAAAATCTAGTGCAATAGATTAATTCATTGATTATTGTAGAATTATAAAAAGGCAGTTTCTTTATTTAAGTAAAAAAAAATTAAAGCAATTATTGATTAAAAATTCCAATATACAGCCGCTGTTGCTGGATATAGTGAAGGAAAAAGACTTAAACGAACAATACGTATGCAAAACTATTTTGGAATACCAAAACTGCTTCGATGGGCTACCTGCAGTGCAGTGGTCGCTCGATTTGGATAAATACGGTCCGAAACCAACAAGTTGCCCTCCTATTAATACACAGGTATGTACAAGTGCTAAGCAATGATTCAATTTTTCTTTAATTATATAATAAGAACATGCCATATACTGCTAATTCATTTTCAGGAAAATTAAATGTAAGGGAAGAAGAAATTTTCTGTCGACAAATAGATATATCTTGTAATTTACATTATAATAATCGTCTTCTCGTTTAAATTCCTTTTCTTTATTCTTTGCGAACGATATCCGCCTTTGTACCTCGTCTAAAGATATTTTAGCAGCCAATGAAACACTTAATTCATTGCTCATTGTGTTGGAACAATCTTTTTCCTTAGTTAATCTTTCGATTTTTTCTTTTAAATCTTCTTATACTATCTTTACCCTTCGACTCTATAACACTGTTTTGGTTAATCTGTCCTTAAACAATATACATGGTGTGTCCAGAAAGTCATGAAACATGTTTTTTTTGCCACGCCCCTCTTGCCTGCAGTGCACTCGAACCAGTTTGGTAAGGTGGAACTGACCCTCAGCTTCACAGCGCACCGTAGTTCAGTCTGTTCCGAGCATCGGTAGCGTCAGCATCGGTGAATTAGTGCACCTCTCTTTGGAGACTTCGTCACGACCAAGAGAACAAACTCCTTACCAAACCTAATCAACTACAAACGTTTGAGAGCAAACGGTAGGTGAACTTTAAGGCGAGCAAAAAAGTCATCTTGGAGGAGCTCCTTCATTTTCTCAATCTCACCATCAGTGCCATCAAAACACATGTGGAAAAAGATTAAGGCAATAGAAGGCTACTTCGTGCATTTTTTTACGTCATCTCTAACAATAAACGAGAAAGTTATAATTGACTTTTCCAAAAAAGCTTTGGAATTCGCGGACTTTTCCGCTCCCGCTTCTAGCCATGAAAATCTCAACTCTCCTTTCCAGAAATGCAACATAGCTTACCTAACAGCTTCTCCGGACTTTTCATCTGAAAACCTTGAACCATATAACAAACTATTTTCCCCGGAAGAATTTAGGGGAGCAATTAAGCTTACTAAACCGGCATCACCAGAGCACGACGGTATCCACATATTAATGTTAAAAAACTCTCCGGATGACGCAATCCAACAGATTCTCATAATATTTAACAAAGTTTGAACAATTGCACAAATTAATCCCTGCTGTAAACTAGTGGAAGTTATTCCATTAATTAAAACATAACCAAAACCCTTATTATGTCAACAACTTTAGACCTATATCCCCACGTCAGTAATTTACAAAGTTCTTGAAAAAATGAAAATAGCTGACTGCAATCAGAAGTGGAAAGTAGGAACCTCCTGTCTAAGTTTCAATATGGTTTATGCAAATCCAGATCAACAGCAGATCAAACCCTATACCAGCATAAATACACTGCTCAAGCCATGGCCGTAGGCAGAGGGGGTGTTCAGGGGGTCCAAACCCCCTTGCCCCCCGAAATGTTTTGGAATTTATTTTTTCCTTTCCTTTTTATTGTAAATAACGGAAAATACAGAGGAGAACGTTTTACCAATCGGTTTTTCTGTACTCTTCTTAACTTCCTGTTTCAACTCATTTTCTCATTTATTAATTCTGTTTACGCAAAAATAGGAGAAGACTTTTTTGCTTCATTATTGTATTAATATAGTTTATAGTATTTCGATTATTGTTTCCATCTTTAAACCAGTTTTCAAATGCATTGCTTGTCTTGAATTTACTTCGTACTTGTTTAAATGCTAAACATTTTAAAAAAGTATGGTCCGGCGTATCTATTTTAATTTCACATACTTTTCAGTTATCACACTGTTTGTTACTTTGAATCTTTTAAGGTACGTCTGAAAATCTCCATGACCGGTTACGAACTGTGTTAGGAAATAATTCGGTAACAAGTCCTTATTTTGTAATCGTTCTTCTATCCTGGAAATTAATTTGTATGTTCGCCGTCCTTCTTGATCATTATCATATTGTTCCTGCCATTTTTTTGTGTAATTAATTCCAATTTCGTTGATTCCTTCTTTTAGTTCTTTTTTGTCAAGATTTTTCATTTTTAATGCTTTTATCTCGTTTGCTTTCCCTAATTGCAGTTCTATGGGTAGAACACCTACGATAACATTCGTTGCAAAGTAAGAAATTGTTTTGTAAGCGGATATAACATTTATTAATATTTTCATTTGTTCTGATTTTATTTTGTTTCTGTTCTTTTTATTTAAGGGGTTAGGTGGGTTTGAAAATTTCAAAAAATCGATTTTTTTTTTTTTTTTTTGTCTTATTAAATACTACAATGTGTCTAGAATATTCTCCCAAAATTTTAAATCGATTGGTGTAAAATTCTGAGAGATAGAGCCTTTGGAAGTTGCGCCCACCAGGCCATGTCAGCCTGACGCGTCACAGGTATATTGAGGCAACTGTTTAGCTATTGTTTGTCTTTTTCGCTTGCTTTCAATTTCTAAGGGCAATTATTTTTTTAAATTTGGACTTATCCACAAATAGTACATCACATCAGAACATTTCGTCGTGCAAAAGTATCACGTACATTATTCAAAATGACTAATTGAAGCATTTCACATGTGGTGTTCTTTCTCGAACGAGACATTTTTCATTATTCACCGTTTTGATTCGCACACAAAATGGACACAGTATGCTGCAATTCACAGGTATTGCTGTAAAATGAATCTGAGCAGATATTATTACTCATCTTTTTGAGAAACCCGACCTTACACTGTCTTGTATGTGCATACACTAACAATATTTCTGCTGTGTTCGGATTTTAATTTTGCCTACATACATGCAGTTTTTTTATAACTTTGCTCGGTATTAGGTGTTTTTTTTCTTATTGGTTTATTTTCTTAGCATTTCCGTTCCCCAGGCTTCATTTTACAATCTGATAAAAACACCGAATCCGTAACAGCTCTTTTTACTCCCTTTCTGAACAGATATTTATTTCTTTACGCGGTGTCCGGATTTATTGTGCTCACTGTAAGTGTTCATTGCAAATTTTTACCAAGATTTTTATTCATTTCTTTGCAAAATGCGTAAAGTTACTAGAACTGATCTAACAACGGGTACTCAGAGAAAAGATAGACCGAAAAAAAGGAAACAATCATTTAATCCTAAAACTGCAGAGATAAACGATGAATCTTTCACCAGCACGTCCGCGAAAAAATTCAAAAATCAAGACGAAAAACACGTGCCAGAGGACGGTACCGTTCGGTATGCGATTATAGACTTTTTTTTAGTTTTTTCAACACTTTCTACTTTTGTGAAGTGCTCCAATATAATAAATGAAAATGGAGAGAACAAAGTGTGTAATTGTAAAGTTGAATTTAAACAGTGTGTAAAATTTGGTCTCGGTTTTAAAATCCTGGTGGAATGTGAGAAATGTAAGCCTAGATATATTTTATCGTGTCAAAAAATTGGTAAATCGTATGAAATAAATCGCCGGTTTATTTTCGTTATGCGAATATTAGGCTTAGGACTTGCCGGGTGTAAAAAATTCTGTGGTTTAATGGATATAAGTTGTTCTTTCTTGAATAAATCAACGTACGATTTTTATGTTGATAAAATACATGAATGTACCAAGATGGTTGCCGAAGCACTTTTCATCTCAGCTGCAAAAGAAGAAAAAAAATTAACGAGTGATGAAAACGGTGTTGAAGCTGCGACAGATGTTACTGTATCAGGTGATGGCACTTGGAAAAAGCGTGGTTATTCATCGTTATACGATGTGTCTACGTTAATTGGTTATTATTCCGGAAAAGTTTTAGATGTTTTTGTAAAATGTTCGTATTGTAAATTATGTGAAGCTTGGAAAAGAAAACTGAACACGTCAGAATTTGAAGAGTGGCAAGAGGATCATTTTGAAAAAAACGAATGTAGCGCCAATCACCAAGGACCAGCTGGTAATATGGAAGTTTCATCAATTGTTGCAATGTTTCAACGCTCTTTTGAAAAATACGGCCTAAGGTACACAAATTATATTGGAGATGGGGACTCTAAAACATATTCCGGAATTCTCAGTGCCGAACCTTATGATGAAAATTTCATAATAAACAAGAAAGAATGTGTAGGACATGTACAAAAGAGGATGGGTACCCGCCTACGCGATTTGGTCAATAAAACAGTCGAAGAAAAACAAACTAAGGCCGATAAAACAATTAAAAAAAAAATTCTTTCTGGCAAAGGCAAACTTACCGGCAAATTGATCGATAAATTAACAGTTTATTACGGTCTGGCTATAAGAAGAAACTGTGATTCGGTAATAAATATGAAGAACGCTATATGGGCAACTTACTTTCATTATAACTCCACAGACAAAAACCCACAGCACGATAAATGTCCAAACGGCCCTGACTCATGGTGCGCTTGGCAGCGTGCTTCGGCTATGAACACCCTTTCATCATTCAAACACAATTATGATACATTACCAAGTGACGTTTCATCAGCTATCAAGCCCATTTATGAAGAACTCAGCAAAGAAGAGCTTTTAGAGCGATGTGTTGGTGGCTTTACGCAAAATAATAATGAAAGTTTGAACCAGTTAATTTGGAAAATTACTCCAAAAATACTTCCTGCTGGTTCAAAAATAGTCGAGATTTCTGCATTTGTCGCTGCTGGCACATTCAATGAAGGGATCTCAGCTTTATTACTTTTTATGCACGGCATAGATTTAAAACTTGGCCGAAACAGTCACGAGTATGCCCGAAAAGAGGATGAGAATCGCATACTCATAGCCGAAAAAAAAGCTGACACTGGGACTCGAGAAGCAAAAATTCGTCACAGGCAAGGGCAAAAGGATGCCCTGGATATTGCCGCTGCAGCAGGTTCTCTATTTTATGGTCCCGGAATCGACGATTCTATGTAAGTTGAAAAAAAAAAAATTCTGCGTGTTATTTCAATTTAAAACTTCAATCGCGTTTTTCTCGAAACTCTATTTTTGAAGACGGTTGTCACGATTTCTCAAAAAGTTATGAACCGATCTTGTTAAAATTTTGCACACTTCTTCAAGATAACATTATCTCGTTCTTGAACAAAGGATTTTTTTTTTTTTTCATTACAACTAATTTTAGAAGGCAATACGTGGTGCAAATATCACCAAAAGCGGGGAATTTTTGTTCTCAACTCCGCCAAAAGTTCAAATTTTATTATTTTTTTTTTTCCTTCGTCCAAGCACGAGATATACACATATACTAACAGAAAATATTTGGTTTTTTAATTTCAGATGAATCTGTCATGAGTTATCCTGACAACGGCGAGAGAACTTTTTTCTGAGGGGTCAAGGGAAATAAGGTCGTAATGGCTGAATTTTCAAAGTTTTTAAATGAAAATTTCACAAAGTACTTGTCAGATGTGTATCTTTGATATTTTATATTGTTTGAATAAAATATTTTATTTGATATAGTAGAAAAAAATGAGTGAAAATATGCCTTTTTTGAGCCTTCGAAACCCACCTAACCTCTTAATTTAGGGTAGTAATTAACATTTGCATATTCTACTACTGATCGGAATAAGGCTGAATATAGAATCCTTCTCTCCTTAACCCTTTCAGTCACACATTTTCATTTTTTATCCTAAAATTCTAAAACTTAGTATATGTATTAATTTATCAATAGTTGACAATTTAAAAAAAAAAAAAGTCACCAGTGTCCATCTGAATGGACAGTGTGACTCAATGGCTGTAAATATATTTCCTGTGACTAACCTGGACACAGTGACTGAAAGGAGTAAATTTGAGCCCAAAAGTATTTCTGTAAAAAGCAATCATCTTGCAATATTTTTTTTTAATTTTACCTAAAATATACTTGATATGACCACTAAAATTAAGATTTTCGTCAATTACTACTCCTAGGTATTTCATTTCATTCTTGCAGAATAATTTTTCTCCTTCTATTCTTATGATTTCTTCTATTTCTTTCTTAATTTTAGATTTAATTATTTTCCTAGTTATCAAAATCACACTAGTTTTTTTCTAATTTAAACTTAATCCTATTCTCTTCAGTTCTTGAACAATAATCCTGATTTCATCATTGATATTTGTTGTTCCATTGTGCTTAAAGCCCTGCTTTGAATAGAAGATCATTCGCATAGCTTATTAATTTTATGTTGGTTTTGACCCTTACTACTTTATGTATCTGCATCATAGCTATGTTGAAAATTATTGGAGAGGGCTGGTCCTTCGGGCACACCGGCCGTAAATTTCTGTTCGTATATAACCTGTTCGTTGCTGTAAAATCTTTTTATTCTGTTGTTTGAAGCGTTATATCTTATTTGGCTTTTTATTCTTATATCAGGGATGCCACCGTGAGTTTCATTCCCGCGGACCTATTTTATTGCACTGTTATTATGATGATTATCGCCTTTAATATGATATTTATTATTATTATTTTTCTTAATTAGTATAATTTCTAATAATAATAATAATTATTATTATTATTAATTAATTAATTTTTTTTTATTTTTTATTTTATTTTTTTTTTAATCCACGCACACAAGAACGTTAATTATGATTTAATTATTTATTACCAAGCTCGTACATAGATCTTTCGAGGACGGTCGACCGTAAGAAAATTTGAATACTCTTATTTAAAATCAAAATAATAAAAATACTGTAATTTAAATGATAAAATTGCCGCCGAATGGTGATTAATATAAACTTAAATAAATTGTATACATATCTCGAATTCCCGGGGGGGGGGGCGGTCGATGCCGATGATATGGTGACGGTCATTCGTTGTTCCTCTTCGTTGATCCTGTTCATCTATTGTCCTGACGTGGGACTTCTGGTATGCGAATCTTTTCTTTTCGTTTTATTTTAACCAAATTAATTCATTGATACTTTTTCGAATAAACGCGATAAAATGATTATGATTTTATACGGCCAAATACAATAACGAAAGGCGTCTGGCCAGTGTAGTGGGCCACCGGCGCGGACTCCCACTCAGCCTTTTTTACTGTCTTTTTCCGACTCCAAAATCTGACTGACTACTCGTGAACGTATTTCCGATCTCCAAACCAAATCGAAGTCCCCTCCACTGTCGGACAACGTTTCCTCCAGCACTATTTCCGTTACGTCAGACGTGACGTAACATCACTTCAGGCATCATCTCCAACCATTCGCCGAACTCCACACACATTTACATTAAATTCTATGTTAATTACTAATTTATTTATTTTATTTATTATACATGTAATAAATACATTACTTGTTTAAAAAGCTTTTAATTAAGCTGATTAGGCTCGACTGAATTTTGTTTTCTTTTAGACAGTTAAAAATTGACGACCATTTTATCCTGCCAATTCAATATTCAGAATAATTTCAACAGGTTATGGCCTTAGCACACTTCCGCTGCGCTGCACTGCTTTGAACACCTTTCATCGTTTAGTACGGCAAGAAATAATATAAATAATTCTTCGAAAAATCTTCTAAATTTTGTCGTATCAATGAGATACCGCTACTACTACCCTTGTGAATTTTCAGTTTTTCTTCCAGTCTTGTTTGATCTTTTATCATGGCGACCAGCCATTCTCTCGTGCAACCTTTGAGAATTCCCTTTAACTGCTAATATTATAACCGTTTTGCCTAATAATAATGCACGTCCCGGTTTACATTTCGTTAATTTTAAATTCATTTCTCGATTCCCCTGCTTTCATGTTATTTGTCTATAATCACTTGAAAATTTAACCTAAATCAATATATTCCATTTTAACTTTTCTGTGCATTAATGCGGGTTAAAAAATAATGTTATCACATTCCTCCCCTACCATGGCTGAAATATGAAATAATATTTTGGCAATTTTAAATATTTTTCAAAGCAAAAAAAATTTCAATCTCATGCAAATTTTCCGTCCTTCGAATTTTGCCGCTGTGGGCTATAGCCCATTTAAGTCCGTAATGTAAATCCAAGACTACATGTTACCAACATCAATTTTGCCATTATAATTATCACTATATCTGAATCATTAGAGAACATAGTTCGGCAAAATCCCTGTTTTTTAACCATTCGCTCCTGTAGTCTGTACGATTCCATAGAAAATCAAATTTAAAATTTGAAATTAACACGTTTATATTAACGGAAATATAAATCGTGCTTATCATGTTCTTATAGGAACTATTCTAATAGTCATGTTATATATATAAATTAAACAACAACTAATAAAGTTAACGAAATAAATAGTATTTAAAAAAAAAAAAAATAAAAATAAATACGTATTCATATATGGGTTATACAATTCGCATGTATATATTAGATTATTTGAATGCATATCATATATATCGTATAGATTACCAATAAAAAGTTGTGTTAGAAGAAAAAAGTTTTAAAACAGTTTAGGCAAAAAACTAGGCTTCTGATTGACGTTGTAAAACAAGACAGTGGAACTGCAAATGATGGTAATACTGCAAGACAATTTTTTAAAGAAATTACAGTTGTATGTAGTAGGAGTTGACGAAACTTTAATCTCTAGATTTTCTGTAATTTTACAATTTCTCATACGTAATTGCAAAGTTCAGACTGACTTATTCAGACAATATCTTCAGATACAGTTAGAGGGTTCTATCGACTTATATGGCCGGCGAGTGTTTATAAATGATTAATTTATGGAGTTGGTGTAGATTCTCCTTAATACTTTTTATTATTTCTCTATAAGGCGAAGAAGCTTTAGAAGCATCAGAAGCTTAAGAAACTTCAGAAGCAGACATGAAGAATGCAGATATTATCGTGAGCATAATACAAAATAAATTAATAGAATGAACTCCTTCATACACTTTTGGTATCCTCTGAATGTTTTATTTTTTTCACTGAAACGGTTACCGAAGTAAAAGAAAAAAACAAGTCCCCTCACTTCTGAAGTTGTTGATTTACTAGAAATTCCAAAGATGCATAATGAAAGTAGCTCAAGTTAAACATTAAAAATATTGTTTTTTCCCTACAATTATCGTTGTAAATAAAAAATCAGGGTAATTATTGTATTTAATTCTTCAGTTTAAAATATTAACGGACCTAATTTGATAACAGATATGATTAATTAAATAAGGGAACAACAATTTTTATTACGTAGAAATATGTTTCTTCCATTTTTTTATCATATTATATTAATATATTATATTGGTATGTGTAACAATATGCTAAAAAGATGTTTGCTTTATTTAAAATTTAGTTCGTGTTAATATTAGATGTTTGTTTAGATACTCGATTTTATTTTATGTTTTGAATTTAAAATTATTCGTGTAAATAAAAAGTACATTTAATAAAATTTATTTTAAATAAACTATAGTATATCGATAAAAGTAAAATTTAAAAAATGAATTCACTTAATAAATATTAGTGAACCGGTAAAAGTTTGTCGTAGCACCTGAACGAGCGGGTTATAGTCAAACGATTGCAAAGAAGATCGGAAATTAAACGTGTAATTGTGCATCTGCAGTTCTCTCTCTCGCAATACGTTTCAGGTTGATGCTACCGATGAAATCGATTAAGTAGCTAAACTGACACGAGAAATTGAGGAGATAAGTAATTTATGGGCAGTATGATCAAACGAATCCTCTTATTTCTCAAAACGATTCGAACAGCATGCAGTACTGGATGGTTGATGTATTTGCAACGATTCGTCAAATGGGTAAACTGATCGTCTTCCCGATGATAAGCGCCAGGAATAACTCGTTTACATAGCGTCTGCAAAATGCAAAAAAATGGACCAACGAAGAAGATCCAGCTATTATTTTAATTTACGCACAACGTTTGCTAATGAACTATGTAGTTTGTACACGGCGAATTCGATGACTATCCTGTTATACTTTAAGCGTATCGAATTCCAGCAGCGCGGTATGGCACTTGCTCATATTCTACTATGGCTCGTAGAATATCTGAAATAAGAAAGTGCTTGTTATGGTGCAGTACATACCCTCAGACAGTCTCATCCGTATCACTTTGATTGCCGTGTACAGAACGTGTTGAGGCTTTACACCACGACGATCAGTTTGCGGCCGATCTTGCTCGTACCCAAGGTATATACGGAGTAACGTGCTTCAGTGTAACGGTACACGCGGCTCACCTAGATAGATCGATGGAAACGGCAAATCCTCGACATACTCATCGAATGGCAAAGAAATTCATTCCGAGTACGGAGTTCGCGGTACTTCTTCTCTGCCCACATAAGCTACGCCGTACGAACAAGAAATCGTTGAAGAGGCCGGCATCTTTGGAAATGGTTTTAATCGTCAGTTCATCGGAAACTTCAGTCGGGCCTGCATCCAAAGGGTCGACAGGCTGTAATTCATATATTTCGCCGAACGTATCGAGCAACGATTCGAATAGTATAATTTCGTTTATTCGGTATAGCGGGTTTGAAATGAGAAATCCGAGCTATTTTTTACGATAGTTTTTTCACTTAGCCGGACAAGAAATTTGATTTGCCGATCAGGTGACGTTTGATGTAGACATTAAACGCGTAATCGTCATCTAAACGACGGGACAGTTCGGAAACTGTCGAATTCACGTCGACTAGAATGTTAATTATTTGACTAACCTTTAGGTACGAAACAATGCCTCAAAACTTTTACGTAAGTGGAATACGCGGCAACACTAAACGGTCCGAGATCGAATCGAACGGTGGCAATTCGCTGAAAACTGCGGATAATGGAAACTGTGAGGCGAAACAAACAAGGAATTTCACTTTTAAGTAGTGATTTGTAGCATATTTCGCACACGCGCATCCAGTACGAATTTTCGTCCAGAAATTGCTTACTTGGCAATTTGCAATCGCTTCCGAACGAACGAGTTATATATTTTGGTTAAACTACGAGTAGAAACGGTAACATACGGAATAAGAGATGTCAAACTGATTTTTGCTGAATCACTTATTGAATTCGAGGTCGCCGGCTAAGTGTTCAGAAAAAAAAACGTTTTACGGGCACGAATTCTTCTTGTTTTCTTCCTTTATTACATCTCGAGCTTTTAACTCAGTATCGATTGCCGCTTAAGTTTTTTGTTGACTTCGCGTTTTGCATCGTTCATCTTAGATGAGCGATATTTCCTGGTTTTTGTTCGGCAGAACTGACGGGTATAAAAAAATCAGACGTCTTTAAACATTTAAAGGCCGTAGACGAGAACAAAGTGTTTCAAAGGAATTTTAAAAACTCATTTTGTTTCAACTCGTTCCGCTGTCATCTGCCTGATTCATATATTTGTTTTGCTGCAGATTTTAGAGGCATTGTAATATTATACTATTTTTTCCATACGTTGTCAATATCTGCCAACACAGACAAAGACAGAGCGGCTCGTATTTTGGTTTGTGGAACAATTTTTAATTCGGATTTCATTAAGAACTTCCGTAAGACACTTCTGTTACATACGAAATATAAAGGCCTTATAAACATAATGGAAAAGGTAGAAATACAACAGGATTTTTTTTTTTTTTTTTTTTTTTTTTTTTGGGAGGGCTTGTCTTTACCCAGCAACAATTAGAAAAAGAAGGAGTCAATTATATCTCGATACGGTCAGATATTGTTAGGAAAAAGGAACAAATAACAATCTGTAGAGAGGGAAAAGAGATAAGACATAAGAGGCGCAATATGGAGTAGGAAGACCGAGTATCAATAAAATGGAATAGAAAGTAGAACGTTTAATAGAAAGAGACGAACATTTAATAAACACATAACCAGCATCGCAAATACGCTCTTCGTTTGAGTGGAGAAGACAATATGAAGAGGCAACCAACGAAAAACGAAAACAAGAGGAAGATAATAAAGTATGGCTTAAGAACGCAGATGAATAACGAAGACAACAACAAAACGACGAAGTGAAGGAAACAAAGAGAACCACGAATTGGCAGCAAGATTAAAAGTTGAACAGACGGATAAAAAGAACAATTATTAGAGAAAGAGGAAGCGTAAATATTCGATACCATAATCTAAGATGAAAACTTTTGTATAATGGAAGGAGATTGGACGATGGGGCTTTTTTAAAGAAGAAGTGAGAAGAGGCAGCAACCCGAGCCAAGGAGTCCGCCGCTTCATTACCGAAAATGCTCGAATGACTAGGAACTCGCCGGAAATCAATTTGAATAGGATGAAAGGAAGAAAGAACGAAGATAAGTGAGCGTATGCGGAGTACGGTAAAATCACAGGAATGATCAGGTAGGGGAGAGTGAATTAAAGGGTGGTCATGGAATCAGATATAATCAGGAATTTAGAGAAAAGGTGATTGGAGGAAATGAAAATAATAGGACGTAGGATAGACATTAATTTGTTTATGAATGCAGAACAGGTAAACGAAAAGATTCTGAAAGATCAGAATCTGGGAGGATAAAAGAGGCACCGACACCATCCGGCCTCTTCGAACCATCTGTAAACACGCGGTTGCATACGAAGAAAATTGAGAATTGATAATACTGTGCAATTCCTGACTAATTAGAGCCTGCGGAAGAAACTTGGAGAGCGCAGGTGCAGCAAGATTTTCTTGTTAGCCCCAATGTAAGAATGGCATAGTCGTTAATACTTACACATATATAATATACGAGTATGTAAAAATGAAAACACGGACTTTTTGGAACAAAATTACTGAAAATTCCATGATATTTTTTTTTTGAGGGACAAAATTTCTTTGTGACTGGAAAAATTTTAGATTAAGCCAACAAAAGAACAGTAGTCCATTTCTCTACTGTCGTCAATAATAAAAAACTGGCTACTATTCTGTTTCTTTAATAATACATGCGACTGCCGCGTTTTTTGTTTTTTTTTTGTTTTTTTAATAGTACATGCGCCAGTTACTTTAACGAACCATATGTACCCAATATCTGAAAAAGTTACTAAATTAAATTAAGAAAGTTAAGGGAATTCAGAAATTGCAAGATATTATGGATATAACCAGAAGAATCGATAGGAGTTGTGATGAGAACTGGGGAAGGCAAGCTGTGCTAGAATCTAAACAGGACAAGAGCGTAACAAAATGTTGGTAAGTGAAGAAACGAAAATCGAGTTGTTTGACAAAGGGTCGAGACTTTGCAGGAAATATAAATCGATAAGATTTGACTGGGAAGTCTTAAGTCTGATGAATATAATAATTTTTTTTGGGCTGATCGGAATGGAAGTCTGGGTGAAGGATTAGATAAAGAGTGTTTTCTAACAAATACGATTTCCAAATTAATAAAATTATAAAAGCAACGACTAGAAAAACAATTAATATATTAAAATTATAATAGTGTAAAAAAATCGTAGCCTTCCTCAAAGACATCTTAATATTCCAACTGATCTAACTTCCTCAGCCTTCAGCTGACTTTTTGATTTTTTTGTTTTTGTTTCGCGCATTTTCAAATATTCAATATAAAATTTTATAAATATCTGTAAAACCGTAGTCGCTAATGACCTTGTAGTCCAAAAGCGACTTGTAAATACAATAAATAAATAAATAATATAATAATTTTAATATATTAATTGTTTTTCCAGTCAATGTATTGCTTATATAATTTTAGAAGGCGATTTTATTGTTTAAACTCAATACTCCGATTCGAGAATTCAATTATGAGGGATTTTGGGATTTTTTTTATATCATCAATGGAAGATAAATAAGAGGAAATAGATGGAAGCTATGAAGCATGCCTAATAGCTCGACTGATTGGCTCATTTCCAGAGAGGCTGAAATTGTTAGAAATCTAAATAAGAAATTTGGGATCAAATAAAGAGATCATGAGAGAGGAGCGTTGTATAATTGCATTATCTGTATAAAGGTTGTAGGGAGACTTTAAAACATTTGGTCTCTAAGGATAAGGTATTTAGAAAGAGACAAAGTCAAAACACTTGAGGACAGCAAAGGATTCGAACGAGGGGATATGGAACAGCGCCCTAATCGTTGAAGGTTAGGAAGTGCAAAAAAGACGAACCTAACACAGAGCCATTAGATTTTGAAGCATTTTTAAAGCAACATACAGAGTCTCCATATTTGACAATTTTAAAAATGATGTGGTAATGAAGGATGCGAATTGGATATGCAGATTTGGACAAGACAAATTAGGTTCAGATTAATATCTGAAATTATAAGTATTTTTTTACCGTAAACAACTCCTAATATGTGAATGTCGTTCGAGTAATATAAAAAATATAACATTAGTAACGGAATGTTAACGGTCAATTTCCACTGTTTACATTTATAATATCTGAAGATTGGAAAAGCCATCGAGGGAAAGTAAGCGAGAGATTGAGAATAAGTTTTTAAAGAGGTTCGAAATTATTTTTGATTCTGGTTACTCACGAGCACGCGTGAAAGTTTAATTTTGATTAGGAGAGTTGTAAAGTAGTTAATTTATCATAACGTCTGGATCGACAAGGGTACATGTAAGAAAGTTGATTGTTAGAATTTATTTTCTGAAACGGAGAGAAAGTATTCCGAATTCACAATTAAAACTGGCCGAAGGAAAGGTTTTTTTTTGCTTTTTTTTGAAAATATATATGTGTTTATTAATATTTACACATTTCCTCGTCAAGCTATATTATCGACGAATTTTCTTACATCTAAATATGCCTACATTATACTACTTATATACTATACAATTTTATCGCCGCGCAAATATTTTATTACGTAAATTAATCCTATTTTTCCTTATTTCTAACTTAGCTATAACTAATACCTATTCTTTATTTTATTTTTTATTATTTTATTATTTTATTTATTTATTTTGTTCCGTCTCTTTCCCTTTCACTTTTGTTTATTACTATTTCCGTACCCTCTTCTCTTATTTAATGCTTATTATTGTTCCTATATTTTCCTATTTTCTTTTAACATTCCCTTTATTTTCTTTTTTTTCACCCCAATTTTTTCCTCCTCTATTATTTCTTTAGGCATTTTATTTAACAACTGAGTTTTTATAATGTATTTGTCTGTTTGCTCCCCCATCTTTGTTTTAACTAACGGCAGTTTGTACAAATAGTTTTCCCTCAGCCCGTATTCTATTTTTATTCACAATTAGATAACAGAATGTTGGACTTGACCGAAGGATAATAATAAATATCGAAAACTAAAACAGAACGGCTTCGCTCGTATAAAGTATCAGAAATTAATAAAACAGTGTTTAATTTTATCTAGAATTTATATCCACCTTAATAGACATTATATTTCAAGTGTTTTTTTCCTTTTTTATTTACATTTCTTTTTTCCCATTTCATTAACAAAAATTGTCATAGGTCGACTAAGTTACGCCAAAAACTTCCTCAGAAATCAGTATATTCACTAGTGAAAACTGGAATAAAATTGGTTCGGGAGTTTGTATCATTAGCACCCACAGTTAGACCGACAAGTGTGAAAAATACTTTCGAGTCATATACATATATATATATATATATATATGTATTTATTAGATTTATAAGTAGCATTTTTTTCGATAAAATGTTCATATTCACTTAATTTTACAGCCTTTTCAAGTTTCTTTTCTTATTTATAATCGAAAAATATGTCCGTCTATCTATCTGTCAGTCTGTGAGAGCTAATCTCACGAATTACCGAATTAATTTTGTTTCAGTTTTCACTACTGGATAAACTCTGATTCCTGATTTATTAATTGCTGTTGTAATTTAGCTTTTAAAGTGTGTAAAAAATAGAAGAATACCCTCAATAAAGATAAAAAATAATTTGGACAAATTTTTACTATAGTAAATATTTGAAATAAAATATTTACTATAGTTAAATAAAAAATGATTATCATAAAAAAAATATAAATTGAATGAAAAAATTTAAATAAAATAATTACAATGGTAAATAAAATATAAGTTAGCGTTGTATTAATTTCTTACGCGAGTAAGAACATCGTGTTCCGTATAATATTCTCCTTTTACGTTACTCAAATCATTAAATCACCATGACATGATCTAAACATACAAAACCGCACTTTTATAGTTCAGCTGCTGTACACAGAGCGGAGATTTAAAAAGGAAATAAAGAGTGTTTTCTATCAGTTTTTACAGAGAAACAAGGATACTGCGATAGAATTTTAATAATTTCTTCCGGCAATATTATTTATATTCAGATTTTAAATCTTTACCCAATTACACGAGTAAATTAATTTTTACGAAATATCCGATGAAGAGTTTGAAAGACAGAACAAAACGGCCATGCGAGTAAAGAACATTTTCTCTTAAATATGTAATTCTTGGAGATTACTGCGTTACCAACTGGCAACCGAAATATATGTTTTCGCTCTTTTATGTTTATTTAAATACTTTAGCGTTTCCCCTTCTTTTTATCTCTTGGTTTGTACTCGTAACAAATTCAGATCAGAATAGAGCGTTTGATTTGATCACGATAAAGTTGCTTTTAAACTAATAAGCTGTGGAAAATTCTGCTGTGAAATCAAGTTAGAAAACGAAATATATTTTGCAAAATTATTATTTCGAATAGTACATCATTTAATCACGTTTTAACTATTAAGCTAGAACAGCTCGGAAATTAAGTATAAATAACCCTCTGATGGTGTGAACATTATTCTGTTATATAGGGGTTAAGTCAGTCTTGCAACAAAATAATTCACATGACCGATTTACATTGGGATCAAAAATACGTGGCCGGATCATCGGCTTTATGCGAAGAACCAATATGTTGCCGAAATTCGGAATTGAAGCCTGAGGAAGAGCTGTTCGCGGCGACCGAATTTGGCCACTATAATAAATGCGATGTTCCACTAAATACGCTTGAATCAGTGCTAAACCACATAAAAGACACATATGGATCAGAGGTAATGTTTTACATGCGCATCGGCGCTGCTTTCAGTCTCGATATTCCTTTTGAACTAGCTTTAAATATACGATTACATTGCGTGAAAAACATTTTTTACCACATACTCTATCTGAAAAAACATTCCATCTTTTTTTCATCTTGAATACAACCTATTTCTAAGAATACAAAAATTTTGCGCCAGCGATATCGTTAAATGTCGCTAAACACCACTTCCATAGACGTTCTCAAACGGTTTTTTATATCGAATAGTATTAATCCTATAACGTTTTTCACTGTATTTTGCCACTTTAGCAATTTAAAAAGTTGCTACTCACATTTATTACGGCAATTATCATTAAAAAGCTCCGATGTGGTGATCTACATTTTATGATTCCTAATTATTAAGTCGTCAATAATTACGTTTTATTTTTAATATATATACCTATATATATATTAATTACAACGTAATTCTTAGGCTACCCCCCATTCGAAAAAATGTCCCAATTTTATGTAACGCTAAATGTCCCAAAAAAATGTCCCAATTTTATGTAACGTTTGTTATATTTTGTAGGATTTTTGTTATTGTTATTTAAAAAATGTCACAATTTTATGTAATGAAATATGTAACGAAAAAATGTCTTAATTTTATATAACGGAAGGTAAATGTTAGAATAGGATTTTTGTGGTTATGTTATTTTTTGTGTGTGTTGATGCCAGTAAGAATTACGTTGTAAATTTTGATCATTTTATACAAAGTACAGAAGAGAAAGAGACAGGAATGAAAGTAGGAGGGGTCAAGGGGCACAGCCCCTTGCGAGGCCAAAGTGGCCGAGTTATATATATATATATATATATATATATATATATATACATATATATATATATTTACGAATCGGTAGCCTAGCTACATCTCACGTAATTTTGAGTTTGTTTTATGAGTGAGTGTGTGCGTTTGCGTTAGTTGCGGGATGATGACGTCGCGTAAACGAATCCACTGCCCTCATCAGATAGAGATCTAGTGCTCTAACGAGGCAGGTAAGTAATAATGAAGAGTGTGCTTTTGTTAATTTTCTGCTATACATGTATACTGCTGCGGTAAAAGACAACGCTCGTTTTCGTTTAGAGATTAGCGGTTTTGATTGTATTGTCGTTTGTTCCATTTTTTCAGTAATATACTTCGTGCATTATATATATATATATATAACTCGGCCATTTTGGCCTCGCAAGGGGCTGTGCCCCTTGACCCCTCTTGCTTTTATTTATGTCTCTTTCTGTTCTATACTTTGTATAAAATGATCAAAATTTACAACGTAATTCTTACTGGAATCAACACAAAAATCCTATCCTAACATTTAACTTTTATTACATAAAATTAAGATATTGTTTCATTACATTTTTCGTTACATAAAATTGTGACATTTTTTAAATAACAATAACAAAAATCCTATAAAATATAACAAACCTTACATAAAATTGGGACATTTTTTCGAATGGGGGGTAGCCTAAGAATTACGTTGTAATTAATATATATATTACAACGTAATTCTTAGGCCAGTCCCCATGAGATTTTAAAAATTTCCCAAAAAATGTCCCAATTTTATGTAACGAAAGTTAAATGTTAAATGAAAACATCTTCTTAATCATTCACCCGCTAGATTTTGTAACAAAGAGTGATTTAAGTTAATGTGATTTATATCCTTTTGTAGTATGTTAAGTTGTTTCGGGAGTTTAATAAAATTTATGGTATAAATTATTAGTTGTTTTTTAATTTTTATTACGAGTATATAAAATTAATTTGAAAATATTTTAATTTAAAGGAAGTAAGGATAGGATTTTTGTAATTATGTTTTTTTTTGTGTATGTTACGATGCCGGTAAGAATTACGTCGTAAATTTTAATCATTTTATACAAAGTATAGAAGAGAAAGAGATAAAAATGTAAATAAGAGGGGTCAAGGGGCAGAGCCCCTTGCAAGACCAAAATGGCCGAGGGTATATATATTTTTTTATATATATTTATATTTATATATATATTTATATATTTATATATATATATATATATATTCATATATTTATATATATATATATATATATATATATATGTTTACAACCACATCAGCTATTCAAAATTAAAGGTTGTAATTCACTAGATATATATAGATGTATTTGTTTTATTTTCCTTTTGACGCTTTTGCATAAGTACTTCGAAAGGGTCCTATCCTCACTGGCGCCCGGAAAAAAAAAGAGTTGTAACTCGTAACACTGTTGATAATTCTAGCTTCTCGTAAAGAAAGGGCAAAATGCAGAATTCGTAAGTATATATTGTTTATAACTCGGAATTCGAATTCGTCGAAGCTTTCGGGTGAGCATCGCCTCTAAAGTACTCCCCTTGAAAGTCTAAAACCCGCTGTCAGTGTTTCTCCCAGTTTCGGAAGCACTTCTAAACGTATTTTATGGTATAGCCATCAATTCACCGGTAGTACTTTGTTTTATCTCCTTCACATTGTCGAATGATTTTCCATTCAACGAAATTCTCCGCTTAGCGAAGAGTCAGAAGTCACACGGAGCAGTTTCTTTTGACTGTAGCGTGCCTACCTAACTTATACGATGTAGTGTTTAGTGAAATAATCTCGAAGAAATGAACTGAGCGTTGTCACAATAATCGCCGTTTTTCTAAAACTCAGGTCGTTTTCTTTGTAACCGTTTCAAAACTGCAAGATAATGTTCTTTATTGATAGTTTAACTTTTTAGAGCATATCATGGTGCACGACGCCCACAAAGTCGAAAAAAAAACCAGTTAACATTGCTTTCGAATTGCTGCTGCATCGCCGTTGTTATTTTACTCTCGGTGAATTGTGATTCTTCCACTTCTGGTTTCTAGATCATATCGATATACACGGCATTCAACACCGGTTGCTATTGTTTTAAGGAAATCGGGATAATTTTTCGCGGTATCCAAATTAGTCTGCGCAACTGCCAAGGTCTTTCTGTTCTTGCATGAACGATCGTTAAACGAATTTCGCCGCATAACGATTCACTCCTCAATCTTCGGTTAAAATTTCAGAAATAATTCTATTCGGAATGCCTGTGTATCATCTTCAGACTTTCTAGTGGTTAAACAACGACCTATTTCAACCGCTGCTCGAAACATTTTCCGGCGTTCTTGTTGACGCAGGTCTTCTACAACGAGGATCACTCTCAACCGACTCCTGACCATTTTTAAATCGATTAAACTACACTTCCATTGTCGTCTTACCCACAGCTCGGTCTCCAAAATCGTTTTCGTTTTTTGATTATTGCAATTGTTTTCGTCGAAACCGAGATTAAAATTTAATGCAAATTCTTTGGCCGATGCGTTGCGTTATTTTTATAATGTAAGAAATGCGACAGTCTCAACTTTAGACGTACACCTGGAAACATGAAAACTCTACTAAAATCGGTCTAGCGAGTTGCGCGACGGAAGTGATAGCAGACGAAGGTTCCCTCTGCACGACGATGTCTTGTTGACGATTCTAGAGCAGTTTGTCTTCGAGTTACAAAGAAAGACCGAGAATATACTTTACACTCGTATATGTACGTATCAGTGGCGAATCCTGATTTATTTCCTAGTACTTCTCCACGACGGAAAACTTTAGAATTGAATGAACTCCACATAGAATCGTACGCACTAGTGCAAAGAAACAACAAATTGAAAGTAACTTTTTTTTTTCTTTTAATTTCAACAGATAAAAAAATTGATTTAATAGAAAATTGAAATTTATATTTAGATAACGAATAATTTACGAGAAGAACAAAAAGGAATAATACAAAATGAATTCAAAAAATAAATAAATAAACAAATAAAGAAATAAATAAAAAGGATTATTACGTAACATAACCTTAAAACTATAAAATGAAAAATATATACCGCCTTCGTCTTACAATAAAAAAATTGAAATATATTATTTAAAGAAAAATGACAGCTATATTAAAAAACTATTTATAGACGAAATTAATAATATGTCTGTTCACGTTGGCAACTGCTGACCTAATTGCGTTAGTTCGCTGCAATACTACCACTTTTGTTTACCAGTCAACAGATTTTCACTAGCGATAAATTTCGCCGAGTGCATTTATAAACTGCTGTCTGCCGAATAGGCTGATTTTTTCTGTTTTTGTAATTTTATTATAGGTCCGGATCGACACTATGGCAGAAAAGTTAATATAGGCGTGTAAACGTCATTTCACTATCATAAAATGCTCACAATTTTTCAGCGATACTGTAACAGTAGTGTAAGAACATCTGGTAACAGATATTCAGTGTTATAACTGTTCGAATCAAAAAAAAATTCTACAGTGTATAACACGCGTTGTCCTTCTGCCAAAGTAGAAAAGTACTTGCTTAGTTAAATGCTCAGCCTGATTGACTATGTGTGTGTGCGTAT
Source organism: Icerya purchasi (assembly GCA_039619475.1). Lineage (NCBI taxonomy): Eukaryota > Metazoa > Arthropoda > Insecta > Hemiptera > Monophlebidae > Icerya > Icerya purchasi. The sequence goes on from CM077115.1 coordinate 343,418,979, forward strand.
GCTTATCAGTATACTCTTGGTGGCTTGCTAACATCGGAAAATACTCAGAATGCCAGCAAACACAACAGGAAATCGAGCAGATTATGAAATCGAAATTCAATTATTTGTCCACGCTTACAGAGCAACTAGTGTCTTAGGCATTAAGCTTTTTTCTTTGCATGCTCACGATAGCGGCTCCTTAAATTTTTATTGTCAAGCTAAAAGTTATGTTCTTCCTTCAACCAGGTTAATTTATGCTGCCAGAAACCTACTAGCAGATTTCTTTCTTTTTCAATTTGCTTGATACTTCGCTGCATGATTAAAAGTACCAGAAGATCCACCACACCGGGACACATATAATCATAATATGCCCATATATATATATATATATATATGGCGGAATAAACGGTTTAAAATCAAAAAATAAATCAAATATAATAATAAAATTAACATGGCGCTAGTTTTTTATTATGAGCAAAGAATTGCGCACACGGTGCGAGAGAAAATGCGCAAATGTATGAAAGCCTGTTGTTAGTACGCATCTTCGCTAGGCGAAGTACGGGCCATCATTTTTGAGAACGATTCGCCGGAGTTAGGAGGCAAAAAGAAAAGAAAAAAAAACCGACGAATAGACACGGTCGAAGATTTTAGTCAGTAGACAGTTGGTCGGATTTCTATTTCTCTCTAAGTCAATTGTTTGTTCGAACTATATGGCAAACGCACAAGGCCGTGTCCCATGAGAACTGAAATAGTTATTATGAATACACAAAAATCTGAAAAAAATCACAAATTTAAAATAAATACTGATGAGTTTTTTTAGGGTGTTTTTACCCAGAAAAAAGAAAAAATTAGTCTCCATATTTTTAGGTACTTCATTAATATTTTATGCAAAATTTTTTTGTTACGAGTACAATTAATAACATGTCTGATTTTTATTAATGTTCATATACAGGGTAATTCATTTATGTGAATTATTAATATATAAATATCAAGATGATGGAAATTATTAATGATACGAATATTAGTGAAAAATGTATTGTTATTTATAAAATAAGTATGCATAAAAAATTTTCTCCTTGTTCAACTTACTGCTATCACTGCTTCTATGCTGCAGTTTTTTCTACTGATTGAACGATATATTAAAAGAATTCGGAACTGAGAACTGTTACAATTATTTGCAAATCGTTCGTGAAACCAGCTATTTTTTAAAAGTTGTTCTTTACGAACAGACAGCTCCTGAACAGGGTATCACTAATGTTGACCTATAAAAGAAGTGACTGTAAAGAAAACGGTTACTTTGGTTTCTAGTTAATAACTATTTCATATCTTTTAAATACTTTAGTGAAAAGTGGAGTTGAAGTATTTTTAAGATTCGTTTGATAAACAAAATTTTATTTCAATTTACAAATTTAAATTCTCATCAGACCGGATTCGAATAATTCCATCAACTTAGCAAACACATGATCACGGCCATTGATTGTGATACATAGGAATTTGCTTTATTATAGCAATTATTACAATTTTTATATTTTCACGAATTTCTAATTATGTTTTTCCTGTGGCCGATCGATAAAAAAAAGTTGGTAGGGAAATTTTCTGCAATATAAAATTTAAAAACCTAATTGTTTATTCCTGCAGTAAACAAGAATGAAACTGATAATAATAATAACAAAAAGATAATAAAAAACGTATACACGTCTACGTTACATTCATCATCCCTAGCCGAGTTTAAAAATTAAAACATTAAGAAAATCTTACGTTACCTAGTCCTGACAGATTCCATAAAATAACGTTAAAATAAATTAGTAATTTTCTAATTATAACATATATAATCTTAATTTGAAAATTTAAAATCACTATTTTAACAGTTCCCATCTCGTATTTAAATATTATTCTAATAAATGCATTTTTTCATGCGAGTGTTCTAATTCTAATTTTAATTTTAAACAGTTTCGTAAATTCATTGCACTATCTGAATTTACTATATGCGCACTATGGTTGCATTTTTACATTCTCATTATTAGATTTTATAATCTTTTGCAGAATAAATTAACACAAATACGTGCTATTTCAATAAATAAATCAAAAATTCAAAACATGAAGAACATCGTACTAAAAATCGGTATATGAAGTAACGTCAATTAAAACACAATAAAACTCAGAAGCTATGTGCTGGAAATAAGAATACAACTATATAAAACTAAATTACTGTCTATTGAAACTGGGAGTTGGATCTTTAAACTTTCGCTTACTGCTACACACACTTTGCAATCGATAATTTACATATTTGTTAATGAACTACCCTAGTCTTTATATAAATGACTTCAAGGATATTATTCATTTTTCTGAATGAGAAGAGAATTCCGATATGCGTGATTACCATCGTGGATTAACCTAAACGAGATACGCGATAATTTTGCTAATCGTATCGTAATATATTTATGACAGATTTGCTTCATGTATTTAACTGGTGACATGGTCGCACACACTGTCTGGGATACGTCACAGGATGAAGTAATTACCAGTATTACTACTCAGATGGAATTATTGAGGAAACATCTCCCGAATACCGCATTTTATGTTTCAACCGGAAATCACGACATGCACCCAACAAATCAGTAAGAAATTTAAATATTAATCTGTTGGTTTGTTACTCCGTTTTCGAATGTGACTAGAGTTACATTTATATTTTTTTTTCAGTAAATCTTTTTAATGACTAGAGGTCATATTCGCCCCCACCCCCACCCCCAGAGGGGTAATAAGAAAAAAACCAAATCTCTAAAGCAGTGTTTCTCAACGGGTATGCCGCGAAACGTCTGACTTACACTTCGCGAATGCTTTGGTAAAAACAAAGGAAACAATATTTTGTATAATGGCATATTTATTTTAAAATTATTACACAAATTGTAACACATTCAACGCGAAATTTGAGCTTGTCGTTTCTTACAGAAAAGTTCAATGCGGGGTCGAATTGTTGACAGGCACATCAGCATTTCATGACCAACAGAGAGAAGTCTCTCTCTCTCTCTCTCTTTTCTTATTTTTGATGTTCATTAGTGCCGAGAAACTTAGCTCGCACAAGTAGTTGGTTGAAAAATGTAATAAAATGTTTACAGCTTCCACTGCTATTACAGGATACACTTTATTTGCCAATAGCCAAAACTTTACAAGTGGTACATTATTATACTTTATTTGTAGTGTTCTATCTGTCTGAAGTTCAACGAGCTGTTCTTCTTGCTCAAGAGATAATTCAATTGGTGATTCTGACAGCGCGGCGTAGGGATTGCGCACCTAATCATACTAGTCAACAGAGATGTTGGGAAAATACTGTGTGCCTTGTTGTCTTCAAGAGTCAAGAGGTGATTTAAAATTAGTTTTCCGGTGATATCAGCCCGAGGATGCATATCAAAAGTCAGAAGAAACATTTTCAAATTTTTCTTTTCTACGTGCGATTTCGATGCTTGAAGTTTCTTCAAGAATGCTATAAGTTTGTCACTTGAGGACAGCACATTTTCTTCCTTTCCTTGCATACTCTCACTTCGGTTGTTTAAATGAGAAAATATATCAGCCAAGTATGCTGGTTTGGCACAGCACTCTGTGTCATTCAAGTAAGCAGCAAAGTCCGGTTTCTCACTGCTGAAGAGACTTAACAGTTCTAATCTTAGAAGGACTTTTCCTTTCGATAGCCATCGTATTTCTGTATTCATGTTTAGTACCCGCTTCAAGTCGCATTTGTTCGAGAAGTCGTTTTTAAAGAGCCCTTGACTTAATGAAATTTACCATGTTTACGACTACATCCAAAACACTTTTAAGTTCCATAAGAACAGTTTTCACCATTATGACCTCAAGATGTGTATAATGCGTTAAACCTACATTTGGAAAATGTTCTTTAACTTTAGTAACAAATCCTTTTAATCTACCAGTCACATAGTTAGTGCACCGTCGGTACAAACAGAAAGACAATTTTTCCAAGACAATCCATTTTGTTCCAAAGTGCTGGATATGGAATCATACACGTCTGCTGCTCCTGTTGGCGTTGTGGAAAATTCAGAACATGCCGCATATTGTTCAATAATTGAGTCATCATCAACAAATCTGATGAAACTTAGTAGTTAACATTTCTTACTTATATCAGTCGAGTCATCGAGCTGCAGTGAAAACACTCTACCATCGCTTAGCTTTTTTCATGTATGTGGCACTGGATGTCCGAAGACATGCCATCAATTCGCCGTGAGATATACTATCATTTGACAACGGAACCAAGGATATTTCCTTCTCTGCATTCTCATCCAACATACATTTAACTATTTCTTTGCATGCCGGTAATATAACATCTTCTGCGATAGTATAAGGCTGAATTTTTTTCGCTACTATTTTAGAAACTTTATAGGTAGCTAGTTGTGCTTTGTCACTAACAGTAGCTCTACGTTCCATATTTTTTGCTTGTTTTTGTTCTGATGACAATAGCCGGCTAAAATAAATCGTATCTTTCCGAGATAGATAGTTGTGTTTAGTATTCAAGTGCCTCTTTAATTTACCGAGGACCATGGACTCGTTGCTGAGTTTTTCTCCACATACGACATTCTGTAGCACAGGACGGTTTTCAAGACCAGTGAATGTATATCCAAAGTTTAAAAATACGAGGTGTTACAATTGTATTCGTAGAACTGTTTCATAGCGCGACTTGTGGCACTGTGATGGTGCTCGCGGTATCGTTGGAAAGAGGGGACATTTCTAAGTCAGCATATCCAGTTTTCATAACGATAGCAAGTATATCTTGCGTTCTGTGGTTGTTTAAACAAAGTAAAATTTTTACACGTGTCATGAAAATGTGCGATGTAAATACTGAGCAACATAACGTGATAAAATTCTTAGTCAAACGCGGAGTAAAACCACCGTCGGAAATCCTCGTATAATAATAAGACGTGTTTAAGGAAGACGCTATATGAAACAACCGACTGTTTTCAAGTGAGCTAAGCGGTTTAAAGACGGCCGTGAATCAGTCGAGGACGATCTGCGCTGCGGCGGTACTTCCACCGCAAAAACGGCGGCAAATGTTGAACGTGTGCGCATGCGCGTGCTCCAAGACCGTCGAGTGAGTTGTCGAATGTTAGAAGAAGAGTTAAACATCAACCGCGAGACCATTCGGCGGATTTTAAATGACAATCTAGGGATGCGCAAACTGTACGCCAAGATGGTTCCAAAACTGCTCACAGCTGAGCAAAACCATCTGTCAGGACATGATTGATCGAATTGACGCTGAAGGAAACCAGTAGATGTCGTCCATTATCACGGGGGAGACGAGTCTTGGGTGTTCGAATATGACCCTGAGACCAAGAGACAGAGCATGCAGTGGGTAAGAGTCAAGTCTCTACTGATCGCTTTCTTCGACATCAACGGCGTTGTTCATCACGAATACGTTCCCACAGGCCAGATAGTCAATGTAGCATTCTACATCCAAATTTTGAAACGGTTACCAGCCCGCATGTACCGCGCACGACCCGAATTGGCCGAGAAGAGTTCGGTGCTGCATCACAGCAACGCTCCAGCACACTCGTCCTTCGCAGTAAGCCAGTTTTTGATGCCCCACGCCTCCGCATCCCCTTAAAGCCCATATCGGGATCCATGCGACTTTCATTTGTTCCCTCAACTCAAAAGTTACTTGAGAGAAAACCGATACGACGGCATTACCGAAGTCGAAAGTGTCACGACGAGGGTCCCGATGGATCTATCTTGGGGGGGGGGGTGCTTTCAAATATGGGTCGAACGTTGGCGGCGGTGCGCTGACCACGGAGGAGACTATTGTGAAGGTGTTTAGAGTATGTTTCCCCTCACCCTATTTTTAGGCCCTCCAGGCCAAAATTCTACGAATACAATTGTACACCTCGTAACTGTCAAGGTACTTACGAACTGTATTAGTAGGAGTAGGTAGAGTAGGTTGTATGTTTTCCTGTACCGAACTCGCAGCGCTGGCACAAGCAGAGTCATCCTCATTTTTGTTAGGTCTTAACGACTTGGGCACTGTTTCATCTCCAACTTTTCTTCTCTTAACTATAAACATATCTATATGTAAAAAGAAAAAATTCCCTATTAAAACACTACACTCGCCATTATAAATTAACGAAAAGTTTTGAAAAACAAAAACCAATTTGTCTTACAAGTGACTGAGTAACAATTGTGAACACTGACAGTAGTGAAGCGAAAACACAGCTGGGAGGACGCTAGTCTAGACGCAGCCCCCAGTGTTGCCAAGTTAGCTCTCAACGACTATACACGTACGCGCTGTTGTGAAACCTACAGTGTGCCGCGAACCAAAAAAGGTTGAGAATCACTGCTCCAAAGTGTAGCACCAATGATTATTTTTTGATAAAAAATACCGAGACTAAAAATACCTAAGAAGTGTATAATTATATATAATAATTTTAATACTTATAATGGGCTCGATAATCATTCGTGAATTTATACGTGTGCATCTATAAGTGCATGTTATAAAATTTGGTTTTTAGGATCGCGCCCAGGGTAAACTTTCTAGGGTCCAAGATACCAGTGTTTTCTATAGTTATTACAAGACGGGCGTTAATTAACCGACTACGTCATTCCTCACGAAATGGAATTTTATAAGTGTGACGCAAAAATGTTACACATTTTATTAAAGGATTTTTTTTTTTTTTTACCACTGGAAAAACTATTTTCCTTGTCACAGATATTGACTTTCCTTCAGTAGACCAAGGTGTTTTACTTTCGTATATGCTGAAAATACTGACCGTTTAGATTATTTTAACGCGCTTAAAAATCTAGTAGGGGGCCCAAAAAACATCCAGTGCAGACTCCAAAATCAGTAATGATCAAGTACACACTTTCTTGAAGCTGAAAAAGATCACAAATAACCCTTATAATATATAACATATCGTCAACTATTCCAAACTCCGTTGTTAAAGTCTATCTTGAAAGATTGCTAAAACTAAAACTAATTTCAGCAATTTTTCTCCTTCGAGTTAAGCCCCCGATGATCCGGAGTTCAGTCACATAATCAGTTGGAAGAGGCAGCTTTATGTTGAAAGTGCTAATCTTGCAGCACTGCCGTATTCTTTCATAATAGATCTTAATAATAAACGAGAACACTGAATATTCACCCAGGCATCTGTTTAGAATTTGCCGCCTATTACCCTGTTCGCAGAAAATAGTGCCCCCTTAGACGCAGGCACAACAATATTGCTTCAGTTGTGCAGAACATTACTGCCCTAACCGGCGAAAACACTAAAGCCTCAGTCTCTGGAAATAATATTGCAGACACGACACTGAAGAAACTTAAGTAGCAACTAAACGACCTCACCCCTGCAAAATAGGTATAATCTACCAGATATTGTAAATCACATTTTGGATAGTTTCAATTGCCTGGATGTAATCTTTGATGATGGGCAATAAGAAGGAAAATATGGGACTGGGCAGGACATATTGCAAGAATAAATTCCACAAGATGGACTAAAAAAATAACAGATTGGACGATATACGCAAAGAGAAAAAGAGGAAGACCGGAAAACAGGTGGGAAGATAGTTTCGCTAAAATGTTAAAACACAAACAATACCATCAGGTGGCTTATGACAGACTAGAGTGGGCTCGGTTGAGGGAGGCCTTTGTTCATTTTCAGGGCTAAATTAAATTATACAATAGTTTATTTACTTCAATGTATATTGTGTAACGTTATATCATAAGGCTAATAAATAAATAAAATAAAAATCTTTGATGAAAGCCCGGGCAAATTAATCAGAAATAAGTATTTAAAATTCAGTAATTATCTAAATAACACTCTATACCTTTATGCTATAGTGAAATACATTAGTAAGTGAAAACCAAGCCGTAAACTTATCTTTAAGGTTTAGTGAAAAAATACAGTGAGAGAACAATAAAACTTCCCGATGAATTAATCGACAATATACGAACAAGTTTTAAAAAAGGCATAGACTCGGATGATAGAAAACCATAAATTTCCGAAAAAAGTAAACACAGTTTTATATATGTACCTTCAAAAAGGTAATTTCTGCGTTTTATCGTTGTTACGGTGGTCTCTTGTCATTCACGAATTTAACGCATTCGACAAGGACGTAACTCTCGTGAATTAATATACCTGGTTTTTTTTTAGTATTTCTTTTTTTACTGCGTGCAAATTCGAAATTCGCCGAAACTAGAAAAATCGTTTTTTTATTATCCTTTTTTTAGGCTTGTTAGTGCGGTAAAAAATTACGTTCTTACTAGTAATATTGCTGAAATTTTATTTATTTCGTACAGGTTTGCAGACCCAAATCACAAAGACTATACAAACTGGCAATACGAATTAATGATCGATCAGTGGGCAGACTGGCTGGACGATGATGCTCGTGCCACTATACGGCGGGGAGGCTACTACACGTATCTTGCGCCAAACGGAATTAGAATTGTTTCTCTTAATTCAATTTTCTGTTATGTTTTAAACTGGTACGAAAATTTAAAAAAAATAACAATAATTCAACAAATGCGAAACGAGTAGCAATAGTAGTATAATGCCTCGCTGCAAAGGTCACTGGCTAGCTGCGAGGGCTCCCTGGGGTTTTTAATGTTGATAATATGGGAGACGAACGATATTTATTATGGAACGGAAAGTCAACTGTACATGTTGACTCTAAAGGCAATTCCGCAGATGCAATTTATCACAACTCTAGAGTCCAGGAATATTTCGTTTTCTATTAATCATTACTAACTCATTTTCAAAGTTGCAATATGAAAAATTGGTGATTCGAGCATAGAGTTGGAAATCTTATTTACTACTTGCCATTAATACGGGATAACATGAACATTTTAGCCGACGAAAAAAATTCAGTCGTTTCACTATGGAACGAATTTAACATTATATTAATAGACTTGATATATAGCACTCCTGGGATGATGGGAAGAAGCGTGGAAATAGAAAATAGCTGCCAGGAGCAATAACACCGGTTAGATAAATGATGGAAACACCGAGTGAGCTGAAAAGAGTAATGTGTGTTGACCGTTTTTCACTGCAATGAAAGATCTATTATCTCTTGACAAAGAACAGCTGATTCTTCTAAATAACCTCTCGGCCATTATTGCAGTTAATAATAGTGATATTTTACGGTTTGTCCTTCAGCATTTACTAAAATCACACATTTATATTGTTATTATGTTATTAGTATATATATATATATATATATATATATATATATATATATATATATATATATATATATATATTCATTGGTATTAATTTGTATTCTTACGAGTATGTTTATATTGCTGCTGAAATGCAATGGCGGATGAGCAAGCTGAGCTGTAGAAATTTTTGGTGGACGTTCTTCCTCTTTGTCTTCTCTATCTTGGTGGCGTTCACTTGTAACCAATTAGTCAAAATTAGTGTATGTGTATGAATGTTATTGTTACAAACATACTTTTTGAGAGTCCCATAAACTGCAACTTTATGCTTATTGTTTTAAATAGTAAATGTCTCGGTACAGGCAGTGGTTTGGGTAGTTGTATCAGTTTATATCTGCAATGCAAATATCCATAGATATCGTAATAACTGTATATTTCGATTATTTATATATAAATCTGAAAAATTTGTGTTATTTGTGGGCATTTATATTTGAATTATAGTAAGCTTACTCAGTAGTATATATAAATTATCACATTCGGGAATGCAAATGGTTTATTATAAATGTGTGTAGGGAGGTGATACCATGTAACTAAGGGCCTGGTCGTTTAAAAGTATATATGTATGAACGAATGTTTGAAGAATGTGTTGAAAATCGCTCGCAGTAATATATGTTATTTATCCACACTGATGTCCACGATGTAAGACACATAGAAGTGTTTTCACTGTTATATTGAAAGTTTTTAATTCTATAAACAAGGGCTAAATAAGACTGACATACTTTTGCCATTCTTACAATACAGTTTATCAGTTATAAATCATTAATACTAGTTTGGCTATTGAATTTTTCCCTTAATTGTGTCAAGTTCTGAAATAAACTTAGTAGCTTATTTAATTTAATAATAATCTCGCTGCTTACGCAATAATGCACATCTGTGACGCAATAGAAAAAATTATCATTTCGTTTGTTCTTGTATATCAAAAAGGAAATTTGTAGACAGTTCTGGCTTTAATGTATTGGGAATTTACTCGACGATGAGTTACGGATAGAAGGACTGTAATTCTTTTTAAATATTTCAGTTATTTTCCAAATACGGTGGTTTCTGATTGAATAACTTGTTATCGCGTTACACATTAAAATATTTGACGAATTCGATATTAATCAGCTTTATGAGAGATGTGAAAATAAAAATTTTTCCCATGTATTTTTTTTTTTTTTTTTTATAATACTAAATTTACAAATATAAATCTAGGCGCCGTGTGTAACTACCTGGGCTATTACGGCACCTAGACTCACTTGAAATTACAGAAGGCGGTGCAGTCTGTTCGATGCTGCAAAATTCAACACTGCCTGAACACAATCCGGGTAGTTCGACAACAGACGGTGGGGTGGGGGATGACTAGAAGTACGGGAAGTATGCCGGCACCATTTCAGCAGATACTCTACAGTTGGTGAGGCCATGAACCCGCACAGAGGGCAAGTGACCGGAGGGGGAGCTCCTTCAAAGACGTGATTGTGTGATAGTGCAGTGTGCCCCAGACGCAGTCTCGATAGGATCGAGAAATCCCTACGTGTGACGGGGAACGGCGGCCACCATGGGTCGGTGTCCGACTTTATGGATCTGAGCCAGGTTGTTTGTTCTGACCATAGTTTGCTCCACTCCTCAGCAAAGTGCATCAGAAAGACTGATGCGCCAAAACGAGGCAGTAAGGCGTTAAACGACATCGGGCTAGATAGAGTTGCCTTAGCAGCCAAGTCAACCCGCTCATTGCCGGGAACCCCAACATGACCAGGAACCCATAAGAATGTGACACATACCTCAGATCGTGAAAGTTGGAATAGGAGGTTTTTTATTTTAATTATTAGAGAGTTGCAACTGTCTGGACTCTGGATGGCTTTTATAGATTGAAGTGAGTCTGTAATCAGAAGGGCATTTTGAGACGCTGGGTTGGAAGAATATGTCTCAAGGCAAAGAAGGATCCCAAACATTTCTGCCTCTAAAGTAGAGCAGTAGTCGTTTAGGCGCTCGGTGTACATTACACCTCCAATTTCATAAGCGCATGCGGTTGGTGAAGGAGAATTAGTAGGACTCGCTTTAGCTGCGTCTGTGTACATGTGAATGTAGTTAGGGAAGGAGGCGAGTTTATTTGATACTACTTGAGCCGTGGGTATAGAAAGGTTAGATGCTCCTAAGGGATCTGCTAAAGATATGTTCATAGATGTTGAGACATGAATCCAGGGCGCTAAAGCGGTCGGATTAACATGGTGATCGCTGCAATTTATGCCTACCTTAGAAAGAAAAGTTAAAGCCTTGACCAATGGATCGCCAGGAAAGGATGGGAATGGGATTTGGAAGTTACTGGTGGAAAAATGATCTGGTAAGGAATAACGAAAAGAATCTCGAAAGGTGAGATAATCGCGAATAATAGATAACGGAGGAAGGCCCACCAAAGCACAAACGCCCAACGAAGGAGAAGTTCGGTGCGCCCCAAGTATGATAAGTAAAGAAGTATTATGGATAGGATCGATAGATTTTAGAAGAGTTTTATTAGCCGAAGAATACACCTGACAACCGTATGACAGTTTACTCAGGATAAGGGCTTTGTATACTGATAACAGCAATTTTGGATCTATATTTCCACTAGATCACTGAGTAATTTGGTGGTCTTGTACTTACGGAGAGCTCTTTTTCTCTCAGAAATGGCTGCGCTAATCTCTGGGCACCACCAAGGTACCCGCTTATGCTGTGTCTATGATGTTAGTGGAATGGATGCTACAGCGGCAGTGTTAATTGCTTCCGTGAGCTTCTGTAGGTTCTCCTCTACCGATAGTGAGAAGTGGTGTGGGACAATAAATCCTGACTTATATATATTTGTCCCAATCTGCTCTGTGAAAAGCGAAACGTCTAACCGACCGCTTTGCTCTCGCCTTCGGCACCATGGGAGAAATATTGATGAAAATTGGGAAATGGTCACTAGAGCAAAGGTCTTGATGTACGGTGCTTGATAAGAATGGGAATAGTGCAGCCGATGCAAAAGCAAGGTCTAAAGTAGAGAAAGAATTATAAGAAAAATTGAAATGCGTGTGTGAAGTGGGAGGAAGTAGCAGGAGGTTACTGTTCAAGAGGTAGTCGGAGATTATCGTTTCATGAGCGTTGTAACGTGTGGATCCCCACAATGGGGAATGAGCATTAAAATCACCCAACAAAAGAGTTGGGTATCCTATCTGAGCTAGCAGGGTATCAAACTGCATTTGAGTAATCCTTTCGGAAGGAGGAAAGTAGCAGTTACAGATATTTATACAGGAAAAGGGGAGTGATGGAATTGTAACTTGCACCGCCATCGCTTGTAATGTGGTATTTAATATTAATTTTTGAGAAGGGAAACTGTCCTTTACCAATATGGCGACTCCTCCGCCGCTGGCTACTGAACTCTGCATGTAGTCAGATCGATAGACAGTGTAATCTTTAAATAAGGGAGAATGTGTTGATTTTAGATGTGTTTCTTGCAAGCAAACTATGGTTGGATCATGATTGCACAGTAGTAGCTTCAGTTCTTCTATATGTTTGTAGAGGCCTCTGCAATTCCACTGCATAATGTCCTTTGAAAGCGTCATGACTGAAACTATCTTTCTCGCCTCAAAAGTGGTGTATAGATGATGTTAGTCCGTGAAGGAGCCACTGTGGTGTCCTAATGGGTCCTCCTCCAATTCGCTTAGTATTCGTATGATACGGGTGAACCTGTATTTCAATCTCTGTTCCTTCAGCAGGGGTTTTGTGGTGGCTAGCATGTATAACAGACCATCTCTGTCTTTGATGAAGTCCCTAGCAAAGTTGATATAATCCTTGGTGGTCAAGATGTTACTGATAAACTCGTTGAATCCATTGAAATCGGTTATAAACGATGATTGATGTTCATCGAATAGACGCTTGACTCGGGCTGTTACTTGCTCGATTTTCTGTAAGTTGGATTTAGGCATCTGCTTCGCTGAAAAGTTGGATGGGGGAAAAAATAAATTTTGCGACTGGTCAGGTACAGGATTGATTTCATTGTCTTCATGATCTGGAAGGGCCAGATTAAGTTTTTTATTCGCTGGCTGGGGTGTGAGGTCTGCACTGATATTTTCAGGTGGGTCTCTATCGGTGAAAGGGGGTGAGGTCGCTTAACGGTTAAATTGAACGGCTCCAAAACTAAGTCCATTCCTTCACGCGGTTCGGTACTTTTTGGAAGAGAATCGTTCGCATCTTGCGGTAAATCACTTGAAGCGTGACTGTTTGCTTGAGGGTGGAATGTTGTTGATGGTTCCCTCTCGACGGTCTGTTCTGCAGGTACCTTGTGGCTGATTTTACAGCCGGTGCAAGCATGATCTTCAAGATTAAGAAATATGCGATGATTTCGGTCGTTGAAACTCAGAAGAAACGAGTCTGGTATATCTGTGCAGCAGGTGTGTTCGATATAAACCTGTCTCCTCCAGCTCACTACATGGCCGAATTCGTCGTCGGAAGGGTTTACTCGTAATATTGCGATAGGTGTTAGAAGTTTTAGTGTTAGGATGGAAGAAAGGTAGTGATTTAGTTTATCGTTGGGAATAGTTGGGGAAACGTTGGATAGCACAAGTTTGTTAGAGGGATTTTTTATTCTCCGGGCCATTAATGTTCGGTCACCTAAAGAGATCGACCCTCCGTTTACAAAAAATGTATCGGAGACCTGGACGGATTTAAGGAAAATTGCGACTCTATCGTTACTGATTTTCGAACCTGCTATGATATTGGCTGAGCCGCCTACTTTATCTTTTAGTGCGATAAAATAGTCGCGAGTGGAATACGGGGCTACGTAGGGAAATACGAGACCTTGCTCGTCTGGGGGGGTGGTCGAAAGTGGTCAGTGGCGATATTTTTTTCGTGTGTGTAGTTCTAGCCGTTTTAGCCGATCTAACTGATTCAGAGAATGATATATTCAATGGCGGTCTGTTGTCGGCGCGGTTATCAGTTGCTGTAACATTTGAATTAGACGGAACGGTTGTGTCTTTATCGGAGTTATTCATGTTATTCTGATTTAGAACAGACGGAAGGGGATTTACTGCGGTCGACTGATGCTTATCAGCAGTCGCGGCGATTGCCGGCTGATGTGACGGTGTGCTGTGTGTGTTAGTGTGGGTCTTACCTTGTTTGTGTGGTGTGTACTTACTACCGGTGGTTGATTTACTTCCCTCCGGCTTCGATGTACCGGCCAGCGCACCGCCCGGTGTCGGTGAGCGGGGCATCTTATAAGACAACCCCATAACGTAATATCTCTTATCAAGACAAAATGAACGCGAGAAACACGATAACTTTATAATCCCATGTATTTTTGATATTGTATATAAATAGTTTTTAATGTCAATAAAACTAATAGTTTGTGCAAGATGTTTTATGTTCCACTTAAATTTATTTTGATTTTAGCGATGTACATAAATAGCGAGGTTAAGTGCATTTTGTTATTTTACACTTTCTATCTAAAAGGTGTTGTTGTATCCCTTCATCACTACCTGGCTATTTCTCATTTCTTTTCAAAATCCCTTCTCCTTTACCATAATCCACATGCCTTTACTTAGGGTCTTTTCTCCATCGTTGCTTATGTCTGATAACTTCATTTCATTTATACTCGCTTACCATTCGTTGCGTAAATCTTGTACTTTTTTCATAATCAGGTTTTTTTTTCTTTCTTGTTGCTATGTTTTTTGCTTTTTTTTTTTTTTTTTTTTCCATCAGCAACTTTTATCTGTTCATCGTAAACAACCCATCTTTTTGTTATACCACATATTCCGCAACTTTTATATTGTATTCAAATCCACTTCCCGTTGTTTATGGGCACTGATGACAGCAAACTAGCTGATTTCTCGCAATTCTAAGTAAACTTATTTTCGATTCATCATTGCCGATACAAACGATCGTACACTTTTATGATTAGCTTTCAACCGGTACTGAAAAGTCCCGCAGCGATCAGATTGCAATATTGGTAATTTCTTACTAATTCCCCTTAAACAAAAACATACTTTTCTTCTTTTTAAAAAATCTTTTTCTCCTTGCAGTTTAGCAGAGTAAAAGAAAATTTGAAATATTTAAGGCGTGACCTTCCGTAATTTTTAAGAATATATAATGTACAGGTGGACAATATTCGAACCACGCGATATATCTGGACAACTTATGTGGCTAGCCGATGTATTATACGATGCGGAACAAAATGGCGAACCGGTGCACATAATAATGCACATCAATTCTGGGAACAGCGATTGTTTAAGGGAATACAGTCGAGAAATATGGAGAATTTATACTAGGTAATTTTTAAAAAATGATTAATCAATTATTCGAAAGAAAAGTAAATGTAAGTTTTTTTTTAATAACACCTAAAAACTCTTTAATTTTACGTTTTCTGTAAGTTTTTTTTGAAATGAAATTCTTTTACGCGGCTTGTCGATAGGAGTAAACTGGCAGAAATGGCGAAATAACGAAAAAGCGTTATGCGTCGTCCTCCAGGCGACCTTCCCTTTATTTTTCTATTACATACGGATGTAAGTGTATGTGTGCGTGCGAACGCGTATTGAGATTCGAGCAGCAAGCATCGTACGCGCTCAGCTGTATAAGCTCAATTCTAAACACGTGTACATTTTATTGAATTTGAAAATTGGCGCGGTTATACTTGAACGAGTCTGGTGATTTATTTATTGTTTTTGTTTTAATTAATTCATATGGGATTTATTTTTTTGTTTTTGTTTTAATTCATACGGGATTTACATATATTGTGTGTCATTTTTTATCGTATACTTTATGAATGACATTATATATACTTGTATATCTACCAAAAAGTAAAAGGAACTTCGTTCCTACCGAATGTCCTCCTCTAGACACCACTTCCCTTTTCTTTTTTTCTTTTTTTTTTTTGTAGTTTTTAAAGTTTTATAGCAGGTACAGCATACGATAAAATACTCAAAATTTTTTTTATTTATGTTTTCAGAATTGAAAATAAAAAGGAAAATTGTTGACTGCGTAATACATATTTCTAAATGCCTAAAAACATTTTATATATAATAAACATGTTACCATCTAAAAAATATTCACATGCTTTTCCATTATTTGAATATCACAGATTCTCAGCAAATCTTAAGAATACTCGTATATTAAACAATTTACGCTGAAAGAATTTACCCAGCTCACTTAATCCATAAAATTAATTAGTGGAACTATGAAATTTAATACGTACCTACACTTGTTTCTTATCATCAAGTTCAACAACTTCAATCATCGACATTATTAATATTTAACTTCAATCGCTTACATAAAACCTGCACAGTAAAAAAAAAAAAAAAAAAAAAAAACAGACTTTAAATAGAAATACGGTCGAAACTATAATCTTAAACAACAAATTAAAATATCTTCCTAAAGCAAATGGTATTTTTTCGTAATATTTTTTAAAAATAACCATAGAAACCGATTAATAATATTTAGGCCTGATATGTATGTATATTCGAAAGGAAGAAAAAAATTGCAAGATCATCAAAACACTACTTCACTATTTTTTAAATGTGTATTTAGAAATACACATTGTTATTACTGAGTTCCTTTGGGGTCATTCCCTTTTTGGCGGGAACGAGAATAGATTTTTGTTAAAAAGTTTTTATTACCTGTGCTATTTCTAAAATTTCATCCGTTAAACATCGTCGCTGCTTTAGTAAAAACATGGTTTACCAGTAGTCAGTAAATGTATGAGCTGCTGATAGGACTGAATCTAACCACAAAACGCTGTCCGCACACTGAAAACTAACCATTTCCTGCACCAGAGCTCAGAAACTAATTCAAATTTTCTTCCGGGACCCCGAAATTCCCCCAATCTCCCTCCCACGGACATTCATTTCCGATAATTCAAATAAATCTTCAAAATTTAATCCAAATTTTCTTTCAAGTAGTTCAAATGACTCTTAACCCTAAAATGCTAACATGAAGTAAATTTTACTTCCCTTTGAACACAAAGAGATGTTTCACCGACAGCACTACCCATCCAGCTACGCTTCCTCCACGATGTCCCTTTAGTTGTAATATAGCCGCCGAAGCGTCCACTCTTCAGAAGCGTTCTCTACAGTTTATGTTTCGAAGGTATGTGAGTAAAATTTACTCCATATTATTGATTAGATAGACACGAGGATGTTAAATTTACTCGTTGTCGGTTTCTGCCGTCTCATGACTTCTTAATACATCGCTAGTCTTGTTCTGTGAAGTACAACTTAAAGGCTGTTTCAAGCATTTTTAATTATTTTATTAATGAGAACTTACTTTTTTTCTCCGAAGTTTCAAGTTGGAAAACAATCAATTATAATAGTAGTAAGTAATTAAATAAAAAAAAGTATGGCAAATAATCAATAACATGTAGTATACAATAAAAACAAAACCTCAGTTGATGAGTTTGTTTTGAAATATACTGAAAAATAAATTTATCGAACACTTCTGCTAATCAAAATGAAATATTTCAATCAGTTTCATAACTTACCGGTAATGAAGTCTCGTTGTCTAGATTATTAACAAATAGTATCAATAAAGGTTTCGCAAATGGGAAACAGTTTATTATAACTTTTATTAATATTGCTAAAGCTTTTGATGCGGTAAATCATCAAATTTCATCGCGGAATATGCAAGAAATAGGAATTTTAAATAGACAAAAGAAATGGTTTAACAATTATTTGTATAATAGAGTGAGAATAGTTAAATTTGATGAAGAATTAAACAGAGAAAAAATTGCACTGGCGGGTTTTAACTCCGCTGCTTTTTTTTTTTTTTTTTAATTTATACCGACTCTTTTCATAAATATGTAAAAAATTTAACGGTATATGTTTATGCAGATAATAAATGGTACTTGTAATCAAGCATCAGAACATTCGAATGACTGAAAAACTGTTGCAAGTGGATGTAAATATTTTGTGTAGATGGGCGCATGATAAACAATGAACGATTAATATAAAAAAATCAAACGTTTTTCATACAAAAAACATCTAATAAATATAGAATATGCAAACTGTATATTATAAAGTGTAACGGGAACTGCTTTCACAACAGCTTGACTCTTGCGTTTAACTGTGTGGCTATTCATCATTGGTAAAATTGGAAAAATTGAATTACCTTGGCTATTGATAGAACATTAAATTGAGATAAGCGTATCATAAATTTATCTAACAAAATTAAACAAACATTACCAGTTTTAGCTCAATCGATACCATATAGCGGTCAGAATTATTAAAAATCATGTACGGTATCTTAGAATGGGAAGAAGCAATGATAAACAAACGGATAAATAACCGGCAGAAAAGATGTTTAGAGATAATAATTCCAAAGAGAAAAAAAAAACAAATTAGTAAGGTTGCGCTCCAGTAACGTGCTTTTCAATCGCGCTGCTAACTTATCCTCTAATTCTGCCGTACGTAATTTCATTAAATTTTTAATAATAATAATAATAATAATAATAATAATAAAAGTAATTAACTTTTTCGTACGCGGTAATCAAGAGGCCGAGGTAGCATTCCCTGAGGGCGTATCAATAACTAAAACCAATAATGACGTTCTCAATATGTGGATACGTACATTTCATACATTACTTATAATATATAAAAGGTGGATTGGTTATTTTCAGATTCCACTGCACTATCAAAGGAATATTTGCTGGTCATTTACATTTAGATCAAACGCAAATAATATACGATATAGAGACTTTAAGTGAACCACTGATTTCGGTTTTTAATGGCGGCAGTATCACATCATTTGAAGATGTGAACCCAAATTTTAAATTATACGAACTCGACACGACAACCATGGTAATAATTTTTTTTCTCATTACGTAATTTTCAATGTTTTCATTACAATCATTGCATTCTACGGTTTAAAATTTATACGTAGGTGGTATTTTTTTTTTAATTAATGTATTTTATTTTTCATAAATTCGATATGTAATAAGTTCTAATGTGAAGGGTGATTCCCCAAAAACCGCTAATTAACCTTATCTCAGTTAAACACCGTCCCCTGTCCCCTTACACAAATTTAAACGAGGTGTCATACTTATCATAAATTCGGAACACGAAAGAATATAATAAAATATAAACGGAGTACTCTTATAAGATATTTATAAAATTAAGCTGCGTACCCTCGCGGACTTGCACTAATTCTACCACATACATATGTATACTATTCAATGGGAAGAACAGTCGCTGTAGCCCAATGGGACAAGGCTCAATATGCTCTCCAAGCGTTTATCAAAAATTTGCTCTATATGAACTTTTTTTTTTTTTTTTATAATTTTAGTAACTATTTGTTTACTGAAAGTAGAACTATAATACTGAGCATTTTCAACAATTAATTTTAAAGAATAATTTTATACTGCAGACTAGCAGAAATTGTCAATATTTGACTTCTGGCTTAAATGTTAAGTTCGTGAAATCTGGAGGAGGGCTTACTACTTATTAGAACCCCCAGATATTTCAAGTATTCAATAACATTTAAGTTTACCTGTTTATATCTTACACAAGCGTTTTTCCTAATTGATTTTGTTGATTCAATGAAAAAACATACAAAACACGTGTCTGCAAATTTTCCCAAAATCATAAAAATGCTGTTTGCTGCTTTTTAGTATATTTTTTGCTATGTTCGAATATGATAAAGAAAGGATTGGGGATTTTGCGTGATAACAGATTGGAGTACAAAGAAGTGCGTTCGTTCATTCAAAGAAGATATGGTCGGGATCACAGACGGCTTCGTCGTCAGGATGAAGAGGATAATTAGGGGGAAGAGTGCGAGATGAAAACGAAAACGTGAGGAAGGAAGAAGAGTATGATTGAGAAAATAAAAATGTAAGAACAGAGCAGGATTCAAAAAATTCCTTCAACATTTGGGTTCTATGTGTTCAGTTTCGAATGCTTTTAGTACTCATCAGAAATTTTGAGCATCCCCTGCCTCAGAATTCAATTTTTATTCTTGCTCTGGTGTCTAATGCCTGTTCATGTAATAATTTCAAAAATTTAAAAATTTAAAAAAATTAAATGCAAGAACGGAAGGCGCCTTGGAAAATGTCTTTAAAATTTGGGTTCTACGTGTTGGGTTTCAAACGTTTTCCGCACTCTGAAAATCTCCCATTCTCTAAAAATAAAATTTAAAAATTATGCTATGCTTAATGGTAGCAGAGCCTAGTGTAATACATCTACTGATAGATCAAGGTGTATATGGTGATGTAGTGCACGTACCTAAACGGACTTACTATGAACTGTACGCTTATGGTAAGTTAATATTTGTTTTAAAGTGTTCCGTTAATGGACCAGTATCAAAAAGTGAACATTTCTATGTATGAAATGAAAATCGTTGAGGTAAGACTTTGCTGAATTGATGTTGCATTGCATTAAATAGGCGACGACCTTAAAATGAAAAATAAAACAAAACAAAATATTTCTACGAAGAATAAAATATATGGAAAGGAATGAATAGGGAATTTATCATAAAACTAAAATTAAGATAACTTTAGTGCAAGAAGTGTGTTCTCCATTGTTTTCAAAAACAAACATAACAAATCTTATTTAATTTATACAAATCTGAGGATTTTCTATTCAATACTTTTTTGTTTTCGAACAATAAAAATAAAAATTTTAATTTTAATTCTGTTAATAAGTGTTTAAATTTTTAAGATCCCACGCATGTGTAGTGAATGGAAATCCTTATTTTGTAACGGTTCTAGTTTTTAAATATTTTTATATATGATACTTATTCCGCTGGTATCCTTACATTCTTCTTTAGGTGCCGTGCGCTACATAGCGCGTTGGCGCAACCTATTCGTACACTTTTAGCTGTACCGATATAGGTTGTGTGTACCAAGAAATTATTATACGCAACACAGGTGTGTACACCCGCTAGACTACATTCGGAACTGATTAGTAATCGTTTGATTTATCGATATACAAGTGCAGTCCCGTGTGTGTCTGCTGTGTACTGACCTAGTGCGCATATGATGTTGTACGTGGTGCTTTGCTATTGCCTTCCGCGTGATTATTAGCGAATATTTCAATTTTAATTCTTTGTAATAAGTTCTGTCGTCGCCCGGGGTCGAACCCGTGACGACCACCGTAACGGAAGTCGAGCGCTCTAGTAACTAGGCTATCGCGACGACATATCCTTACATTAATAAGTGTTTATTTAAATCGTGGTGGTACTAAAATGTTTTTAAAAATGTATATTTACTTATTTGTATTAGCGCTTCAATAGAAGCGAAATTTGTCAAAAATAAATATATATTAATCAGCGAATCGAAATATAGTATTAATAATACATACAAAATAAACCTGTAATCATTTTCGTAAAAACATCATAATTGACAGCAGTTGTTTTGTAGAGAAAATTTCAAACCAATTTTTGAATACATTATTAAAATTTTATATTATTCCACAGAAAATTAGAAAAATATGGTAACCAAATCTTAACTCTATAGTTATATGTCATTAAAAGTACACGAAAAAAAAATTACAGACACTATAATAGAAACAAAAATCTTAATGTGAATTACCATTAAAAATAAATATTTTTAAATAATGCCAAAAAAAAAATACATATACAACTTTCTAATAGATCACTAATTTTCAGTCATATGTCAAATCGCGGGCATTTTCATTACATTCATTTTATCGCCTTCTAATTTTCATCTTGCTAGAACTATTGGGTACTTTCATAAAATACCATTACAAAAATTAACAAAAAATCGCGTTTCATAAATATGAAGTTTTCGATTATACATTGAAAATTACAAGACTCACAGTAATATGCAAAAATTGTAATAATTTAATAAACCCGGCTACTTTTAAAAAATTGAAGTAATAATATTGTCCTCGTACCTCATGGTGTGTTTAATAATTGTAGGAAATTTTAAACGCAATTCAAAATCAGTATACTCGTAGAAGTTAACGGTTAAAGCCCTCAAAAGCCGAGCGAGTTGAATTTTTTTTTTTCTTATCCGTACGAATTTACATGTCAAATGAAAATAGTCGATTTGGAAACAATAAAAATGTGTATTTAACTAACTTAACGAATTTAATGAAAAATAAGAAATTATTTTAAAAAATTGAATTCACAGCTGAAAATAATGGTGAAAAATTTTAATTATTTCTTAAATTTGTATAATAATTGAAATTTTTAAACAAAATTACAGTGATATTGTAACCTTCAAAAGCGAAGGTAATAAAACTCGGTCGTAAAATAAAATAATACAGGGAATAATTTTCCTCAATCGCCTTTTCCGATTTTTCACTCAAGTAAGCAGCATTGTGTTCAAATGTACAATAATCAATTTTCAAAAAACATTTTCCATATTTTTTGCCTAAACGGGCAACCAACATCATATTGGATGTTATTAGAATGCCTGCAGACCCAAAAACGTGATTAAAATTTCCAAAATTTAATATAGTATAAGAATATAACAACGGTGAAAAAACGCAAAGCAAGGCTAGAACATTTTACCCAGAATATTCAAATTTAGTATACAGTAAACCGATAACATTTGCTAAGCGATACTTTCGAAAATTTTTTGCGAATATCAGCTTACTTTCCCATAGATTACATAAGTGTACCATTCGAGATGACGGAAAGAATTAATCGTCTTTTTAACCAATTTAATAAGAGTTACTCGAAATTAGTTTTTAAAAAGAACGAAAGAATTTTAAATATTACATTGAATTTTCTAATGATATGAATGGCACAAATTAACTAAAAATATACGTAAAAAGAAATTTAGAAGAAATACATTTATTGTCTGAAAAACAACCGTCATTCTTTTATGTCACTGCCACAAAAAACTTAAACGTCGATTAAATATTACATTATTTGATAGCGGTTAAATTGATAATTTTGAATAATTATCTGTTTTTACTATTTTTTAATACAAGCGCCAAATTTTTAGTGTAGATTTACTTGTGAAACAAGCATGTATACACATTCGGAATTTTGTACTACACGTATCTTAAGGGTCTACTATATTTATACTTATACACACACTTTTACTAATTATATGCTGCGATTTAAAATTACATTATTTTTTTAAATGTTATAGGAGGTAATAAACGCCGAATCGTGGATACTCAATTTAGACGACATACCTGACACTTCGAAATGGACTCAGCTTTATTCGTTCAAAGACGAATTTCAAATAGAATCTACCAGGCCGCAAGACCTAGATAAGTTGATTCATAAACTGGCCAAAGACAAAGATCTAATGAAAAAATACAACTGGTATATAAAATTTAAAACTCATTTACCGACAAATATTATCAAATTTCAAAAAATCCTTTCATCGTTGCACTGCCACTAATTCACAATATAGTATTAACCGATGCACTTCTCGTGAAACAATATAATACACCGACATTTTAATAACTTTCAGGAACCTTATGATACAAACAAAGGTTATCTAACAATGACGGGATCGTTTGTATAGTGCAATAATTCAGTAAATTAATCTTTTTTTTTTTTTTTTTTTTTTTTGGCTTTTTGAGAGGTATCCATTAGGCCAGCCTTCTGAGCCCAGTAAAAATAAAAACAATAAAAAGAAATAATAAAATCTCCTCAAACTGGAAAGAAGGAAAAACAGGAAAAAAAGGACGCCGCTCAACAAAAAATAAAAATTGTTTAAAAGAAAAGAAAACAAAAGGAAAACAAAAGCATGCATTGCTATTTAATTAAATAAAAATCTTATTAATACAAAGAAAATTGAATAATAAATAAAGAATCTTTTTCCATTCTGTTTGTTAAATATAAAAATATAAAAAGTTAATAATAACTGATATAATAAACAATTATAACAAACAATATAAGAACAAAATAAACTTACTTGGTAACGTTTTCGGGCATAACCCATCATCAGCTAAAACACAATTCATTTTATGTGATCAGAGACAAGTTCTAAATCACACTGAGGTCAACTAGGGAATAAAATGGTTTATATAATAGGTTTAAAATAACAGTTATAGAGTCAAAAACCATTTTATTCCCTAGTTGACCTCAGTGTGATTTAGAACTTGTCTCTGATCACATAAAATGAATTGTGTTTTAGCTGATGATAGGTTATGCCCGAAAACGTTACCAAGTAAGATTTTGTTCTTATATTGTTTGTTATAATTGTTTATTATATCAGTTATTGTTAACTTTTTATAAATTTAATAATACTACTAATGCTTAATTACCTGCAGAGAACAACATATATATATATACAATAGGATGGAAATACATTGTCAGCTATTAATTCATCCACAAAGGCAAGTCTACAATTATCGATCGGACCACAATAATAAATATTAAATGGTTGACATCATTTCTAAAGTTATTATAGGAGTGATTGAAGCACATTGAATAAGAAAAGTCGACCTCGAGAAAGTTGAGTCCCAACCTAGAATGTCTGATACGCAAACTGCAAATGATCGTCACAAAGATAGTATTCGATTGATGGACAATATGGGAAGAATAGAATAAAACCAAAAGAAAGAAATTAAGTCAGGTTGCACGCAGCAGGACGACCTATCATAGTGAAGACTTTCGCGAATATATTAATTACGACAAAATTCTTAGGCTAACCCCCATTAGAAAAAATGTCCCAAAAAATGTGCCAAAAAAATGTCTTAAAAAAAATGTCTCAATTTTATGTAACGTTTATTATATTTTATAGGATCTTTGTTATTGTTATTTAAAAAATGTCACAATTTTATGTAAGGAAATATGGAACGAAACAATGTCTTAATTTTATATAATTAAGTTAAATGTTAGGATAGGATTTTTGTGGTTATGTTACTTTTTTTTTGTGTTGATGTTAATAAGAATTACGTTGTAAATTTTGATCATTTTATACAAAGTATAGAAGAGAAAGAGACAAAAATGAAAGCAAGAGGGGTCAAGGGGCACAGCCCCTTGCGAAGCCAAAATGACCGAGTTTATATATATATATATATATATATATATATATATATATATATATATATGTATTGACTAATCATCTCTATTCTGTCTCTTGAAAGTTTAAATAAGTCAGTTGAGAGGATATACGCAAAAATAAGCGTTATACATTTTTAAATATTCATCAAAATTGTCACACTAATATTTTACGTAACATTTCAGGTTTTACGCAAAGGGAGCTAACACAGCAATCGTTAATGACTGTGATGATGACTGTTTAAAAGAACTTTTATGCTTTATGGTTACCGCCGATTATTCAAATCTGAAAAAATGCGAACAACTTGAATTCGATTTTTAAATGTCGGACTGTAGTAAAAATAAAAACATGAAGCAATTGTTAAAATTTTGTTTTTTCTCGTAATATTTACAAATATATAAGCAATACCGCTCTTATTGAAGTGAAACTTCTCTTATGGGAGGACACTACGAGTTTTGAGATCGAGAGTAAATTCGTCGAACTAACGAAATCTGTTGAAACTCTATTTGTTCTTTGCTAGTGTCCGTTCACTTTAACGTGGAGTGAGAATGTCGAAAAACGAAATGTTTACGAAAATCGACACAAAAAGAAAACCGCGAGAATAGTCGCCGCATTTCTGTTTCTGCTTTTTTATTTTTTTTTATTTTTTTTACAACACATAATAAAATAATGTCCACAGCGATTAACAAAATCTGTTAAACTAGTTGTCCTTCTGCAATGCCCGCTATTCGAATGTAGAGCCAGAGAGACAGACTAAGTATGCGAAGATCCGCACAAAGAGAAGATGCCGAGAATAGTCGCCACATTAATGTTTCTGTTTCTGCTTTTTCTTTTTCTTTTCGTTTGTTTCATTTAAATCGATAATGCTAATTCATTCGGGTTAATGTATTATTACTTTTATAATTACTCGATTGTTTCTTCACATTTGTATTTCCCGCCAACTAATTGGTAACTCTACATGCCATAAATTTACGGCAGTTGAGATTTATATTCCTATTAACTAATTGATTTTCAAGTATACGCTTTCTTTCTTTCATTCAAAAACGTAATCGATGTGCAAACATGTGAATTCATCCATTCAGTATGGGAAAATGATAGTTTTGAAAATATACCAAACGATAAAAAAGTACATTAATGCTGCAATATTTGACGAGTAATGATTAAAATTATAATATCGCAAAGTGTGAATATACATATATGTGCACGTGCAGAGTACAGAAGAAATAGTACTGTGTACGGTTGCCAGTTCGATTGCGCTTTAATTACAATAAGATGGAGTTAGATCAAGTAGAAAAAATTAAGTGTTCAATAAAAAGATTAAAATCGGTCAATCAAATTAAAGTAAATGAGTAATGAAAATGAACTATGCGAACAAATCGCGCAAAGTGTTTGTTTCGGGTAACGAACTAGTAAGAGCTAAATTAAAACTCTTTCATATTACCAGTGCTTCGTTAAAGAGCTTTAGGGTATATATTACGTACATGTATACACACGTTTGCTTACTGGCTAATATTGATGCTCTGTTCAAAAGCTGACTGTTTTTAAAGAACGGAATTTAGAAAAAAGAGTCGTTTGCATAAACAGGTCGTAAACAATAGTAACAGCTCTCAACTCATAACTCTTTTAACTCGCTGTTTAGTTGGTAGAAAATTCTACAGAATATGGTCGGTAACAGCAGTTAGTTAAATAAAGTGAACAATCCTTTCTCTTTCGTTAATGATTATCGTTGTAGTGGAGCAGCGGACGGTATTACACAAATGCCAATCACGCCTACTGCAGTGATAAACGTTCGATACTAACCTTATTTCACAAAAATAAACGTACATGGTGATACGAATCAAGGTTGGTGGCACGATCTTCCGACGATGATCTAATAAATAAACAGTTCTGTTTTTAGTATTATTTTGATTTTCAAACGTCGTCGATTATCGCCTCCGGTCATTATCGTTGTGTACGGGCCGGTGGCATCCGCTTGTGCGCGCGGACTGTGATACTTTAATTTTTTTCTTTCATTTTTGTCAAATATATATATATATATATATATAGTTCACGGACAAAAGCACACAAGACAAAAGCGCACAGGATAAAAGCGCACACGGACAAAAGCGCACATCGATTTGCAGAACAGGAGCTAACTTATTAATTTTTCCGTTCTCGGCAATTGCATCATTTGTGAAAAGGCAAAACTGGACAGTTGCCCCACAAAGAATTTAAAATTCAAAAAAAATATTGGTAATCAGCGAAAACAGAGTAAAAATAATACAATTTTTTGTATGATTCACTAGTCATCTTTCTGTTTCTTTTTTGTTTTTGTTTTTTTTTTTGTTCTTATAGGTGTATTTGTTTGTTAATAATCATAGTGTCTATTGACTATGACCGCTAGGAACTTACCGTATATAAAAAATAAAATTTGTATCAATAATGTATTCAGGAGCTTCTCAAGCATGCCAAGTTGTGGGAGGGGTGCATTACCCAAAATACCGATTCATGAATTCATTAAATTTAAAAATAATTATTTTTTATACTGTATAACTTATATAACAAAATGATATATGGTGTTTTTTAATGATTTTCTTTAAACTTTCACAATGCAGGTCTTTTATTTTTAACTTCTGCAGTCAAAACTGATTTAGATCAAACTGTGGGGACTAAAAATATTTTTAAAATAATTTTATTAAAATAAATCTCACCTTTTAATGCTAATCCTATAAGACTTTGTAATAATGCTTTACTTTTTCAAACAGTGAGAGTAACTTTTATTTTACACCGTTGTATACTAACCGTTTCTTTATAAATTGTTTCAACTGGTCTGAATTTTCTTAAAAATTTTTGCTTTTAAATTAGTATCAAAAAATCCGCAACTTTTTGTTAACTTGGTAAAAGTTTTCATTATATTTGGCACTTCTATATCATCAACCGTTTGTTTGCTTATTTCTTCTTTATCGTTTTCATCACCGTTGTTTATTTGACTCTTTGTTCGCGGTTTCATTTCTGATTAAAACAACTGTTTGCAATATTTTTGTCAATGTTTAATTATTCCTTTGATAATAAATTTCCCGATGATCATTCTAATATTGTGAAAAACTTGAACTCTGTTTTTATTCCGCAATACTTCAAACTTTTGTATTAAGGGAATTTTACTTACTTGCATTTTAATATGATCAGAATAAAATATATAAATATAATGATTGAATGATATAATTCTGAACAGAATTCGCTGTTGATTAAACGGCTTCTTTTGTATAATTCTTTAAATTTCTACAAGTCTGTTGTAGTGACCTAAATTGTACGATTCTTGGCTGTTGTCAAGAAGTTCGCAATTCGACCATAGTTGCAGACAAATACATAGATTAAATATATTTGCACTTCCTTGTTACTAAGTTAATATCTTCATGCTGAGGGACCAAAAACGTACACAAAAAAAATCTAAAATTTATTTCAATAAAATATTTCGGAAATTTAGGTAATGGTGAAGTTGTGAAAGAGTTTCATGTAGAGTTGAGAAAAAAGACGTTAAAAACATTATGTTTGATTTACTTATTACTTAAAATAATCAAATTTAGTACTTTCAGCTAAAATTCATCTGCTTTTAAAATTCATAATTTTTAATTTTTAATAATATGGGAAAATTTAATTTTTTAAAATAAAATGAGCAGGGGCCGAAACCTTCTGCGATTTTAATAATTTAAAATTATTTTTACTAAGAATTCTAAACAAAATGTTTATTTGCTTTATTATTATCTGGAAATTCCATTCGTTGTTGGAGAAATTTATTATTATGTTTTAGGCCACGTAATTACAAATTTTATTTATCGCACCGCGGCATTACGTTTCGTTATGATTCCGCGAATATTTTCTTAACGGTGATCTGTTTCGATATTTCTAGCTCATTCCTCGTCGCACGAATCTTCATTACATAATCGCTCTACTAGCTATACAAAAAAAAAAAAAAAATTATACGTATCGAAATAATAAATATAGCGTTTAGTAAATTAAATATATTAATAAATTAATAAAAAAAAATAAATAAGTAAAAAACTAAATATAATAGATTAACACTATGTCGGAGGAGACGCTTAGAGGCGTCGTCGCAAAAAGAGGCCCGATCGGGACATTCCAGCCATACTACTCCAGCAAGGAGCGCGAGCCGGCAAGGCTGGTTGGCCTTAATACCTCAATGGAAGACGGTCCGAATGGATATGTCCTCCCCAGTCCCACACATCGCGAATTCACAGTTCCCGAAAAAAGTCCAATAGACCTGTATGCCATGTTGGCGAATTTAATAAGAAAAACCATCAAAAAATTCGCCGGCGATTTAAATAATTTAAAGAATGACGTAAGCAATAAAATTGATAAAAACAGCGAAAACTTAAACAATAAAATCGACCAGAACTCGGCAAACTTAAATAATGCTATCGGAAGAATCGCTGTAGATTTAAACCAAAAAATCGATATTAATATTGGAAACCTAAAGGAAGAAATAAACCATATTAATCAAAAAATCGATCACTCAAGCCAAGGGAATAGGAACCTGATAAAGTCCTTCGATGACAGGATTGACAAAAAACTTGATGCTGAATACGGCAAATTAAACAAAGAATTGGAGGCTTTGGTGGACCACACCGCATCGACGTTCTGAGCAATGCCGTCTGAAGTCATTGCGACAGGAAAAATGCTGAATTGGGCTACTCGTTGCGAGAGCTGAATGAGAAAATACCTGAACGTGAGGATAGGACTACCCAACAGACGAATGCCCTGATCAGCCGAAACGCCGGTCTGAAGGGAGAAGTGCAAACCCTTCACAGTTCCATAGAGAGGCTAGAAGGAGTTCGGGACGGGAGTACGCAAGCGTTAGAAGAGAGCCTTCAGAGCTCGACAACGCACATCCGAGAGGTTGGAAGCAAGAACATGGCGACAAGCAGCGGCAATTGCCCTGCGGCCCCTAGTCACGGGACTCCGCGGCTAATCGAAGTGGACGTATAGAGTTACGAAATTCCCATCTATAAATATTGTAAAATTCACGGAGGATCTGGAGCGCAAAATGAGCATCTGAAAGGTAAAAAATGTGAAGGATATCCGATAGAGCGCCTTATGAGTGGTCAAAGACGTTTCTAGCTATCTATATTTCCTCGGCCGAGGTGAAGAACCAATTGATCGGGAATTTCTGGAGTGAACAAGAGCAACTGGCCATATGAGACCGCTTTTACTCTCCAGCAGAAAAGTGCCACCATGGTGAAGACATGGAGTTGTATATAATCAGGTGGATGGATCGGGTGAAATATTTAGAAACCACCGATCAGAGATAAGGAGTTAGTCCGAATTCTGACACTGAAAAATAGCAGTGAGGTGCAGAATCTTCTTACAGAATTTATACAATAATGTGAGGAGCATTAGTCGGCAGGGATGTCTTTGGAACGACGTCAATCCAAAGAGGGACTGTGAAGGGTGGTGCTCTAGAATAAACCATGTGCGCCTTGCATCGTGGGATCGCCCACGGACCGACGCCAGAGGAAAGAGTGGACCGGAGGCAGAGTACGGTGGACTGGAGCTAGGATGAGAAAGGTATGAACCGATGATAAGAGGATTTCAACTAATAAGCGAGGGATCTCTTTATCACGTGGCGAGAGCTTGCTTGTTGCCAGAAAGAACAGGTGACGCCGGGAAGCGGTATATCGGGTACTGTTACAGAGATAGGCCGGTATCACTAATTCATGACAGTATCCAGAAAGGTTATGCCAAGTTGGGAGATCGTGTTCTGCTGATGGCAGGTCATATGAACTTGAGGCTGCAAAAGATAGCGGAGCAGATTTTTACTGATATATCCAGTCTGTTGGATCTCTTATGGTGAAAGGGTGTGGAAGGGGTGGTATGTCTCTTATTGCGCTACGTTCCCGGCAACATTTATCTGGACATTGGCAGACGCTGCACGACTTCAATGAGAAGGTTTGGTAAACGGGTGCAATTTTTTGATGTCTCAGGTAACTTTACATACAATCAAGTGGGATCTCAGCCCAGAGAAGCTGATGGCTCACCGCATAGAAAAATATTACAGTGAATATGGTCGAGGATGATTCGTGTCCGCTCAGTCGCCAAGGCGTGGATTTTTTGGGATCTCGTTGTGAGCAGTTTTTTCGTTGAAACTGAGTCAGAAGAACGGTCCCCTAATTCAGTTGAGAACACTAAGCGCGTTAGATATAGGACTGCATGAAGGATCTTCCTTGGTAGAGGAACCTAATGACCACTTGTTGTTATGTTATTGGATGAGTGAAGTGTTAGGGAAACGACTGAGAAGAACCATGTTGGGAGGAAAATGCTATCCCCGTGCCGAGGATCGGAATCAAAATCGGAACCTGCAAGTGGCGGGCCGTTGTGGACACAGGCTCTGAGGTCACCGCTATGGAACTGGAAGCTTGGGGGAGACAGTGTAAGCCAAAAGTGGACTACACCCGTTCTCGGCTCTCCCTGTCGGCAATGTAAAGATTCTTGAAACCTGTGAGAGACCATGGAAGGTCGCCAGTGTTCAGGCCATGCTGCCCATTTCAATTAATAATCATTCGCACCTAGAGAGCTTTGTAGTGGTGTCCGGGTTAAATATAAGAGCGATTGTGGGTGCCGACTTTCTGTAAACTTATCAGGCCCGGATAGATCGTTGTGTCTTGACGGAGTAATCCGTGTAAACGATTTTTCCCGGGGTGTCACGGACGACTGGGAGAGCCCTGAATTATCTTTCGACGTTCGAGTGAGTTAGAAATCGAGCGCGGTACATCTAACCGAAATTAAACAGTTAGTTGAGCGTGTTCATTTTTTTTTCCCTTTTACACAAATTAATTTAATTTTCTCTTTCATTTTTGTCAAATATATATATATATATATATATATATATATATGTATATACAAAGGGCGTTTCAAAAGTCTCCGCCACGCTTTCAGATCTCAGCTTGTGATAGCACTGGCGAGATAAACAATGCAACATTATATTCGAGACGGTCGTGCGGGTAAAAATGTCAAGTTCCTAATTCAAATAGCACGCCTTAACCATGGAGCTACCATTACAGTGCGCGTCCGGTTTTTGCGAACAACGTGCAGTTATTTGTCAGCTCGTTACGAAAAATTTTTCAGGTAAAAAAATATACGAGTTGAAAAATGTGTATGGTGATAATGCAATGTCGAACTGACCTGTTGGTGAATGGTTTCAGCACTTTAAACCACAAAAATTGATACCACGGTATAGAAACGGGCAAATTCACTGCGGCCAAAAAAGTGCAAGGCAGAGAAGTCTGCGAAAAAGCTTATGACCACGGTCTTTTGGGACTGCCACGGGACTCTTTTTATCAAATTAATGCCTCGAGGTACCACCATAAACTTCAATAGTTACTGCCAAACGTTGAATAATTTGAAAAAAGCCATAAAAACAAGCGACCGGTCCTTTTGGTGAACAAACCAATCTTGATCTCTCGTGCGACGCTTTAGCATATCGAAAAATGAAAATGGTTGGTCTTCGAACACCCAGCATACTTCCCGGACCTTGCGCCGACTGATTTTCATATTTTCCTCTTGTTGAAACTGTTTTCGGGTACACAACGATTCAACAATGATGACGAACTCAAGAACAACCTGATAAATTAGTTACAAAAGTTGGACGCGCACTATAGTGGCAGCTCAATGATTAAACGAACACACTGACGGCGTGCTATTCGAATTAGGACTTTGAAATCTTTACCAGTTACTCGCACAACCGACTCGGATATAATGTTGTATTGTTTATCTCGTCAGTGTTACTACAAGCTGAGATCTGAAAGCGTGGCGGAGACTTTTGAAACGCCTCTCGTATATATGTATACATATATACAAAAAAGCCTGATGTTCGTCATCGACTAAAAGTCAAAAGTTATCAGCAGTATATTTGTAGTTTTTTGTCGTTTGTTTTATTTTTATTTCGTCGTCTTTCCTCGCTTTATTTTGTCTTTTATGTACTTTTCCGTCCCATTTCCCTGAATCGGCAGTGTACCAAAAACCGGGTGGGTTTGTATTAATAGATACTATGTACAAGAGGCGTTTGGAAAGTAAATATACACATTTTTGTTCTCTACTCACGGTAACACTGAAGTCATGAAACTGAGTAGGCACGTTTCTCAAGGTTACTACAATGTATGCTCAAAGGGTGTAAACCATCGGTTGTGAATTATGTGTTTTAGAACGAATAAATGATTAGTAGGACACCAGCTGTGCCGACGAAATATGAATTACGTGCCATGATAAAATTTTTAATTATTGAAAAAATTCCCAGCGCGTTCATTTTTTATCGATGTTTATGTGTAGCGTATGAAGACAAAAATGTGATAACACGAGCAACTATATATCGCTGGGTAAAACAATTTAAAGAGGGAAGAACGAACACACACGACGAAGAGCGGAGTGGTCCACCTTCTGATATCGTGAACGACTAAACAATTAATACTATACGCACCGTTGTGGACGAAGATCGCCGCTATCTTCTTCATTCGCCGTCTCCGCTACGAAGGTTGGCGATCCACATGGCTATTGTAATTTTAGATACAACGGATCTAAACAGCTCGACTGATGATACGTTGAACCAGCGGCAGAGGTATTTTAGCCGAGAGTTCTGTCTACGTCCTATTAAACGTTTTCCGACGATTTTTCCTTGTAAAATTAAACTTAGAACCTCATACTTTGAACCGCGTAGAATATGCCCAAGATATTTCAGCTTTCTTTCCTTAATTGTGTTAATTCCTTCTGGTTCCTTTTTCAGTCTGCTGAGTAGCTCTTTCATCGTGATTCTCTCGGTCCAGGAGATTCGGAGAATGCATCGGTACGTATACAGCTCAAAAGCCTGTATGTTCTTCTCCAGGGCAGCGTCCAGAGTCCAGCTCTCGCAACCGTAATATAAAATCGAGAAAACGTAACATCGGAGGGGGACCGCTCTTTCGGGCGCGATCGATCGGGCGCAGACTCTATCGGGCGCAGCCTCTTTCTGGCGCAGGCGAACTCAGACCTTTTTACAGACCACCTACGGTATTTTCAGGTATCATCCGTTAAACGTTATCATCTGTATTAGTGAGAAACACGAGTTACCAAATACTGCTATCAGAAATTCCTTTCAAAAAATACCGTTCTTCGTTAACGATTTGGTTTTTCCGCGCGTACAGCATGTTATATATGCATATATAATCACAAAACACATATTTTACATGATTTTGTTTGGTTATTCGCTTTTTTAAAATATTTTCTATTTTTTTTTTTTAAATAACGACTTCAGCGTGAAATACTCATAAACAGATTTTCGCGATGTAAATTTAAGAGTTCTGTTAGCAGTAGTGATACGAAACGGACGAAAATTATTAATATTAATAATCGGTCAAATGCATTGTCGGTTTTCTTCGTTTTTTGTTTTTTTTGCTAATGTATAGTCAACAGTAGTGTATAAATGTTTGAGCTGGCGACTCTGACGTCACCAACCCCTATTTGTCCCCCGGTGCTCAAAACTCACCCCAATTTGTCCCCCGGTGCTCAAAACTCACCCCAATTTTTCCCCTGGTGCTCAAAACTCACCCCAATTTGTGTCCAGATGTCCAAAATTCACCCAAATTTATGTCCAGGTGCTAAAAATTAACCCCAATTTCTCTTTTAGAGCTCAAAGTTACCCCAATTTATGTCCATGCGATCAAATTTAACCCAAGTCCCCCCCCCCAATTTTCCTGGACCGTTCCGCTAATTCGATCCCCAATTCCCATCAAGGTAGACAAAATCCACCCCAATTAACGTACAGGTGCTGAAAGTTCACCTCAATTTGTATCCATATGGTTAAAATTCACCCAAGTTTCCCAAAAATTTCTTCAAATTTTCACGATTCCCCGTTCATACTGCTATCTGTAAATGCACTCGCACCGTTTCCACACATATATTCAACATAGCCTTAGCCGCCATGAAAATGTACTCGCTGTCCCATACCCGCGCCTTCTATCATCATGTGTATGTATTATACATGACTCTTCGTGTAATATATGTAGCATACTTTTTAATTTTCATTTTTCAAGGTTGGGAGGGGTAAAATTTTGCCAGAGTGATAAAAACGTTTGAATCTCAACACTTAGAACCCAAATTTTAAAGGAATTTTCCGAGTCGTGCTCCGTTCCCACATTTTTTTTTTTTTAATTTTATTTTTAAAGAAAATATTTGATCGTTCCATCAGTCGAATGAGAGCGGGCGAGTATGCTGCTATGAGATGTATTACGTAAGCCCGACCGCGGCTGTAATGGAAATATTTAAATGTTCCAGCAACTAGTTGAAACTGTCACCAGGTGAGGTGAATTCCAGTCGTTCGTTTTGAAATTAACTAGCCGATCATCTATGCTCACTCTCACACGCCACCGATAGAAACCTGTTCACGATCGCTACACGTTCACACACGCACACATATACACCGCCACCTGATATATATTTTTCGTCTTTTTCCGCTTCCGATCTTATACTTAATCCGTTGATATTTTTTTATTTTTATTTTTACGTATTCTCTGTTCATTGCAAAAGCACACCGTCCATTCCTGCACACATATCAAGCATTGAGTTAACCTGTACAAAGGTACACTGTACTATTCCATGCACGCTCCGTCGCCACCGAAATAAACACCGCGATATCACACACACACACACACACATACACATACACACCACCACTTCGTACATATTTTATTTTCGAGTCAAAATATTATAGAATTAGCCTAACTATATTTTTTTTCGCTTCCAATCATTTCCTCCGTCCATTGATAATTTTCTTATTTTATTTTTTCTCAGGTTCTAAAAATAAATCCATTGATTTCTTCACTAGTATGATTGCGTAAACATCTTCTAACAGTATTCCTCATATTGTTCATAATAATTTTTCATGTCTATGTATTATGGAATTAGTCTAAAATATATTTTTTCCCCTCTAAAGTCTTTTTCCAATCGTAAGTATTCAAAAATTAATTCGAGTATATTTTTATTTAACGCTGTTTCATATTTTCCCTCTCCCCTATCCACCCTACAGTAGATAGGAAATCTATGTTCTGTGATAAGAACCAATCAGGAGCCAGTATTTTGTCACATGACCACACCCCCTTTTACTCAACTAATCAAGAGTCAATACTCAATCAAATGACACACCGTTTTTACATCAAACCATCCAGTAAGAGTTCAACGAAAATGCTTCTCTCATAGCGCTACATACAAATGCTAACGCTGTCAATCAATTGACCGATGCATGTCTTTATTTGTATGTAAATTACCATTATTCGGTAGCGACTGGTTTTGGAGGATTACGCACACAATGATGTATACGAGCGTCCGTACACATATGTAAAATTAGTTATTATCATTATTGATTTTAGTTGTTATCATTGTTATCAGTGGTCAGTCTGCAGGAATCGCGGTAAAATACAGGTTTTCACCATTCCGGTATTTCTAGGAATCGCGAAGATTTTCGTTTGGTCAGTCGCGTAAAACTTTTCTTTGTCCGATACATTATGTAGGGCGGTAAGCCTATCTCACACATCGCAAAACCGAAAATGCTTCTCTCATAGCGCTACACATAAATGCTAATGCAACCGTTGAAACCGGATCTTAACGTTCTTATAATTTCTATTCCAGTCTATGCCTTATTACGGAACCACACCCTACATGTACACACTAACACAAACATACACTCATACGCAAAGCCCATGACTACTTTATTCAATGCGCAAATGTAACCAACTATTCCTGACGGAATGACATTTTTCTGATGCAATACTTCCACTGCCACAACCAATATAAACCAAGTAAAAGCGCATGCATTGTTCTCGCACACATATCGATCGTTCGCGATATCGTAATTTTTTTTTTTAAATTAACCAAAGTATAATATTTAAAGCATAAAACTAACCTAAGCTCCCCATTCACCCGCTTTATACCATTCAAATATATTTTTTAATTTTTTTTTATTTTTTCCGTGCCTAAGCATTATAAAAATTAGTCTAAGTATATTTCTCATTTTCTACGGCTCCAAAAATTTTTTCTTTATTTTCCGATCGTTAGAAAAGTGCACTGACAGATCACACACTTATATCTATCATATATTATTTTTTCTCACTTACGATTATTTTTCCGTCTGTAAGTATTTATGTATGTTTCCTCCAGTTCTAAAAACAAATCCTTCGATGTCTCGCCCCTCAACGAATGCACACCGTCCGATCCTGCGCACACTCCTCTCGATAGTTTCCTTATCGTTTCCGTCCGTAAGTATTATAAAATTAGTCAAAATATATTTTTTCAATTTCTACAGTTCCAAAAATTTTTCCTTATTCTCCAATTGTTACAAAAGCGCACTGACTAGTGATGGGCAACTTCGAAATGTTTCATTCGAATTATTCGATTGTTCGATAACTTCAAATGCATTCGATTGTTCCACAGTTGCATTCGAAATGTTATTTCATTCGTATAATTCATTCGTATTCACAACAATCATTCGAATTAAAATCATTCGAATCAAAATCATTCGAATCAAAATCATTCGAATCAAAATCATTCAAATTAAAATCATTCGAATTAAAATCATTCGAATCAAAATCATTCAAATTAAAATCATTCGATTGTTTTTTGTTTTTTTTGACGATTGTTGATTGTTTCGATTGTAAAAACATACGCTTACTGAATCTGTCATGGATGCTACATCGGACCATTCACCAAAAATACTAAACTTGAGTGCTGCGGTAATACAAATAGCGAAAAAGCCAGCACTAACAAATAGAAACACTAACTGGGACACATTCCAGCAGCTAGTCGAGCGAGGAATAGATTTGAAAGTGTCATTAAAAAAGGAGGCGGATATCGAATTGGTTGTAGAAAACCTCAGCAAATGCATACAGACGTCTGCATATTTATCTACGCCTGCAGACAGTGATCGGCAAACTGTAATAAGACACCCTGTAATAGTAAAGAGCATGATCTCAGAGAAAAGGAAATTAAGGAGGATATGGCAGGCTGATAGAAATCCAATTAATAAGGCTAACCTTAATAGAGCAGCTAGGCAACTAAAAAAAACACTACTGGAACTGAAAAATGAGACGATGCGAGAGTTCATTGGAAATTTGACTTCAACTAAATCAACCGAGTACAATCTCTGGAAGACCGTAAACAGAGTAAAAAAAGATCACGTCGCTCAATGTCCTCCTCTCAGAGGGAGGAATGCAGAATGGGCACGA
Organism: Icerya purchasi; assembly: GCA_039619475.1. NCBI lineage: Eukaryota > Metazoa > Arthropoda > Insecta > Hemiptera > Monophlebidae > Icerya > Icerya purchasi. The sequence continues at coordinate 343,457,305 of CM077115.1, forward strand.
AGCAGCCAAGAAAAAGCAAATAGGTTCGCAGAATATCTTGCTGAAATCTTCCAATCGCATCACAATGGGAGCTCAGATCATGAAAAAAACATTAAAAAATATTTACAGATACCATTCCAGATGCTCCCACCTATTAAACCAACTTCGCCTATGGAAGTAAGTGCATATATAAAACAACTAAATGTAAGGAAGGCACCTGGGCATGATCTAATATCAGCAAAAATTATCAAAAATTTGCCAAGGAAAGCGGTTATCCTAATAACATACATTTTTAATGCGATCTTTCGCACTGGCTACTTTCCAATTCAATGGAAATTTGCTTCAATTATAATGATTCCCAAACCAGGAAAACCGCAGAATGAAGTTTCTGCCTACAGGCCTATTAGCCTTTTGCCGGCCTTCTCAAAACTTTTTGAAAAACTCATCCTCAAAAGAATCAAACCAATCCTGGAAGAAGAAAAAGTAATACCAAACTATCAATTCGGCTTCAGAGATCGCCATAGTACAATTGAGCAAATACATAGGATAGTGGATGTGATCAACAAAGCCTTCGAGGATGGAAAATACTGTCCTGCAGTATTCCTGGATATCGAAAAAGCTTTCGATAGAGTTTGGCACACTGGCCTTCTATTTAAAATAAAACAGTTGCTGCCTCACCAGTATTACGAAATCATTAAATCATATTTAACAGAGAGGTACTTCCACGTTAATGTTAATGGAGAATATTCACAAATTCACCCAATACTATCGGGGGTACCTCAAGGTAGTGTACTCGGGCCGATATTATATCAGATATACGTAAACGATTTCCCAGTACACTCAGACACGATAACGGCTATGTTTGCTGATGACACGGCGATCTTATCAAGCCATCAGGACAACGTCGTAGCAACAGAATATATTCAAAAGCATCTACTTGATGTAGAAAGGTGGATGAAGCTTTGGAAAGTGAACGTCAATGGATCAAAATCTAGGCAAGTCATATTTACTTTAAATAAGGGAAGAAACCAACCAATCAGGCTGAACGGACAAGCGATTCCGGAATCGAATACCGTGAAATATCTCGGGCTGCACCTTGATAAAGGACTCACATGGAAAGATCATGTGGCTGCCAAACGTAAACAGCTTGATATAGTATACCGAGGCATGCAATGGTTAATGGGCAAACATTCGCCATTATCCCACGCGAATAAATTACTGCTCTATAATTCCATTCTGAAGCCTATATGGCTATATGGAATCCAAGTCTGGGGCACAGCGAGCAACTCAAACATAGCCATCATTCAAAGATTCCAGTCAAAAGTTCTGAGAAACATTGTGGCGGCCCCATGGTTCGTTCGAAACGATGATATACATACCGATCTACACGCTCCAACAATCAAAGAAGAAATCAGCAGCGCTGCCAGAAGACATCTGTATCGACTGGAAAATCACATCAATCCGCTAGTCAAAAACGTACTGCAGAATAACTTTCTCTTCAGAAGACTAAAAAGACTCAGTCAACTCCAGCTAGTAGAACGGCCGTAGGCGTATAGCTATTTTCTATAACATTCAATAAACTACTTCATCATCAGGAATAGCGACCACTGGGAAGCGTTCCGGAATAGCGTATCTATATAAATGATCAGTGCTACTTATTACTCAATTGAGTAGATTGTACGCAACTTAAAAAAAAAAAAAAAAAAAAAAAAAAAAATTCGAAATCGCACATCACTAGCACTGACAGATCACACGCTTATATCGACCATAGCGTTAGCCACCGCGAAAGCGAACCATTCGATCCCGTGCACACTCTGCTCCGATAGTTTCCCCTATCGTTCATAATAATTTTTCCAAGCCTAAGTATTATAGAATTAGTCTAAGTATATTTATTATTTTTTCTCACTTACGATTACTTTCCCATCCGTAAGTATTTATGTATGTTTTCCCCGGTTCTAAAAATATATCTATCGATGTCTCGCCCCTCAACGAAAGCACACGCATCATTCTCACGCACGTGTCATTCATTCGCGTTACCACTTTTTTTCAAAATTAGTCCAAGTATATTTTATTATTTTTTTTCATTACGATTATTTTCAGTCCGTAAGTATTTCTGTATGTTTTCCAAGATTTTAAAAATTAATCCGAACAAACATCCAGACTGTTGTGAAAGCACACTAACCATTCCCGCACAGATTCTACATTATACGTTACTCTATTACGAGTTCTTCAAAAATTGATTCAAATATTTTTTTTCATTTTTTTTTTTTCAATCCTAAAAATTCATTCTTTCTACCCCCACCCCTCCCAGATAAAATTACCGATCTTTCGTAATCTTTATTTATTTTATCGATCCTAAAAATTAATCAATGGTTCACTCGAAAGCGTACCGTACATTCCCAAACACATATCTTCTATCACGAATTTCCCTATTGATCATGAACATTTTTCAACGTTAGCCACAATAGCATATCACATTGGTCTCGCATACGCACCACATGCAGTTCTATATGTTTAATTTTTTATTAACGATCTTTATTTTTTTTGTACCGGTATTACTTTTTCCTACACAGTCAAGTCATCATATACACTTAACATTGTCAAAATAATTTTAACCTTTCGAGAAAGAAAAATCTCCGATCAATAAAAAGTATTTATCAACATCACAATTATTTTTAATATTAATCGTTTCGCTACAAACATAATTTTTTTATTTAATAAACTCATCAACATCATCAATCGTTTCAAGACATTATTGTTTCAAACATCAATCCCTCTTTTCCAAAAATTGATAACCTCTGCAGGTATATATCTCGTCGTCGCAACAACCTTTACCTGCATGACTCGCATACCTTCAAGACCACTTGTACATTGCTCGTACGCTATTTACCATTATTCGGTACAAGAATATTTTTCACACTCCCTCACATACATATGCGCATACACTCAAAGTCCTCGACTACTTTGTTCGTATACAAATATATCAGCTTTCTCCGACGGAACAACATTTTTCTGATGTAACATTTCCAATGCCACAACCGATTCAAAGGTAGCTAATGAGATAGACTATCGAACGGAATCATTCAAGCAGTCAGTATTAGTTTTATGTTAAACATGTGTATTTTCTCGAATCTGTGTTCACGCATTATTAAAAAATTTACGTCAATGTTAAAGAAAATAATTTCCTACGTTTTTTCTCTTTTTTTCTCTATCATTTTTTTTTTTCTGTCTTTTATCTTTTCTTTTTCTCTTTCTTTTTCTCTGTCTTTTTTTTTTTTTAGTGAAAAGTTTGAAATACATATTATTCAATCATGAACGCTAATATAGTTAACATAAGCAGCAACTCAAAATCAATTAAGGACGCCAAATTTATTCAGAATTCATTTTCGAGTGATATTGTCTCGCATACAACTTCATCACCTCCAACACCGCAATTAGATTATGGTTATAGAGCAGAAGAATCAAAATCTTTTGTACGTAATAACATTGATCCTGTATTATTATCAGAACAAGCAGATATATCGGAATATTTTGTAGATATCAGCATCCATATAGATTGTGATTATGATTTTCAAGTAACCAAACTAGCAATGATTGATATGTCTGGCGGGAAGTGTTTGCATACACTGTGTAAGCCAAGCAGAGCATGGCATGCATAAAAAATGCCGCATTTACAATGTTCTTCGATGAGTCATTACTTGAAAAACCCTTCATTATTTCCCTGTCGGGAAGAAATATTCATGGCACGCAATATATTCACAATATTGTCCAAAAAAAACGAGAGCTCGCATATATATTTTAACGGTATATGCTAAACTTACACTAATGGAACTTAACGAAAAGTCTGAATTGCTGCATGACATAGACTATGAAATCGTTAATATGGATCAAGTCTTTCGACTATATAGTATTGAGAATCTACATGAAGAGTATTTTGGTATAAGCAATTTGATAACCTGTAAACATCTTAATGAGAATGTTAGTTTTCATTGTACAGTGAAAAACGTTATGGTGATGAAAGCCTGGTACGATCATGTTATCCATCCGCTGAAGCTTATGATTAATCTCAATATAAATGATTTAAGACAGTTGTTCATTATAGCCACCAAAGAAATGATAATTACATTATTTCCAAGTTGTGTTGGAGACATTTATGCATTTCTACCAGATAGATTAAAACAGGATGTTATGATAAAATCACTTCTACCATGTTACGAGCATGAGCATGATGAAGAATATTATATCGATAATGATACATTGCGACAGAGTACTCGAAATTGTATGAAAGTAAAAGATTGTATCGATTGTCAATATACAATTCGCGTGGATTAAAAATTCATTATTTCAATCGTTTAACATTTTTGTGTATATTTGTATATAATTTGTATATTAATGTATATATTTTTTCCCCAATCATCCGCTCGTTCGTTTTTTATGTTTTGTTAATCATTTTGTAAATATATTTTTATACATATGAAAATTTTGTTTGTATATATTTGTGTATATTTTCCCCCCTCAATATGTTTCGTTCTATTATATATATTTTTCCTAATTATTTTTCATCTTTTTACACTCCTTTTCAATTCCGTTTATTTAATTATTTCCATATCTCTCTTTCCCCCTCTTAACTTAAAGTACTGGTAATGATGAATATTACAAAAATCTGAACCAGTTGTATAAAGTGTACATATGATTATTGTCTAATTTTCGAATATAATCCCACATAATTTGTTCACATCTTTTTAGATTAAAAAATTATATTTTTGATTCTTTCTATAACAAACGAATCTAACTGTTCAAGTTTTTCATGTACATCACGTACATCAAGTATTTCCGGAACTGTGTGAGTTTTCATTAATTTGTAAGACTCAACCTAAGACCTGGAGAGTTCTCTCAAATTTTTTAAAATCTTTTATAATCACATTTTTATAAAAAATATGTATTAAGTTTACATGTTACTTAATATTTTTTTTATTTCGTAAGTATTTTTCGAGGTATATACGAGATCGTCTATGAGGTGTGTTGATCAATAGAACAACAGGTAGAAAACCTAGTAGTTTACGAGACACAGCATGTTCAAAGAAAAAATGAGCTAGCACAAGCTGATCAGAGTTACAACGTGCGAGTGAGAGATATATTCTCGAGAGCAACAGCTTGATTATAAAAAACGTCGAAGATACATGCTTCTATCCATGAACAATTATCACATCAAACATAAAAAAGGTTGACTAAAAGAATATTATTTTCTTTTTCATTCATTCTCGCTACTATTACCACTCGCGCCCCACTGTCAAGACCTCTGAACATACATTACTAACGTCGCCAACACTATAATATTTTTGCTCTGTGTTATTAAATTAACCCAAATATATTTTTATTCATTCATTACACAAACATTTTTTTCAAATCTTTTGTAATATGTCGTGCACACATTTGTAGCCTGCAGACACTACTCGCTTCATTACCATGAAAACATCTCTTTCATTGGTACTTATCATAACATAGTTTTCCTAAAATTGTAGAAAAATTCTCTTCGCTCCATTCTTCCAAGGTGATTTATTTCCAAATTTCAAATCATGCATAATTATTTTAGAATCAAATTAAGTATATTTTGTCATTTCCAAAAAATCAAACATCTCTGTACAGGGCATTAACTCTTTCACATCAAACATATTATTTTTTTTAATCTACCATACACATTATTTTTTATCATTTAAATTTTTCCTTAATTCACAAGTAGCTAATCTATAAAAAACATATTATTGTAAACATGCATGACGAAGTTACTCCTTGTAATTACATCATGAATTAATTTTTTCTTCATTTTTTTTTTTACCATCATGAAATTGTAGTAGTGGTTTTAATTTTTTTATTTCCCATACATGACAAAAGCAATAGAATCACGGCATCTATGAATGTATACACTGTACGCCTCCAATAACCTATCAGGCATTTTTTTTAAATTAGTCCAAGCATAGTATTTTTTCAATATCAAAGCCGATCATACATAATTTTTTCTTCTATATAATCACTAACCTACGAAAACATTTTGTTCGTTTTACTCATACCGAAGCAATCACTCTTTTTCCCTCATGCTAACAAACTTCAAAATTTAATAATATAACACGAAATTATTCTAAATATATGTTCATGCTATTAAAATTAATATATCAATTAATCTTTATATTCCTTTTGTACATTTCTGAAAAAATCCTACAACATTTTTTAAAATTAGTCGAAGTATACTATTTTATTACCTAAAATCAATTATTCTCTCATACAGTTTTTCCAATCATACATAATTTTTTTCCATATTATCATTATTTGCAAAGTCATACAAAAGAACAACATAATTTTAATCATAATTAATCCTTCATTCCATTCCTTTCATGCTATACACCATTATCATTCAATTCAACGTTATGAAATTAGTCTAAATATACATTCATGCTAGCAAAGTTATTATCTCACCCTTTGCATTGTTTCAAGATGATTTATTTTACATTTTTTCTTTAAATTTCCCTCATACTATTATTTTTGAAATGTAGGATGATGACTATGATTAGAATTCATGATTATGAAGAGAGAGACGCATGCTGAAATTTTCATTGTATATGCGAGATGATATCTCATTGTGGGTGAGTATACATGCATGTAAAATATATGAGTGTGTTAGTAGAAAACATCCGTTCAAGCGTGAACATAGGTACAGATACAGTTATAGAATGAGAGAGATAAAAATATATATTTTGTTATGTTTGATATGTGTATGATAAAGAGGTGAACAATGAATAATCACATTACTCTCACAACTTAGACATTGAGTTATACCTTTACACTATTTTAGATGTAAAAGCAGTGACATTGACATGTAGTAAACGTTTTCATCACTTTTGACTAATTATAACCAATTTTCCAACATTTCTCATCATTTTTTTACATTTTAATACTTTTACACTGTTTTGGTTAATTTTTGCTATTTAATACCATTTTTCCAGTGTTTTACCAACTTTCACACAATTTTCATCATTCTTTCAATATCTTTGTTAGGTTTCTTCTTACAACTCATTACCATTTCGATCGTCATTATTGATATCCATCATTATTTATGCTTTCAATCCTTCTGCTTCATCTATGCACACATACAGCTTAGCAATCGCCGCAGCCATTGAACACTGTAGAACCGCAATCACGATCTCATTTGATTATTGGGATTTAAAAGTCACATCTTTGAGCGCTTGATCTAATGTATCAACATGATCTTTGTATTCGCCCACCCACTGTTGGAGGTTCCGCTTGATATCTTCAACAGACTATCATACAGTCGTTTAATAAGAGAATCCGTAATACCCGAAACATTTACTTAACGTGTTCCCAACACTTTCACAGACCTACCCTGTACACTAAGGAAATCTTTAAACATCTCTATAACCATTCCTTTTAAGCTGGTGGGAGCAAGGGACTCCTATAAACGTTTGTCAATCAACACTTCATTGTTCATTGCCCTGGTTTCACTCGCCATTACACAGTCATGTAATAAACATTTTCTTCTTGTACAATTTTCTTATGCTTTAACACTATTACAACATTTTTCCTCATTTCTAACTAATTGTAACCAATTTTCCACTAATTCTTAGCATGTTCTTCTATTTTAGCACCTTTTTTGCGTTATTTTTTCATCAATTTATATTATTTCACATCGTTTTTCTGATGTTTTTAGTGCCTTTCACACAATTTTGCTAATTATTTTCGATTATTTCTTAACATGTTCTTCCGTTTTAGGACCTTTTTGCGCTGTTTTTTCATCAATTTATAATATTTTCCATCATTTTTTCTAGTGTTTTAGTACCTTTCACACAATTTTACTCAATTTTTTCACCATCTTTGAAGATTTTTCCATTTATCTCATACATTATATGTCTGAATGTGACGATTAACTATCCTTTTAAGTACATTTTATAATTCGATATAATGATAGATAATAACGAAAGATCTAATTCAATTTTGTTTAAAATTTATTCAATAATTTTTATGACATTCATCATAATCAATAAAAATGAGCATTGCTTCAATGCTAAATTATATCAGTTAATTATTAAATATTCATAATATACAGCATAAAAAGATTGATTTAACTGATTATATCCTTCTTTTACCAACTTTTCTTGTATCATTCAAATTCCAGCATCTACATCAGTATTTTCCAATTGTTTAGATGTGTGTAGTATCAATAATCATCCAACCGCTTCATTAGGTTCGTCAGAATAAATTTATAAGAGGATCTTCAAGATATACTTTGCGACAAGTGCTATATGTATGTTTCTTTTTTTTTGTTTCACCAGGATAAACTTTTATACTATGTATGTTAGATTGAAACGGGGAACATATTTTTTTTTTTCTGTATTTAGGAAGTGGAGTTCCCTTTAATACACCAGTAACACATACATGAGATCCAGTAAATTCCAGTATTTGTTCATATAGTGCTAAATCATTATTTGTATATTTATTCTTATCAACATTCATTTCCATCAGTAAATGAATCAAACCTTCCGTGTAAGGAAATTTGGTTAGAGTTCTTCCTTTTCCTAAATAAATTTCATCACATTCACAATTCCGTAGAAACTAGTCTTGATCTCATCATATACTCATGAGTATTAGCATTATATAGTATTCAATATACTTGATCATTTATACAGATTCATCACCAGATATTTAAAATAGATACATTTCACATATATTAATAGACTTATATCCAGACTTATTATCACTATTGTTCATAATCTTCTTAATTTTCATCATTATTTTCATAATCATCTTTCTTACTGACACAAGAAAGTTTGTGACGTTTTACCATTGCCATACCACTTATTCCATCAGAATCCTTTTTCATCGTTTTAGATATTTGTATTGTTTCCAGAATATCCAATATATGTTTTGTATCAGGTTCAAACACATCAGATGAATTATTTGTAATAGATTTCCAGAACTGTATTTGCATTATATTTTTCATTATATCACTATACATTCTTTCCCTATCACTTTTAAGATATGGTTCAGTATTTATTCCATTATTACTAATATTAAACATCACTTTACTCGTTGGCATTATTATTACATATAATTTAAAAGTTCATCAAAACTCACATGTAAATCTTCTCTATATACACATTTCAGCATCTATTTTGTTCATAGAGATTTCATGATTATTCGTCAACAGTAATTTATAGAAAGTTTTTTTAATGGCTTAAAGAAATATTCAGTTCTATCATCCTTATTATATACATAATGTATTTCAAACTGTTCCCTAAATATACTATTCATGAAACAAATCTTTATAACAACTATAATAAAATTGATGTGATTTAAGTTGAAAATAAGGTATTTTGCAGTAAAATTGCAGTTTTTGCATCTTAGGTACTAATATTTTTGAGGTAAAATGGTATTTTCCCTTTAAAATTTGATGTTTTGTCAAAATATTGATATTTTAGTCCTAAATTATGTAATTTCTGTATGAAGAGTACTTTTTACCCTGAGCTGTATACTTCTTGATGTGGTATTCCATTCATTGTGAAGATATGTTTGAACGGGTTCATGTCTAGTTATGGGAGGTTTACAGAACTTTTCTACTGTATCAGTTATAGTAGAATGGTTGTTGTATGTTAGTGAGATGATGGTGTTTGATTGTGAATAATAAATATGGGTAAGAGGTGGAGTGTTTCTCATCAAGCAGGGAGCATACTGTTGGGTAATTATCTCTAACATTTGCACACATTGCAAGGTAGATATATTATGTCTAGTCAAAATTAGTTGATGTATATCATTCCAATTTTACATTAAACGGTCGCACTGAGAGGTGCGACAGGCTAGACATCATCAAGATTCATTCAATCATTATATTATTTTCACCATTTTCTGTTGTTTCGCTCCATTTTTTACATCTAATCAGCGCTTTTGATGATTTTTGTTAATTTTCAAGGGTACAAACTTCATAATGTGAAGTTATTTTAGTTATTTCAACACTCGTTACTCACAAATAAAATACAATATCTTAAACACACTCAACATGAAAAAAAAAAAAAAAAAAAAACTTTACAAACAGAAATAAACCATGAATCGCTTAGAAATTTTAATGAAATCTAAGAAACACGTTAAATATTAAAATGCATATATTTTTTCAATCAATGATCAAAACTAGCAGTTTCAGAAATCTAAAAACCCCAAAATTATTTATTGTGTACCTCTTTTTGGGGTTTTTAGATTTCTGAAACTGCTAGTTTTGATCATTGATTGAAAAAATATATGCATTTTAATATTTAACGTGTTTCTTAGATTTCATTAAAATTTCTAAGCGATTCATGGTTTATTTCTGTTTGTAAAGTTTTTTTTTTTTTTTTTTTTCATGTTGAGTGTGTTTAAGATATTGTATTTTATTTGTGAGTAACGAGTGTTGAAATAACTAAAATAACTTCACATTATGAAGTTTGTACCCTTGAAAATTAACAAAAATCATCAAAAGCGCTGATTAGATGTAAAAAATGGAGCGAAACAACAGAAAATGGTGAAAATAATATAATGATTGAATGAATCTTGATGATGTCTAGCCTGTCGCACCTCTCAGTGCGACCGTTTAATGTAAAATTGGAATGATATACATCAACTAATTTTGACTAGACATAATATATCTACCTTGCAATGTGTGCAAATGTTAGAGATAATTACCCAACAGTATGCTCCCTGCTTGATGAGAAACACTCCACCTCTTACCCATATTTATTATTCACAATCAAACACCATCATCTCACTAACATACAACAACCATTCTACTATAACTGATACAGTAGAAAAGTTCTGTAAACCTCCCATAACTAGACATGAACCCGTTCAAACATATCTTCACAATGAATGGAATACCACATCAAGAAGTATACAGCTCAGGGTAAAAAGTACTCTTCATACAGAAATTACATAATTTAGGACTAAAATATCAATATTTTGACAAAACATCAAATTTTAAAGGGAAAATACCATTTTACCTCAAAAATATTAGTACCTAAGATGCAAAAACTGCAATTTTACTGCAAAATACCTTATTTTCAACTTAAATCACATCAATTTTATTATAGTTGTTATAAAGATTTGTTTCATGAATAGTATATTTAGGGAACAGTTTGAAATACATTATGTATATAATAAGGATGATAGAACTGAATATTTCTTTAAGCCATTAAAAAAACTTTCTATAAATTACTGTTGACGAATAATCATGAAATCTCTATGAACAAAATAGATGCTGAAATGTGTATATAGAGAAGATTTACATGTGAGTTTTGATGAACTTTTAAATTATATGTAATAATAATGCCAACGAGTAAAGTGATGTTTAATATTAGTAATAATGGAATAAATACTGAACCATATCTTAAAAGTGATAGGGAAAGAATGTATAGTGATATAATGAAAAATATAATGCAAATACAGTTCTGGAAATCTATTACAAATAATTCATCTGATGTGTTTGAACCTGATACAAAACATATATTGGATATTCTGGAAACAATACAAATATCTAAAACGATGAAAAAGGATTCTGATGGAATAAGTGGTATGGCAATGGTAAAACGTCACAAACTTTCTTGTGTCAGTAAGAAAGATGATTATGAAAATAATGATGAAAATTAAGAAGATTATGAACAATAGTGATAATAAGTCTGGATATAAGTCTATTAATATATGTGAAATGTATCTATTTTAAATATCTGGTGATGAATCTGTATAAATGATCAAGTATATTGAATACTATATAATGCTAATACTCATGAGTATATGATGAGATCAAGACTAGTTTCTACGGAATTGTGAATGTGATGAAATTTATTTAGGAAAAGGAAGAACTCTAACCAAATTTCCTTACACGGAAGGTTTGATTCATTTACTGATGGAAATGAATGTTGATAAGAATAAATATACAAATAATGATTTAGCACTATATGAACAAATACTGGAATTTACTGGATCTCATGTATGTGTTACTGGTGTATTAAAGGGAACTCCACTTCCTAAATACAGAAAAAAAAAAATATGTTCCCCGTTTCAATCTAACATACATAGTATAAAAGTTTATCCTGGTGAAACAAAAAAAAAGAAACATACATATAGCACTTGTCGCAAAGTATATCTTGAAGATCCTCTTATAAATTTATTCTGACGAACCTAATGAAGCGGTTGGATGATTATTGATACTACACACATCTAAACAATTGGAAAATACTGATGTAGATGCTGGAATTTGAATGATACAAGAAAAGTTGGTAAAAGAAGGATATAATCAGTTAAATCAATCTTTTTATGCTGTATATTATGAATATTTAATAATTAACTGATATAATTTAGCATTGAAGCAATGCTCATTTTTATTGATTATGATGAATGTCATAAAAATTATTGAATAAATTTTAAACAAAATTGAATTAGATCTTTCGTTATTATCTATCATTATATCGAATTATAAAATGTACTTAAAAGGATAGTTAATCGTCACATTCAGACATATAATGTATGAGATAAATGGAAAAATCTTCAAAGATGGTGAAAAAATTGAGTAAAATTGTGTGAAAGGTACTAAAACACTAGAAAAAATGATGGAAAATATTATAAATTGATGAAAAAACAGCGCAAAAAGGTCCTAAAACGGAAGAACATGTTAAGAAATAATCGAAAATAATTAGCAAAATTGTGTGAAAGGCACTAAAAACATCAGAAAAACGATGTGAAATAATATAAATTGATGAAAAAATAACGCAAAAAAGGTGCTAAAATAGAAGAACATGCTAAGAATTAGTGGAAAATTGGTTACAATTAGTTAGAAATGAGGAAAAATGTTGTAATAGTGTTAAAGCATAAGAAAATTGTACAAGAAGAAAATGTTTATTACATGACTGTGTAATGGCGAGTGAAACCAGGGCAATGAACAATGAAGTGTTGATTGACAAACGTTTATAGGAGTCCCTTGCTCCCACCAGCTTAAAAGGAATGGTTATAGAGATGTTTAAAGATTTCCTTAGTGTACAGGGTAGGTCTGTGAAAGTGTTGGGAACACGTTAAGTAAATGTTTCGGGTATTACGGATTCTCTTATTAAACGACTGTATGATAGTCTGTTGAAGATATCAAGCGGAACCTCCAACAGTGGGTGGGCGAATACAAAGATCATGTTGATACATTAGATCAAGCGCTCAAAGATGTGACTTTTAAATCCCAATAATCAAATGAGATCGTGATTGCGGTTCTACAGTGTTCAATGGCTGCGGCGATTGCTAAGCTGTATGTGTGCATAGATGAAGCAGAAGGATTGAAAGCATAAATAATGATGGATATCAATAATGACGATCGAAATGGTAATGAGTTGTAAGAAGAAACCTAACAAAGATATTGAAAGAATGATGAAAATTGTGTGAAAGTTGGTAAAACACTGGAAAAATGGTATTAAATAGCAAAAATTAACCAAAACAGTGTAAAAGTATTAAAATGTAAAAAAATGATGAGAAATGTTGGAAAATTGGTTATAATTAGTCAAAAGTGATGAAAACGTTTACTACATGTCAATGTCACTGCTTTTACATCTAAAATAGTGTAAAGGTATAACTCAATGTCTAAGTTGTGAGAGTAATGTGATTATTCATTGTTCACCTCTTTATCATACACATATCAAACATAACAAAATATATATTTTTATCTCTCTCATTCTATAACTGTATCTGTACCTATGTTCACGCTTGAACGGATGTTTTCTACTAACACACTCATATATTTTACATGCATGTATACTCACCCACAATGAGATATCATCTCGCATATACAATGAAAATTTCAGCATGCGTCTCTCTCTTCATAATCATGAATTCTAATCATAGTCATCATCCTACATTTCAAAAATAATAGTATGAGGGAAATTTAAAGAAAAAATGTAAAATAAATCATCTTGAAACAATGCAAAGGGTGAGATAATAACTTTGCTAGCATGAATGTATATTTAGACTAATTTCATAACGTTGAATTGAATGATAATGGTGTATAGCATGAAAGGAATGGAATGAAGGATTAATTATGATTAAAATTATGTTGTTCTTTTGTATGACTTTGCAAATAATGATAATATGGAAAAAAATTATGTATGATTGGAAAAACTGTATGAGAGAATAATTGATTTTAGGTAATAAAATAGTATACTTCGACTAATTTTAAAAAATGTTGTAGGATTTTTTCAGAAATGTACAAAAGGAATATAAAGATTAATTGATATATTAATTTTAATAGCATGAACATATATTTAGAATAATTTCGTGTTATATTATTAAATTTTGAAGTTTGTTAGCATGAGGGAAAAAGAGTGATTGCTTCGGTATGAGTAAAACGAACAAAATGTTTTCGTAGGTTAGTGATTATATAGAAGAAAAAATTATGTATGATCGGCTTTGATATTGAAAAAATACTATGCTTGGACTAATTTAAAAAAAATGCCTGATAGGTTATTGGAGGCGTACAGTGTATACATTCATAGATGCCGTGATTCTATTGCTTTTGTCATGTATGGGAAATAAAAAAATTAAAACCACTACTACAATTTCATGATGGTAAAAAAAAAAATGAAGAAAAAATTAATTCATGATGTAATTACAAGGAGTAACTTCGTCATGCATGTTTACAATAATATGTTTTTTATAGATTAGCTACTTGTGAATTAAGGAAAAATTTAAATGATAAAAAATAATGTGTATGGTAGATTAAAAAAAATAATATGTTTGATGTGAAAGAGTTAATGCCCTGTACAGAGATGTTTGATTTTTTGGAAATGACAAAATATACTTAATTTGATTCTAAAATAATTATGCATGATTTGAAATTTGGAAATAAATCACCTTGGAAGAATGGAGCGAAGAGAATTTTTCTACAATTTTAGGAAAACTATGTTATGATAAGTACCAATGAAAGAGATGTTTTCATGGTAATGAAGCGAGTAGTGTCTGCAGGCTACAAATGTGTGCACGACATATTACAAAAGATTTGAAAAAAATGTTTGTGTAATGAATGAATAAAAATATATTTGGGTTAATTTAATAACACAGAGCAAAAATATTATAGTGTTGGCGACGTTAGTAATGTATGTTCAGAGGTCTTGACAGTGGGGCGCGAGTGGTAATAGTAGCGAGAATGAATGAAAAAGAAAATAATATTCTTTTAGTCAACCTTTTTTATGTTTGATGTGATAATTGTTCATGGATAGAAGCATGTATCTTCGACGTTTTTTATAATCAAGCTGTTGCTCTCGAGAATATATCTCTCACTCGCACGTTGTAACTCTGATCAGCTTGTGCTAGCTCATTTTTTCTTTGAACATGCTGTGTCTCGTAAACTACTAGGTTTTCTACCTGTTGTTCTATTGATCAACACACCTCATAGACGATCTCGTATATACCTCGAAAAATACTTACGAAATAAAAAAAATATTAAGTAACATGTAAACTTAATACATATTTTTTATAAAAATGTGATTATAAAAGATTTTAAAAAATTTGAGAGAACTCTCCAGGTCTTAGGTTGAGTCTTACAAATTAATGAAAACTCACACAGTTCCGGAAATACTTGATGTACGTGATGTACATGAAAAACTTGAACAGTTAGATTCGTTTGTTATAGAAAGAATCAAAAATATAATTTTTTAATCTAAAAAGATGTGAACAAATTATGTGGGATTATATTCGAAAATTAGACAATAATCATATGTACACTTTATACAACTGGTTCAGATTTTTGTAATATTCATCATTACCAGTACTTTAAGTTAAGAGGGGGAAAGAGAGATATGGAAATAATTAAATAAACGGAATTGAAAAGGAGTGTAAAAAGATGAAAAATAATTAGGAAAAATATATATAATAGAACGAAACATATTGAGGGGGGAAAATATACACAAATATATACAAACAAAATTTTCATATGTATAAAAATATATTTACAAAATGATTAACAAAACATAAAAAACGAACGAGCGGATGATTGGGGAAAAAATATATACATTAATATACAAATTATATACAAATATACACAAAAATGTTAAACGATTGAAATAATGAATTTTTAATCCACGCGAATTGTATATTGACAATCGATACAATCTTTTACTTTCATACAATTTCGAGTACTCTGTCGCAATGTATCATTATCGATATAATATTCTTCATCATGCTCATGCTCGTAACATGGTAGAAGTGATTTTATCATAACATCCTGTTTTAATCTATCTGGTAGAAATGCATAAATGTCTCCAACACAACTTGGAAATAATGTAATTATCATTTCTTTGGTGGCTATAATGAACAACTGTCTTAAATCATTTATATTGAGATTAATCATAAGCTTCAGCGGATGGATAACATGATCGTACCAGGCTTTCATCACCATAACGTTTTTCACTGTACAATGAAAACTAACATTCTCATTAAGATGTTTACAGGTTATCAAATTGCTTATACCAAAATACTCTTCATGTAGATTCTCAATACTATATAGTCGAAAGACTTGATCCATATTAACGATTTCATAGTCTATGTCATGCAGCAATTCAGACTTTTCGTTAAGTTCCATTAGTGTAAGTTTAGCATATACCGTTAAAATATATATGCGAGCTCTCGTTTTTTTTGGACAATATTGTGAATATATTGCGTGCCATGAATATTTCTTCCCGACAGGGAAATAATGAAGGGTTTTTCAAGTAATGACTCATCGAAGAACATTGTAAATGCGGCATTTTTTATGCATGCCATGCTCTGCTTGGCTTACACAGTGTATGCAAACACTTCCCGCCAGACATATCAATCATTGCTAGTTTGGTTACTTGAAAATCATAATCACAATCTATATGGATGCTGATATCTACAAAATATTCCGATATATCTGCTTGTTCTGATAATAATACAGGATCAATGTTATTACGTACAAAAGATTTTGATTCTTCTGCTCTATAACCATAATCTAATTGCGGTGTTGGAGGTGATGAAGTTGTATGCGAGACAATATCACTCGAAAATGAATTCTGAATAAATTTGGCGTCCTTAATTGATTTTGAGTTGCTGCTTATGTTAACTATATTAGCGTTCATGATTGAATAATATGTATTTCAAACTTTTCACTAAAAAAAAAAAAAGACAGAGAAAAAGAAAGAGAAAAAGAAAAGATAAAAGACAGAAAAAAAAAAATGATAGAGAAAAAAAGAGAAAAAACGTAGGAAATTATTTTCTTTAACATTGACGTAAATTTTTTAATAATGCGTGAACACAGATTCGAGAAAATACACATGTTTAACATAAAACTAATACTGACTGCTTGAATGATTCCGTTCGATAGTCTATCTCATTAGCTACCTTTGAATCGGTTGTGGCATTGGAAATGTTAGATCAGAAAAATGTTGTTCCGTCGGAGAAAGCTGATATATTTGTATACGAACAAAGTAGTCGAGGACTTTGAGTGTATGCGCATATGTATGTGAGGGAGTGTGAAAAATATTCTTGTACCGAATAATGGTAAATAGCGTACGAGCAATGTACAAGTGGTCTTGAAGGTATGCGAGTCATGCAGGTAAAGGTTGTTGCGACGACGAGATATATACCTGCAGAGGTTATCAATTTTTGGAAAAGAGGGATTGATGTTTGAAACAATAATGTCTTGAAACGATTGATGATGTTGATGAGTTTATTAAATAAAAAAATTATGTTTGTAGCGAAACGATTAATATTAAAAATAATTGTGATGTTGATAAATACTTTTTATTGATCGGAGATTTTTCTTTCTCGAAAGGTTAAAATTATTTTGACAATGTTAAGTGTATATGATGACTTGACTGTGTAGGAAAAAGTAATACCGGTACAAAAAAAATAAAGATCGTTAATAAAAAATTAAACATATAGAACTGCATGTGGTGCGTATGCGAGACCAATGTGATATGCTATTGTGGCTAACGTTGAAAAATGTTCATGATCAATAGGGAAATTCGTGATAGAAGATATGTGTTTGGGAATGTACGGTACGCTTTCGAGTGAACCATTGATTAATTTTTAGGATCGATAAAATAAATAAAGATTACGAAAAGATCGGTAATTTTATCTGGGAGGGGTGGGGGTAGAAAGAATGAATTTTTAGGATTGAAAAAAAAAAAATGAAAAAAAATATTTGAATCAATTTTTGAAGAACTCGTAATAGAGTAACGTATAATGTAGAATCTGTGCGGGAATGGTTAGTGTGCTTTCACAACAGTCTGGATGTTTGTTCGGATTAATTTTTAAAATCTTTGGAAAACATACAGAAATACTTACGGACTGAAATTAATCGTAATGGAAAAAAAAATAATAAAATATACTTGGACTAATTTTGAAAAAAAGTGTGGTAACGCGAATGAATGACACGTGCGTGAGAATGATGCGTGTGCTTTCGTTGAGGGGCGAGACATCGGATAGATATATTTTTAGAACCGGGGAAAAACATACATAAATACTTACGGATGGGAAAGTAATCGTAAGTGAGAAAAAATAATAAATATACTTAGACTAATTCTATAATACTTAGGCTTGGAAAAATTATTATGAACGATAGGGGAAACTATCGGAGCAGAGTGTGCACGGGATCGAATGGTTTCGCTTTCGCGGTTGGCTAACGCTATGGTCGATATAAGCGTGTGATCTGTCAGTGCTAGTGATGTGCGATTTCGAATTCTTTTTTTTTTTTTTTTTTTTTTTTTTAAGTTGCGTACAATCTACTCAATTGAGTTAATAAGTAGCACTGATCATTTATATAGATACGCTATTCCGGAACGCTTCCCAGTGGTCGCTATTCCTGATGATGAAGTAGTTTATTGAATGTTATAGAAATAGCTATACGCCTACGGCCGTTCTACTAGCTGGAGTTGACTGAGTCTTTTTAGTCTTCTGAAGAGAAAGTTATTCTGCAGTACGTTTTTGACTAGCGGATTGATGTGATTTTCCAGTCGATACAGATGTCTTCTGGCAGCGCTGCTGATTTCTTCTTTGATTGTTGGAGCGTGTAGATCGGTATGTATATCATCGTTTCGAACGAACCATGGGGCCGCCACAATGTTTCTCAGAACTTTTGACTGGAATCTTTGAATGATGGCTATGTTTGAGTTGCTCGCTTGTGCCCCAGACTTGGATTCCATATAGACATATAGGCTTCAGAATGGAATTATAGAGAGCAGCTAATTTATTCGCGTGGGATAATGGCGAATGTTTGCCCATTAACCATTGCATGCCTCGGTATACTTTATCAAGCTGTTTACGTTTGGCAGCCACATGATCTTGTCCATGTGAGTCCTTTATCAAGGTGCAGCCCGAGATATTTCACGGTATTCGATTCCGGAATCGCTTGTCCGTTCAGCCTGATTGGTTGGTTTTCTTCCCTTATTTAAAGTAAATATGACTTGCCTAGATTTTGATCCATTGACGTTCACTTTCCAAAGCTTCATCCACCTTTCTACATCAAGTAGATGCTTTTGAATATATTCTGTTGCTACGACGTTGTCTCTGATGGCTTGATAAGATCGCCGTGTCATCAGCAAACATAGCCGTTATCGCGTCTGAGTGTACTGGGAAATCGTTTTACGTATATCTGATATAATATCGGCCCGAGTACACTACC
The DNA here is from genome assembly GCA_039619475.1 of Icerya purchasi. Classification (NCBI taxonomy): domain Eukaryota; kingdom Metazoa; phylum Arthropoda; class Insecta; order Hemiptera; family Monophlebidae; genus Icerya; species Icerya purchasi. The sequence goes on from CM077115.1 coordinate 343,476,983, forward strand.
TTTGAGGTACCCCCGATAGTATTGGGTGAATTTGTGAATATTCTCCATTAACATTAACGTGGAAGTACCTCTCTGTTAAATATGATTTAATGATTTCGTAATACTGGTGAGGCAGCAACTGTTTTATTTTAAATAGAAGGCCAGTGTGCCAAACTCTATCGAAAGCTTTTTCGATATCCAGGGAATACTGCAGGACAGTATTTTCCATCCTCGAAGGCTTTGTTGATCACATCCACTATCCTATGTATTTGCTCAATTGTACTATGGCGATCTCTGAAGCCGAATTGATAGTTTGTATGGTTTACTTTTTCTTCTTCCAGGATTGGTTTGATTCTTTTGAGGATGAGTTTTTCAAAAGTTTTGAGAAGGCCGGCAAAAGGCTAATAGGCCTGTAGGCAGAAACTTCATTCTGCGGTTTTCCTGGTTTGGGAATCATTATAATGAGAAGCAAATTTCCATTGAATTGAGAAAGTAGCCAGTGCGAAAGATCGCATTAAAAATGTATGTTATTAGGATAACCGCTTCCTTGGCAAATTTTTGATAATTTTTGCTGATATTAGATCATGCCAGGTGCCTTCCTTACATTTAGTTGTTTTATATATGCACTTACTTCCATAGGCGAACACGCGATCTAGTG